>OU342745.1:244116727-244287926 GCA_910589775.1 Avena eriantha
ACAGAGATCCAATGACTACGATGGATTCATATGTGCTTCATGAAAAGAACAAACATGCAATGACTCTAGCTATGGTTTGTGAAAAGAATAGGCAATACAATGACTCTGGTGGATCCATATGTGGTTTGTGGAAAGAACACACATGCAATGACTCTAGTTGTGGTTTGTGGAAAGAACACACATGCAATCACACTGGTAGATCCATATGTGGTTCTGAAAAGAACACACATCCAATGACTCTAGTTGTGGTTTGTGAAAAGAACAGACATGCAATGACACTGCTGGATCCATATGTGCTTCATGAAAAGAACACACATGCAATGACTCTAGCTGTGGTTTGCAAAAATAACACACATGCAATGACACTGGTGGATCCATATGTTGTTTGTGAAAAGAACAGACATGCAATGAGTCTAGCTATTGTTTGTCGAAAGAACAGACATGCAATGACTCTAACTATGGTTCATGAAAAGAACAGACATGCAATGACACTGGTGGATCGATAGGTGGTTTGTGTAAAGAACATACATGCAATGAACTCTGGTGGATCCATATGTGGTTTGTGAGAAGAACACACATCAAGTGACACTAGTGGATCCATATGTGGTTTGTGCGAAGAACACACATGCAGTGACACTTGGTGTTGTTCATGAAAAGAACACACATCCAATGACGCTAGTGGATCCTTATGTGGTTTGTGAAAGAACACACATGCAATGACTCTAGCTGTGGTTTGTGAAAAGAACACACATGCAATGACACTGGTGGATCCATATGTGGTTTGTGAAAAGAACACACATGCAATGACTCTTGCTGTTGTTTGTGGAAAGAATAGACATTGAGTGACTCTAGCTGTGGTTTGTTAGAAGAACACACATCCAATGACACTAGTGGATCCATATGTGGTTCATGAAAATAACAAACATGCAATGACTCTAGATGTGGTTAATGAAAAGAACATGCAATACAATGGCTCTGATGGATCCATGCGTGGTATGTGGAAAGAATAGGCAATACAATGACTCTGGTGGATCCATATGTGGTTTGTGGAAAGAACACACATGCAATGATTCTAGGTGTGGTTTGTGGAAAAACACAAATGCAATCACACTACTGGATCCATATGTGGTTTGTGAAAAGAACACACATGCAATGACCATATGTGGTTTGTGTGAAGAACAAATATGCAATGACAGTGGTGGATCCATATGTGGTTCATGAAAAGAACACACATGAAATGACTCTAGCTGTTGTTTGTGAAAATAACACACATGCAATGACACTGGTGGATCCATATGTGGTTTGTGAAAGGAACAGACATGAAGTGAGTCTAGCTGTTGTTTGTGGAAAGAACAGACATGCAATGACTCTAGCTGAGGTTCATGAAAAGAACAAACATGCAATGACACTGTTGGATCCATATGTGGTTTGTGAAAAGAACAGACATGTACTGAACTCTGGTGGATCCATATGTGGTTTGTGAGAAGAACACGCATTTAGTGACATTGGTGGATCCATATGTGGTTTGTAAGAAGAACACACATGCAATGACACTGGGTGTTGTTCATGAAAAGAACACACATCCAATGACACTGGTGGATCCTTATGTGGTTTGTGAAAGAACACACATGGAATGACTCTAGCTGTGGTTTGTGAGAAGAACACACATGCAATTACACTGGTGGATCCATGTGTAGTTTGTGAACAGAACATACACGCAATGACTTGCTATTGTTTGTGAAAAGAACAACATGGAGTGACATTAAGAGTCATTGCATGATTTGTGAGAAGAACACACATCCAATGACACTGGTGGATCCATATTTTGTTCATGAAAAGAACAAACATGCAATGATTCTAGATGTGGTTAATAAAAAGAACAGGCAATACAATGACTCTGATGGATCCATGTGTGGTTTGTGGCAAGAACACACATCCAATGCTTCTATCTGTGGTTTGTGGAAAGAACACACATGCAATCACACTGGTGGATCCATATGTGGTTTGTGAAAAGAACACACATCCAATGACTCTAGCTGTGTTTCGTGAAAAGAAAAGACATGCAATGGCACTGGTGGATCCATATGTGGTTCATGAAAACAACACACATGCAATGATCCTAGCTGTGGTTTGTGAAAAGAACACACATGCAATGACACTTGTGGATCCATATGTGGTTTGTGAAAAGAACAGACATGCAATGACTCTAGCTGGATCCATATGTGGTTTGTGGAAAGAAGATACATGCAATGACTCAAGCTGTGGTTAATGAAAAGAACAGACATGCAATGACTATGATGGATACATATGTGGTTTGTGAAGAGAACACACATGAACGACTCTAGTTGTGGTTTGTGAAAAGAACGCACATGCAATGAACTCTGGTGGATCCATATGTGGTTTGTGAGAAGAACACACATCCAGTGACACTAGTGGATCCATATGTTGTTTATGAGAAGAACACACATGCAATAGCACTGGGTGTGGTTCATGGAAAGGACACACATCCAATGACACCGGTGGATCCTTAGTGGTTTGTGAAATAACACACATGCAATGACTCTAGCTGTGGTTTGTGAAAAGAACACACATGCAATGACACTGGTGGATCCATATGTTGTTTTTGAAAAGAACACACATGTAACACCCCAGTTTTAGCTAATCTTTAATTAGGGTTGTTTGTGCATTCATGAGCATCATCTTTCAAATTGCATGCAAAATAAACAAAGTAAAACCATAAAACCCTAGTTTCATTCTTCCTCTCAAATCAATTCAAAATTGCTGGAGCCCAAACTAGCTAAAAGGGCCCCATAATATTTTTATAGTTTACAAATGTTCTGGTATTTTTGGAATATTCAAAACATATTTGAAATTGGAATTACAAAAGAGAAAACAGAACAAAAAGGAAAAATTGTTTTGTAAATAAAAACAACAGCATACCAGCAGCCCAGGCCACAGCCCACTTCCTCTCCTCTTCCCTGCCGCCTACCCGTGCAGTAGCCAGCAGCCACCCGCAGCCCAACCTTGGCCTAGGCATAGCTTACCGCTTTGTATAGGTAATCATAGTCGTCCACCTCGCGACGTGCCCGAAGCTGTTGTGTGTCGGCAGCACCGTCGCTCGCCAGCGTCAAGATCCTCGCCGCTGCTCTAGAAGGAGATAAGAAGGTCACCCCAAGCATGCTTCTCGCATCCTCATCCACTCCCAGGCACCCTATCAATCTCCCTCTTCTATTTTTCCCTTCGGCCGAAACCCTAGCCGCTCGGCTCCATCGAGCCTCGCCGTTCCTGACCGTCCCGAGATCCGTGGAGTAGCCTAGGAGAAGCGTCGTGTTGCCTTCGTCGTTCTCTTCAACCTACGCAAGCAGGGGAGCCGCCTCCTCATTGGAATCGAGCTCAACATGCTCGTCTCTCTGAAGTTCGGTCACCGTTGATTCGCTCATCTCCGGCCTCCTCGATCCTCGCCATCACCAGCGCTGCACTCCTGGTGAGCCTCTGGTCCTCCCGGACCCCTCTACTCTCTCCCTCTCGCTCTAGTTAGGTTCCGCATCGTGCGCTCCCGCTCGCCACCATCAGGCACCATCACAGCCACGCCTCCCGTGGCCAAAACCTAGCGGCGCCGCCCATTTCTGGCTCGCCTTGCTCCACCGGTTCGAGCGCACCTAGTCCTGCAGCCCCGCTCGCCCCCTAGCGCCGCTAGTCGTTGCTGGCCGACGCGTTCCCTGACGAACCCACGTGGAGCCGATGTGGTGCCCGCGTGTCGCCGATGTGGCGCTTGCGTTAGCGTTGCGCAAGCTTCGCCATGATAGCACCTGACATGGCCCATGGCCCACCCATCGGTCTCTGCGGGTAGCCTCTGACCTAGTAGAAAACAGCCCCAACCCTATGCTGATGTCAGCCTTGTGTCACACTGAGACAATAAATGTTTAATAAATAGTTTAATAATTTCAAAAAAAGGATAAATCTTATAAATTCAATAACTAATTTTTTATAACTCATAAAAATGTGTATAATATACAAAAATGTTCAGAAAAATGAGATCTATATGTTTAAACTATATCATGCATTGTTAAACTTAAATGACAAGTTTAATTAGAGAACTAAATCAACCCCTGATAGGTGTTCCGGGGTCCCCTGTTCTAGGGTTTGTACCCTTTGGACCCTGGTTAAAATGGTCAAGCATGCCCTAGGGTTTAATTCAAGTGCTAATTAACTCATCATATCATCATCCTTGCTTGAGCATTGCATCGATGCCATGTGTTGATTGTTGTTTCCCCTTTCTTTCCGGTGTGTGGGTCTTTCCGGTAGAATACGACACTGACTCCGAGATCGAAGACCAAGATCAACACCATCGAAGATCGACGAATAATACTTGACCAACTGTAATCAAGTCAAGTACAAGTCTTCCGAAGATCTATATTTGGGTATCAACAAACAAGGCAAGCATAGCCCCACCATTATACAATCCTACGATTTCAAAAGTATTTCATTATTGGCATGATGCATACGATTCTACTGTGGTCTTTTACCGATATATAGAGTATCCTATTTGTTGCATTACTCCCTTTGAGCTTATATTACCTAATCCACTGCTCCTAGCATAACTAGGTTTGGCTTGTGTGCACTGCTAGAGATTATATCTATGTCTTGCTTAGCCATGCTTAGCCATCAATGCTGGTTCATCCAGATGATGTACCAAATGTAGAGAATCTAGTATGACAGGGGAACGAGGTATAATGATGAGGTAAGGTTAGTGGTAAAGGTTAAACACGCTAAGGCTTGTATGGGAGGCCACGGTGGGATGTGATTTTTGTAGTCCCATGCTCGCCACTACTAGGAACCAAGTTCTTGCCTCTTGAACCAAGACGAGATTACAACCACACGAGGCCTGGAAAACCTCACGAGTAACTAACTTGCCTAGTAGATTCCATGAGTCACATAGTTTGGGCGTTCCATTCGACATATGCATTATGGTTGTTCTCGAAGGCAGTGAAGGAGGTGCATGCATATAGGTAGGTAAGCATGGACGAGGTTGGGGAGGTGGTTCCTCTTGGTAAACTAACCTAGCCCACATCTCTAGGGACCGACTTCGGGATTTAACCTGTTATGGTGGAACCATCCTTAGGGCGTGACTCATGGTCTCGGCAAAAGCAAGGTAAAGGTCGTGTCCAACCACCCTCTGCCGACCTTCCAAGGAAGAGGGCTAATAGCTTGGCATTAAGTGTCGGTTGGTACGCGTGGGTAAAGTTGTACACCCCTGCAGGGTTAAATCTTTTCGAAAAGCCGTGTCCACGGTTATGGACGACTTGGGAACGGATGTGAAGATCATAGATAACTTTAACCTAATCGTAAAACTTGGTAACTAAGGTTTGTTAAGGATGCTTCCTCATGGGTATGAGGGGGTGGTCCTAGTTGTGAGATGAGGATTACTTTGGTGGATATCAAAAGGTGATGATCAATTCTTCAGAGATGTCGCTCTCCACTCCCCTTTTAAATTATTCTGATTGGACGAGCTTCTTCTCCCTCTTGATTTACAAACAAAGATGGCTTTATGGAAAATAACCCCACCATCCATAAGTCTTGTGGAGTACACCCTGTACTCACCCTTTCTTTGTTGATACGTTTGTAGCAGAATAAGTGTTCCCTGAAGACAAGTTTGGTACAACATCGACACCGACGAGTAGCTTGGGGTTCCCGGCCGACAGCCTGGAATCTATGGGATGGGACATCATCGTTATGCTTGAGGCCTCTTAGGCCATTTGTTAAGTTTGCTATACTTAATAGCATAATTTGCCTTCCGTTGTTTGATGTTTGTGGTTAGTGACCTCTGCTTGTAATATTTTGGTTCTTCACTCAGTTATGAGCTTGCTGTAATAATTTTTGTGTCGCAGGGTTACTGTTGTGTTACCGATTCTTCACTGGATATACTCGAGCTCTAGTTTAAGCTTATCTCAGGCTAAGGTCTGGATTTGCTTAACGCTAATCCCAGGTGTGTCACAGTTTTTGGTATCAGAGCAGTACCAATCGTAGGAAAACCATGCTATTGGTCGATGTTGAGTCTAGTGCTTGTGAAAACTATTTCAAAGGTGAAAAGTATTTGCGAAAACTCTAGTATGCTTCTTTTGCTGCTCATCTGGTATCGCTCTAACTCTGGATCATCTTATCTTGTGTTGACTTTGAATAAGTTTTGATATCTCTTCTAGACTTTCACAACATAGGTGCCTTCTAGGCATGCCGTTTCTCAGCCAGTTGACCTAGTGTTGAGTTCTCTAAAGTTGTGTGTGTTGTGAATTCCTTGTTCCCCTTGCTCTACTTAAATCTAGAGATTCCTTTCTATAATGATCTCTCTATCTTATGGGGTCCACAACATCATGTTGATGGTTCCACACTATTCTATTCTAGGTCTCGAGATTTCCTTTCGCCTCGTGTGACTCCCTTTTGTTTGTTTGGGTACTTCAGAAGTTCTTTCTTCTCTTGGAAGCTACCTCGTGATTGCTACCTACAGTGTACGTTGTATCACTCAAGTAGTAGTTACTCATTTCTCGGGTTTTTAAGCCTTGGACTTGAACCAAAGATCCCAGATTGTGTTGGATTCTAGTGTTATGGATCTGCTACATGAAGCTGACCCCTGTCGTAGATGTTTACACATTACCTTAGGATGGCTGGTACTATAATTCTGGCCTTCGAGCTCGTGGTTATTGTCATGATTAAGTTGTGACAATTAAGGACTTCACCTACCACTAGCTATGGCATATGTTCTTTAATGGAACCAAATAGATCATGACAAGACTACTCCTCGTGAGTCTCATATCTATATTCGTGACTGCCACACTCTCCCTTCTACGCATTGGTTCTTGGAAGATCGATAATCTATGCATCCACATCTCGGGATTCTATCCTGAGCATGTTCCTTTTCCCCTTGTTGTTTCCGACCTTTGTCTATCAGTTGGTAGCCAAGTAGTAATTTGCATTGGTGTCTTCCGATGCAAGATACTCTTGTGGTCCATCATGACAAACCATTTCGGGATGTCAAGAGAAACAAACTCCAGTACCTCGTGATATCTAGGACTAGGTCAAAGTGTTGTAACTCACAGATTAAGATGCATTGATTAGCTTCTAACTGTTCTACCTTAGAGTATCACACCCTTTAACGCTAAGAGGTTGTGCAGTCTCATGACCCTCTTAATGAAGTGATGATCTTACACATTTTTACCCACCCTTCCTTCGAGCTTTCGTGTTTGAGAATGATGCGTGTGCATAATAATGTGGCCATCTGAGATTCTTAGCAATCCTTATTGCTTTGAACTCCAAGGACATTTGATTCATTCTTAGAGTGATGGTCAACCCTATTACTAAGCAAAGGATGATTGTGCTACCAAGTCTGTTACTTTGGTACATCTTCTTGGTCAAAGAGTTAAGCTTGTGCCGAAGCTTTGAGACTATGTCTTCTTGCTTTACCAAGCAAGTTTCCTCTCGAACCAAGTGACATATCGGTGGTTCTTAATATTCTAGATGTCTACTAGAAGTATTGCCATGTTGCCACATGACCGTGTTGTCAAGTTCTTGAGTTAGTATTTTCTCCGAACCGCTTCCATCTCCAAGGATCCTTACTGGATGCCCCTGAACTAGTTGGTTGAGCTTAAAAAACAAATTGGAGAGTTGTAAGACAAAAGTTCTATCTGACTTAGTTCATCTTAAAGGGATGTCTAGTTTCATTTGTGTTGAAGAAAGATAGTATTTCCTTCATGGGTATGTTATCTTCCCACACCTTTGATTTGATTTGGGTTATCATCAAATCAAACTCAGTTCCATGGACTATCTTGATGATGTTTCTACTCGTGATGTTTCACTTGAGTACACCTTCATGTACTTTGGTCTGACCAATACCCTGCCTCATTCATACAACATATGAGTCCATCTTCCTAGAGTATATTGATAAGTTTGTTATTGATCCCATCAATGACATTCCTATCTTCTTCATGCTAGAATATACTCATATGGAACACTTGGCATTAATGTTGGAAAACTTTCTAAGAACTGTCTTTGGGTCATATCGAAGTATGCATTCTGGATGTTAGAAGTAAACTTCTCCGATTCATGTGCAATTGTAGAAAGATGTCGCCGTGAATTAGAGTGGGGTTAATCTTGTTCCTTAAGGACATAGTTGTATTTTGTTGTAAGTACTCAATGTATGAGCAATTGTCCTTTGAAAAATTGTTAATACATGGGTCTAACAATCTAGCTCAGTCTATTAGAGCTTAACACTATAGTCCATGTCTTGAGAATCTAGTGACTTTACCTTTGTGGTAAATGTTGCAAGCTTTCTATTCAGACATGCTGAGTCTGAAGTATCATTTCACCTAACCAAATCTGAATCTCAAGCAGATATGATGATTGGTGTTCTCTAAAGTTTTGACATAGGTCTCCTTGTAAATCTGGCAAGATTGATGTAATGGTTGACACAATTAGTTGGAAGGCCTATCGACAAATTCTCTTGAATCAACAATAACAACCACTCTTCATGAGGCTCCTTTTGTGATTTTATTATAGGAGTTGTGCTTATGGTTTCCTTTGTAACCAAAGTCCGACCTTTACTTGATGTCTGCTTTCTCGAACATCAAGGAGAACATTTAAAGTAGCATTGCTAAATGTCTCTCGGTCGATCCTCCAGACTCTTTTATGTTGGCAAGCGTCTTATTGTACCAAGTAACTGAAGTGTGAGAATGAAGTTTCTTTTTCCTCGTGTCATCAGGAAACTTTTTACCTCTTCATCCTGGTGGAGTAAAGTGATATCGTAATCTTTGGAAAAGATTTTGGTAACCTTGGATGAATAAAGAGTTACCTTCCCTTATCGATCATGTTCAAGAGTGACGATTACTTTGGTAATCAGAAGTTTCTCTTGTTACATGTTCCTTGTGACTCCTACGAGTCCTCGCCATAAAACACCTTTTTGTCTTGTCCTACTGTTGAATGAAGTGTGATCCTTGTGTATCAAAAGTAGATCAATAGCTAGGTTATCCATATCTCTGTATCCCTAGAAGCTCTACTTAAGTCATTTAGTAGAGTTTCATCTTTCGAAGTCTGTGGTCATGTTCTTTCCGTTTTAAGCTTTCCTTTTCAGAAGCTTAAACTCTTCTAAAACTCCATGGTCTCAATCCGTATGAAGACTAGCTATCTATCAACTTGAAACTAATCTCCTTTTGTTTCCTCCGTTACCTTGATGTGTTTCATGTTTGTCACCTCAGAGTTGTGTCTGAACACACATTTATGAGTTGACCATGAGATACTCGGTGTGTTATTAGTGTGTTTCCCTCTTATCCTTAGAAGTGACCCTGTTTCTCTTCCTTCTTCCTACCTGTGGAATCTCGGGTCGAGATTCTCGTAAGGGGGATAGAGCTGTAACACCCTAGTTTTAGCTAATCTTTAATTAGGGTTCTTTGTGCATTCATGAGCATCATCTTTTAAATTGCATGCAAAATAAACAAAGTAAAACCCTAGTTTCATTCTTCCTCTCAAATCAATTCAAAATGGTTTTGAATTTTGAAAACCCAAAATTGCTGGAGCCCAAACTGGATAAAAGGGCCCCATAATATTTTTATCGTTTACAAATGTTCTGGTATTTTTGGAATATTCAAAACATATTTGAAACTGGAATTACAAAAAATAAACAGAACTAAAAAGGAAAAAGTGTTTTGAAAATAAAAACAACAGCAGACCCACGGCCCAACCTTGGCCCAGGCCCAGCTTACCGCTTTGCCCAAGTAATCGTCGTCGTCCACCTCGTGATGTGCCCGAAGCTGCTGAGTGTCGGCATAACCGCCGCTCGCTGGCATCAAGATCCTCACCGCTGCTCTGGAAGGAGATAAGAAGGACACCCCGAGCATGCCTCTCGCATCCTCATCCACTCCTGGGGTCCCTATTGATCTCCCTCTTCCGTTTTACCCTTTGGCCGAAACCCTAGCCGCTCGGGCTCCATCGAGCCTCGCCGTTCCTGACCGTCTCGAGATCCATGGAGTAGCCTAGGAGAAGCGACGTGTCGCTTTCATCGTTCTCTTCAACCTACGCAATCAGGGGAGCCGCCTCCTCGCCGAAATCGAGCTCGACGTGCTCGACTCCCTGAAGTCTGGTAACCGTCGATTCGCTCATCTCCGGCCTCCTCGATCCTCGCCATCGCCAGCGTCGCGCTCCTGGTGAGCCTCTGGTCCTCCCGGCCCCTCCACTCTCTCCCTCTCGCTCTGTTTAGGTTCCGCACCGTGCGCCGCCGCTCGCCGCGGTCGGGCACCGTCGCAGCCACGCCTCCCGTGGCCAAAACCTAGTGGCGCCGCCCATTTCTGGCTCGCCATGCTCCGCTGGTTCGAACGCACCTAGTCCCGCAGCCCCGCTCACCCCCTACTACCGCCAGTCGTTGCCGGCTGACGCGTTCCCCGGCGAACCCACGTGGAGCCGATGTGGCGCCCGCGTGTCACCGATGTGGCGCTTGCGTCAACGCTGCGCAAGCTTCGCCACGGTGGCACCTGACGTGGCCCATGGCCCCCCTGTCAGTCTCTGCAGGTAGCCTCTGCCTTGGTAGAAAGCAGCCCCAACCCTATGCTGATGTCAGCCTTGTGTCCTGCTGACGCAATAAATGATTAATAAATAGTTTAATAATTTCAGAAAAAGGATAAATCTTATAAATTCAATAACTAATTATTTATAACTCAGAAAAATGTGTGTAATATATCAAAATGTTCAGAAAAATGAGATCTATCTATTTAAACTATACCATGCATTGTTAAGCAGATTAAATGACAAGTTTAATTAGTGAACTAAATCAACCCCTTATAGGTGTTCCGGGGTCCACTTTTCTAGGGATTGTACCCTTCGGACCCTGTTTAAAATGGTCGAGCATGCCCTAGGGTTTAATACAAGTGCTAATTAACTCGTCATATCATCATACTTTCTTGAGCATTGCATTGATGCCATGTGTTGTTTGTTGTTTCCCCTTTCTTTCCGGTGTTTGGTTCTTTCCCGTAGAATACGATACCAACTACGAGATCGAAGACCGAGATCAACACCATCGAAGATTGACGAATAATACTTGACCAACTGTAATCAAGTCAAGTACAAGACTTCCAAAGATCTATATTTGGGTATCAACAAATAAGGCAAGCATAGCCCCACCATTATACAATCCTATGATTTCAAAAGTATTTCATTCTTGTCATGATGCATACGATTCTACTGTGGTCTTTTACCGATATATAGAGTATCATGTCTGTTGCATTACTCCCTCTGAGATTATATTACCTAATCCACTTCTCCTAGCATAACTAGGTTTGGCTTGTGTGCACTACTAGAGCTTATATCTATGTCTTGCTTAGCCATGCTTAGCCATTAGTGCTGGTCCATCCAAATGATGTACCAAATGCATAGAATCTAGTATGACAGGGGAACGAGGTATACAAATGAGGTAAGATCAGTGGTAAAGGTTAAACATTCTGATTGGATGAGCTTCTTCTCCCTTTTGATTTACAAACAAAGATGGCTTTATGCAAAATAACCCCACCAGCCATAAGTCTTGCGGAGTACACCCTATACTCACCCTTGCTTTGTTGATACTTTTGTAACAGAATAAGTGTTCCCTGAAGAAAAGTTTGGTACGACATCGACACCGACGAGTAGCTTGGGGTTCTCGGCCGGTAGCCTGGAATCTATGGGCTGGGACGTCATCGTTATGCTTGAGGCCTCTTAGGACATTTTTTAAGTTCGCTATACTTAATAGCATAATTTGCCTTCCGTTGTTTGATGTTTGTGGTCAGTAACCTCTTCTTGTAATATTTTGGTTCTTCACTTAGTTATGAGCTTCCTGTAATAATTTTTGTGTCGCAGGTTTAATGTTGTGTTACAGATTCTTCACTTGATATCCTTGAGCTCTAGGTTAAGCTTATGTCAGGCTAAGGTCTGGATTTGTTTAACCCTGATCCCGGGGGTATCACAACACATACAATGACTCTAGCTGTTGTTTGTGGAAAGAACAGACATGGAGTGACTCCAGCTATGGTTAATGAAAAGAACAGACATGCAATGACTAGGATGGATCCATATGTTGTTTCTAGAAAGAACATACATGCAATGACTCTAGCCGTGGTTAATGGAAAGAACAGACATGCAATGACTCTAATGGATCCATGTGTGGTTTGTGAAAAGAGCAGACATGCAATGACTCAAGCTGTGGTTTGTGAAAACAACACACATCCAATGACTCTAGATGTGGTTTGTGAAAAGAACAGACATGTAGTGACACTGGTGGATCCATATGTGGTTCATGAAAATAACACACATGCAACGACTCTAGCTGTGCTTTGTGAAAATAACACACATGCAATGACACTGGTGGATCCATATGTGGTTTGTGAAAAGGACAGACATGCAATGACTCTAGCTGTTGTTTGTGGAAAGAACAGACATGGAGTGACTCTAGCTGTGGTTTGTGGGAAGAACACACATCTAATGACACTGGTGGATCCATATGTGGTTCATGAAAAGAACAAACATGCAATGACTCTAGATGTCGTTAATGAAAAGAACAGACATGCAATGACTCTGATGAATCCATGTGTGGTTTGTGGAAAGAACACACATGCAATGACTCTAGCTGTGGTTTGTGGAAAGAACACACATGCAATCACACTGGTGGATCCATATGTGGTTTGTGAAAAGAACACACATCCAATGACTCTAGCTGTGATTTGTGAAAAGAACAGACATGCGATGACACTGGTGGATCCGTATGTGGTTCATGAAAAAACACACATGCAATGACTCTAGCTGTGGTTTGTGAAAATAACACACATGCAATGACACTGGTGGATCCGTATGTGGTTTGTGAAAAGAACAGACATGCAATGACTCTAGTTGTAGTTCATGAAAAGAATAGACATGCAATGACACTAGTGGCTCCATATGTTGTTTCTGGAAAGAACACACATGCAATGACTCTAGACGTGGTTTGTGAAAAGAACGGACATGCAATGAACTCTGGTGGATCCATATGTGGTTTGTGAGAAGAACAGACATCACGTGACACTAGTGGATCCATATGTGGTTTGTGAGAAGAACACACATGCAATGACACTTGGTGTGGTTGATGAAAAGAACACACATCCAATGACACTGGTGGATCCTTATGTGGTTTGTGAAAGAACAGACATGCAATGACTCTAGTAGTGTTTGTGAAAAGAAAACACATGCAATGACACTGGTGGATCCATATGTGGTTTGTGAAAAGAACACACATGCAATGACTCTAGGTTTTTTGTGTGGAAATAATAGACATGGAGTGACTCTAGCTGTGGTTAATGAAAAGAACACGCATCCAATGACACTGGTGGATCCATATGTTGTTTGTGGAAAGAATATACATGCAATGACTCTAGATGTAGTTAATGAAAAGAACAGACATGGAATGACAATGATGGATCCATGTGTGGTTTGTGGAGAGAACACACGTGCAATAACTCTAGCTATGGTTTGTGAAAATAACACACATGCAATGACACTGGTGGATCCATATATGGTTTGTGAAAAGAACAGACATGCAATGACTCTAGCTGTTGTTTGTGGAAAGAACAGACATGGAGTGACTCTAGTTGTGGTTTGTGGGAAGAATACACATCCAATGACACTGGTGGATCCATATGTGGTTCATGAAAAGAACAAACATGCAATGACTCTAGATGCCATTAATGAAAAGAACATGCAATACAATGTCTCTGATGGATCCATGCGTGGTTTGTGGAAAGAATAGGCAATACAATGACTCTGGTGGATCCATAGGTGGTTTGTGGAAAGAACACACATGCAATGACTCTAGGTGTGGTTTGTGGAAAAACACACATGCAATCACACTAGTGGATCCATATGTGGTTTGTGAAAAGAAAACACATGCAATGACTATATGTGGTTTGTGTGAAGAACAAATATGCAATGACAGTGGTGGATCCATATGTGGTTCATGAAAAGAACACACATGAAATGACTCTGATGAATCCATGTGTGGGTTGTGGAAACAACACACATGCAATGACTCTAGCTGTGGTTTGTGGAAAGAACACACATGCAATCACACTGGTGGATCCATATGTGGTTTGTGAAAAGAACACACATCCAATGACTCTAGCTGTGGTTTGTGAAAAGAACAGACATGCGATGACACTAGTGGATCCATATGTGGTTCATGAAAAAACACACATGCAATGACTCTAGCTGTGGTTTGTGAAAATAACACACCTTCAATGACACTGGTGGATCCGTATGTGGTTTGTGAAAAGAACAAACATGCAATGACTCTAGCTATTGTTTGTGGAAAGAACAGACGTGCAATGACTCTAGTTGTGGTTCATGAAAAGAATAGACATGCAATGACACTGGTGGATCCATATGTTGTTTGTGAAAAGAACACACATGCAATGACTCTAGCTATGGTTTGTGAAAAGAACGGACATGCAATGAACTCTGGTGGATCCATATGTGGTTTGTGAGAAGAACAAAGATGCAATGACACTTGGTGTGGTTCATGAAAAGAACACACATCCAATGACACTAGTGGATCCTTATGTGTTTTGTGAAAGAACACACATGCAATGACTCTAGCAGTGTTTGTGAAAAGAAAACACATGCAATGACACTGGTGGATCCATATGTGGTTTGTGAAAAGAACACACATGCAATGACTCTAGCTGTTTTTTGTGGAAAGAATAGACATGAAGTGACTCTAGCTGTGGTTAATGAAAAGAACACACATCCAATGACACTGGTGGATCCATATGTTGTTTGTGGAAAGAATATACATGCAATGACTCTAGATGTAGTTAATGAAAAGAACAGACATGAAATGACTCTGATGGATCCATGTCTGGTTTGTGGAGAGAACACACATGCAATAACTCTAGCTATGGTTTGTGAAAATAACACACATGCAATGACACTGGAGGATCCATATATGGTTTGTGAAAAGAACAGACATGCAATGACTCTAGCTGTTGTTTGTGGAAAGAATAGACATGGAGTGACTCTAGTTGTGGTTTGTGGGAAGAACACACATCCAATGACACTGGTGGATCCATATGTGGTTCATGAAAAGAACAAACATGCAATGACTCTACATGTCGTTAATGAAAAGAACAAGCATGCAATGACTCTGATGAATCCATGTGTGGTTTGTGGAAACAACACACATGCAATGACTCTAGCTGTGGTTTGTGGAAAGAACACACATGCCATCACACTGGTGGATCCATATGTGGTTTGTGAAAAGAACACATCCAATGACTCTAGCTGTGGTTTGTGAAAAGAACAGACATGCGATGACACTGGTGGATCCATATGTGGTTCATGAAAAAACCCACATGCAATGACTCTAGTTGTGGTTTGTGAAAATAACACACATGCAATGACACTGGTGGATCCGTATGTGGTTTGTGAAAAGAACAAACATGCAATGACTCTAGCTATTGTTTGTGGAAAGAACAGACATGCAATGACTCTAGTTGTGGTTCATGAAAAGAATAGACATGCAATGACACTGGTGGCTCCATATGTTGTTTGTGAAAAGAACACACATGCAATGACTCTAGCTCTGATTTGTGAAAAGAACGGACATGCAATGAACTCTGGTGGATCCATATGTGGTTTGTGAGAAGAACAGACATCAAGTGACACTAGTGGATCCATATGTGGTTTGTGAGAAGAACACACATGCAATGACACTTGGTGTGGTTCATGAAAAGAACACACATCCAATGACACTGGTGGATCCTTATGTGGTTTGTGAAAGAACACACATGCAATGACTCTAGCAGTGTTTGTGAAAAGAAAACACATGCAATGACACTGTTGGATCCATATGTGGTTTGTGAAAAGAACACACATGCAATGACTCTAGCTGTTTTTGTGGAAAGAATATACATGGAGTGACTCTAGCTGTGGTTAATGAAAAGAACACACATCCAATGACACTGGTGGATCCATATGTTGTTTGTGGAAAGAATATACATGCAATGACTCTAGATGTAGTTAATGAAAAGAACACACATGCAATGACTCTGATGGATCCATGTCTGGTTTGTGGAGAGAACACACATGCAATAACTCTAGCTATGGTTTGTGAAAATAACACACATGCAATGACACTGGTGGATCCATATATGGTTTGTGAAAAGAAAGACATGCAATGACTCTAGCTGTTGTTTGTGGAAAGAACAGACATGGAGTGACTCTAGTTGTGGTTTGTGGGAAGACCACACATCCAATGACACTGGTGGATCCATATGTGGTTCATGAAAAGATCAAACATGCAATGACTCTAGATGTCGTTAATGAAAAGAACAAACATGCAATGACTCTGATGAATCCATGTGTGGTTTGTGGAAACAACACACATGCAATGACTCTAGCTATGGTTTGTGGAAAGAACACACATGCAATCACACTGGTGGATCCATATGTGGTTTGTGAAAAGAACACACATCCAATGTCTCTAGTTGTGGTTTGTGAAAAGAACAGACATGCGATGACACTGGTGGATCCATATGTGGTTCATGAAAAAACACACATGCAATGACTCTAGGTGTGGTTTGTGAAAATAACACACATGCAATGACACTGGTGGATCCGTATGTTTTTTGGGAAAGGAACAAACATGAAGTGACTCTAGCTATTGTTTGTGGAAAGAACAGACATGCAATGACTCTAGTTGTGCTTCATGAAAAGAATAGACATGCAATGACATTGGTGGCTCCATATGTTGTTTGTGAAAAGAACACACATTCATGATGGGTTCGTAGCAGGGAAAACAAAAAAATTCTACCGCAAGAACGAACAAAACCCAGATCTAATCTAGATAAAAGCCAATATCTAATCTATTAGACATGTGCAACGAGATAGATCTGTACTAACCCTTGTAGACCCGAAAGCGTTACGAGATTGGATCTCGTGGTTGATGTAGTCGATCACTTGCCGATCTCAAGATCGAGTAGACGATCCTTCCGGCGCCACGTTCTAGCAGCGCTTCCGCAGTCGGTCACACCTGCGGAGTCGAAGCAGACCTTCATCTCCCCGTTCCAACGAGCAGCAGAGGTAGTAGATCTCTCCACGGAATCCCAGCAGCACGACGGTGTGGTGGTGGTGGTGGAGTAGAGAATTCTGTAGGGCTTCGCCTAAGCCTGAGCAGAAGAAAGGAGGAGGAGAGAGGGGGCTAGGGCAAGAGTGGAGGGGGGCAAGGGGTGGCGCCTCCACCCCTCTATTTAAAGGAGGGAGGCGTCATGGGGAGGTGGAGTCCTTGTAGGACTCCCCTCTCCCTTGGCCGGCGGATCAAGGAGGTGGGGGGAGAGTCCTACTCCCCCACGAATCCTTGTCTTACCCACAAGGATTCCTTGATCCTTTCTTGGTTTTCAAGCAAACTCCAAGAAATCTTCCAGAACCTTCCGGAACATTCCGAAACCTTCTAGAATCCCCATAAAATACTCCGGAACATTTCCTAACTTAGAAAATGATCCCCAATATATGAATCTTATTCTCCGGACAATTCCGGAGCTCCTCGTGACGTCCCGAACAACATTCAGTCTCCAACACACATTCCATATCTACTTAAAACAACTTCGAACCTTAAGTGTGTCACCCTATGGTTCGTGAATATGCATACATGATGGAGACACCTCTCCGATAAATAACCATCAGCGGGATCTGGAGATCCATAACGGCTCCCATATACTCAACGATGACTTTGTCATCGATAGAACCATTAACATACGAAACCAATTCCCATTTGTCACGCAATACTCTACTTATCCGAGGTTTGATTGTCGGTATATCCATACCTAGTTCTACCTCGTTACTGATAAGTACTCTTTACTCGTTCCATGTTATGTCATCCCTTGTGACCCAATCACATGCTTGCAAGCTAATTACATGACATTCCACCGAGAGGGCCTAGAGCATATCTATCCATCATATGGATGGACAAATCCCAATCTTGGTCCATGCGCTTCAACACATACTTTCAGAATACCCAATGACACCTTTATGACCACCCAGTTACGAAGCGGTGTTTGATGTCATCAAAGCACCCATCCGGTGATGGTGATTAACATAACCTCATGATTAACCACACATGGATCCAGCAAGTGTGATTGCATGTGTGTTCTTTTCAAAAACCACATATGGATCTACGAGTGTCATTGGATGCGCGTTCTTTTCATGAACCACACCTAGTGTCATTGCATGTCTGTTATTCTCACAAACCACATAAGGATCCGCAAGTGTCATTGCATGTATGTTCTTTTCATGAACCACACCCAGTGTCATTGGATGTGTGTTCCTCTCATGAATCACACATGGATCCACCAGTGTTATTGCATGTGTGTTCTTCTCAGGAACCACACATGGATCCACCAAGTGTGATTGCATGTGTGGTCTTCTCACAAACCACATATGGGTCCACAAGTGTCATTGGATGTGTGTTCTTTTCATGAACCACAACCAGTGTCATTGCATGTGTGTTCCTCTCACAAACCACACATGGATCCACCAGTGTCGAAGGATTAGGTTACTATGTATTTTAAAGCTTATAGCAAACGAACTTAATGACTTGATCTTATGCTATGCTTACTACGGGTGTGTGTCCATCACATCATTCTCCTAATGATATGATCTTGTTATTAACGACATCCAATGTCCATGATCAGGAAACCATGATCATCCATTAATCAACAAGCTAGTTTAACAAGAGGCTTACTAGGGACTCTTTTATGTTTACAAAACACACTAGTATTAATGTTTCCGGTTAATACAATTATAGCATGGGATGTAAACATTTATCATAAACATAAAGATATAATAATAACCACTTTATTATTGTCTCTTGGGCATATCTCCAACAGTCTCCCACTTGCACTAGAGTCAATAATCTAGTTAGAAAACTTGTGCATTCAACACATATGGCTTTATGGTGTTGTATAGACACTATTGCTAGTGGTAAACATAATCTTCGGATCTGACACTTCCAGGTCCGTGTGTATTTGCATGTCCTTGTGTCTTTACGCATTACTCATTCTCCAATGAGATGGCATTGTATAAATTTGGTCCTTTGGTGAGACCTTTAGTTCCTTGGGATTAAATCATGTTGATACAATTGTCGCACAATTTATCTTCATAGTATTATCTCGCTATGAACCACGCCTAGTTTGATAACAAACTACTTAACACAAATGCCCTCCTTTGCTGCTACTATAGCAGTTATATACTTAGCCTTTTGTTGTAGTATATGTCACAATGTTTTAACTTTGGTACTCAACCAAATCCGTTATGGAACATCCTTTCCATTATATTGTGCCACCCATAGTCTAAATTGAGATAAATTTAATTTGTATCTTGTGACAAAACTAGTATCAATGTAACACTTTACAATGAACTACCTTTAACTATTTGTCACTTATACATGATATATTCTTAGTTCTTCCAAAGCTCATAAGAATATCTTTACTATTGTCCAATGATCATCTTATGAATCATTCTGGTATATGCTCATAACATTTAGAGCATAGGACATATCTAGATGTGTACATCTCAAAGAATGATTGATCAAAATATTCTTGTGATTTCACCAAGTGTCAAAACACTTGAATCTCGTGTCAACACACTTGAATCTAGATTTAGTCCTTTTCGTGCGTCAAGAACCTTTCTTGTTGTTTCCATATTCAACTCATTCAACATCTTATCTATGTCCATTTGGCAAAACCATATCAGCGCCTCAATCTATCCATATAGACATTGATGCCTAATTCTTGAGTTATGCCTAAGTCTTTCATCGAAATGAAATTCTTAACCTATGTCAATAAAAGATACATTATTTCTAATCAACAATATATCTTTCACATAATATATTAGAAATATGTCTTAGCGGTCCCACTTAATTTCTTGCAAAATGCAAACATCTTCATCGTCTCTGATGAAATTAAACCTTTTAACGGTTTCATCATGGTGAAGATTCCAACTCCACGATGCTCACTTTCAACCATTGAAGTTTTGCATACTCTTTTAGCATCCTTTTAATTTAACAAAACCCTTTGGGTCATGTCATGTACACGTCCTAGGTAACCATTCTATTAGAAGAACTTGTTTTGTTTGTTCAACTACCATATACCAAAATATATGTAGTGGTTGCTACATTAATCCGTCCAGACTAAATATCGATATGAAAGATCAAATCTTATCATAGTCAATTCCTTGAACATTGTCGTAAACTCTTTCCGACATGTCGACTATTTCATAGATTTGAAACATCCATGTCTATTTCTTTATAGATCCAAACAAGACCGACAGGCTTCACGCCTTTCCGGAGGATCTTCTAAGTTCAGAAACTTGATTTCTCGTGTATGGATACTATCACGGATTCCATGACTTCTAGTCATTTTATGGAGTCAGGGCCCATCATAGCTTCTTTGCATGTAGTCGGTTCATCATTGTCAAAACAATAACGACTTGCTTATCAAATCTTACTATTTGATTCTTACCGACCCACACGGTTCTATAGGAACTCTAATCTCCGAGATCACACCTTTTGTAATCACGAGAGCCATGAGCATTGTGGCCGCCACCGGGACACTTTCCGGCGCTGCGCTACTTAGCACATATAGCTAAGGTTCAACAACCTTATCAAAGTTCTATTGTCCTCCCACTTAACTTTTCACGAAAAATTCTTTCTCAAGAAACTTGACGTTCCAAGCGACAAACTCTTATGCCCTCGGCGTTATGGAGAAATTCCCAACAAATTATTTGGAATAACCTACAAATACATGCTTATCCGACTTTGGTTGTAAACATTTTACTTATGCATAGCATACCAAAATTTAAGAAAAGACAATTCGGGTTTTATCCCAAACCATAACTCATATGGTGTCATTTCAACGGATCACGATGGAGCTCTTTTCAGTGTAAAAGCGGTAGTCACTAAAGCTTTAATCTTTAAAATATAATGGCAGTTTTATAAATGACACCTTTGATCTTACCATGTAAAACAAGGTTTCATTACATATCTCGAACACTCCATACTCCTATGGTGTTTTGGGAAATGCGAATCCATGGAACAATTCCTCAAATCTTAGGTGTTTTGCTAAACTTGTAACTCAAACATCTTTCTTTATGATCCAATCATAAACTTTTTTATTTTCTTGTTACAATAATTTTCCACTTCATCTTGAAAGTCTTTGAACATTTTTCAAATGTTTCATACTTCTTCCTTATTGAGTAAATATATACATATACTCACTCAAATCTTCGGAGAAAGCATATGAAGTTGAAATCCATCGCCCACGACTACACATAATGGACTACATCCATCAATATGTACAAATTCCAATCAGTTAGTCGTCCATTCCTCTTTTGGCCTACGAACGGAGTTTTAATTATCTCCAGGAAAGTATCACAAGCGTCATTTGATCCAAATCAAAGACTCCAAAAATCCATCAACATGGAGTTTCTTCGTATATCCTTTCAATATAATTTAAACGGCGATGTCACTTTGCAAGTGATCTTTCAATCATTTGTCTTGCAACATTTTAGCATTAGTTTTATGGTCGTTATTTCTCCTCCCAGACTTGTATATTATCCATCTATTATGGAATACGGTAATTATTTGAACAACCTTTTGTCGTCATAATACCTGATCAAAATAACAATTATTGAAACAAATCTTGAAGGCAAGCTTTGATGTTAAGGAGCAACACAACAACCCTTTGTTTGTTTTCGATGAACATCACCACATTTTCTCTTGCTAGTTACTTAGGCCATTGCAGTTCATGAATTGTGTTGTCCTGTATGACACTTCATACCAACCAATTCGGTATCCAATACCGGTATCCAATACCTAAGAACCACATTGTTTAACAAGCAAGGAATACAACCATAACATTTATATCTTCTATATGCCTAAGTTGGACATCTCAAATCTTTTCTTTTCTGCCAAATATTTTATAGATTCTCTTTCAACAATTCCTTTTCTTTTAAAAGAATCTATAAATATCAATAGTGGTGTCATTCACATGACACATAGTACAAAGTGTGTATTGTCAAATACCAATACCTTTGGACTTGCACTTTGAAGTGGATCACCATCATCAAATGTTTGGTGTTCTTTCAAAAATCTATTCTTTAGTAATCTTTTAGTGTAGTAAACATTTTACTTACATCTTCTATTCATCCTTATCATGACAACTTTCATGATCAAGCTACTATAGCCTATAAGGAAGAATCGCGAATATAATATCAGTTCCCAAAACCTTTTTGGTAGATTCGGATGCCTAGCATCTCCATCCTTCACAAATTCTCATACAATATGAGAACATGTATTTCTCTAAATTATACTCTATCATAATGCAACCAAAAACATTGTTTGAGATATCACAATATCTTTCACACATGATGGTTTCTAAAACAATTTTCAGCTCCAATATAATCTTGATATTAAAACAACCTTTTGAATATCAATAATCATGGAGGCAAACATGATACTTTAGATACTAACATTGGAATTCTTACTCTTGATTTAATACTACTTATTAAACTTCATGGAGTAAATAGAGTTTGCTGAAAGTTTGCAATAGGACTTATAAACTTTAAATTGACATTCAAAACAATACGATACCAGTTCGTCAAGTAAATATCCAGAATTTCTATAGTTCCACTATCTCAACTATAACTAAGCGTAAGGTGGTGAACGGATGCCAATGACTACAACAAACTATGAAAATTCACTTTGATTGTGTTTAAGATAAATTGAGTTCGACTAATCCAAATTACAAATGAACTCCCACTCAAAACAACATCCCTCGAGTTGTTTAGTGATTACACGAACCAAATCCACTACACCAAGTCCGATCATCACGTGAGATGATGTAGCTTTAAAGGCGAACAATCAACATGTTCATCATATCAACCATACGACTCATGCTTTACCTTTCGGTATTCCGTGTTCCGAGACCATGTCTGTACATGCTAGGCTCGTCAAGGTTAACCTTAGTTTCCGCATGTGCAAATCTGGCTTGCACCCGTTGTATGCACACGTAGAATCTATCACATCCGATCATCACGAGATGCTTCGAAACGACGAGTCTTAGCAACGGTGCCAACTAAGGACGAACACTTTATTACTTGATATTTAGTGAGAGGGATCATCTTATAATGCCACCATCGTGATCTAAGAAATACAAGATGCATAAAGGATTAACATCACAGGCAATTCATAATTAGTGTGATATGATATGGCCCTTTCTTCTTATGCCTTTGATCTCCATCTCCAAAGCACGGACATGATCTCCATCATCACCAGCATTGCGTCAAGGTCAGTGGCGCCACTTCATGGTTGTCCATCATCACTAGCAACTATTACAACTAATTGGAATAAAGATATTACAAGATGAATAGACACGCAGGTCTTAAAAGAATTAAAGACAACCATTAGGCTCCTGCCGGTTGCCATATTACAACAAGGATCATTGCATACATCAATATAATCACAATCACATGATGGCCATATCACATCACAAAACCCCTGCAAAAACAAGTTAGAGGCCTCTAATTTTCTCTGCATGTTTTACGTGGTTTGGGGCTTTCGAATAAGAACGGATCTTACCTACGAAACTGAACCACAACGTTGATACAAGTGCTATCAAATGCAAAGTGTAGATTGGATCTATACTATGGTGAGAGAGACAGACACCCGCAAAGCCACTTGTGCAAAGCAAGTTACACGTCAAGCGTGGAGCAAGTCTCATGTGCGATGACATGTAAGGTTAGCCCGAGCCGCTTCATCCCACCATACCGCAAGATGCAAAGTACACAAAGCCAAAGACAGCATGAGCACCAACGCCCACAAAACCATTGTGTTCTACTCGTGCAACAGATCTACGCATAGACACGGCTCTGATACCACTGATGGGTTCGTAGCAAGGAAAACAAAAAAATTCTACCGCAAGAACGAACAAAACCCAGATCTAATCTAGATAAAAGCCAAGATCTAATCTATTAGACATGTGCAACGAGATAGATCTGTACTAACCGTTGTAGATCCGAAAGCGTTACGAGATTGGATCTCGTGGTTGATGTAGTCGATCACTTGCCCATCTCAAGATCGAGTAGATGATCCTTCCGGCGCCGCGTTCCGGCAGCGCTTCCGAAGTCGGTCACACGTGCGGAGTCGAAGGAGACCTTCCTCTCCCCGTTCCAGCGAGCAGCGGAGGTAGTAGATCTCTCCACGGAATCCCAGCAGCACGACGGTCTGGTGGTGGTGGTGGAGTAGAGAATGCTGCAGGGCTTCGCCTAAGCCTGAGCAGAAGAAAGGAGGAGGAGAGAGGCGGCTAGGGCAAGAGTGGAGGGGGGCAAGGGGTGGCGCCTCCACCCCTCTATTTAAAGGAGGGAGGCGCCATGGGGAGGTGGAGTCCTTGTAGGACTCCCCTCTCCCTTGGCCGGCGGATCAAGGAGGTGGGGGGAGAGTCCTACTCCCCCACGAATCCTTGTCTTACCCCACAAGGATTCCTTGATCCTTTCTTGGTTTTCAAGCAAACTCCAAGAAATCTTCCAGAACCTTCCGGAACATTCCGAAACCTTCTAGAATCCCCATACAAATACTCCGGAACATTTCCTAACTTAGAAAATGATCCCCAATATATGAATCATATTCTCCGGACAATTCCGGAGCTCCTCGTGACGTCCCGAATCCAATCCGAGACTCCGAACAACATTTGGTCTCCAACGCACATTCCATATCTACTTAAAACAACTTCGAACCTTAAGTGTGTCACCCTACGGTTCGTGAATATGCAGACATGATGGAGACACCTCTCCGATCAATAACCATTAGCTGGATCTGGAGATCCATAACGGCTCCCACATACTCAACGATGACTTTGAGATCGATAGAACCATTAACATACGAAACCAATTCCCTTTGTCACGTGATACTCTACTTATCTGAGGTTTGATTGTCGGTATCTCCATACCTAGTTCTACCTCGTTACTGATAAGTACTCTTTACTCGTTCCATGTTATCTCATCCCTTGTGACCCAGTCACATGCTTGAAGGCTAATTAGATGACATTCCACCGAGAGGGCCCAGAGCATATCTATCCGTCATATGGATGGACAAATCCCAAGCTTGGTCCAACTTTCAGAATACCCAATGACACCTTTATGACCACCCAGTTACGAAGCGGTGTTTGATGTCATCAAAGCACCCATCCGGTGATGGTGATTAACATAACCTCATGGTCGAACGATTAGGTTACTATGTATTTTAAAGCTGATAGCAAATGAACTTAATTACTTGATCTTATGCTATGCTTACTACGGGTGTGTGTCCATCACATCATTCTCCTAATGATATGATCTTGTTATTAACGACATCCAATGTCCATGATCAGGAAACCATGATCATCCATTAATCAACAAGCTAGTTTAACAAGAGGCTTACTAGGGACTCTTTTATGTTTACAAAACACACAAGTATTAATGTTTCCGGTTAATACAATTATAGCATGGGATGTAAACATTTATCATAAACATAAAGATATAATAATAACCACTTCATTATTGCCTCTTGGGCATATCTCCAACAATGCAATGACTCTAGCTGTGGTTTGTGAAAAGAACACACATGCAATAAACTCTGGTGGATCCATATGTGGTTTGTGACAAGAAAACACATCCAGTGACACTGGTGGATCCATATGTGGTTCGTGAGAAGAACACACATCCAATGACACTGGTGGATCCTTATGTGGTTTCTAAAAGAACACACATGCAATGACTCTAGCAGTGTTTGTGAAAAGAAAACACATGCAATGACACTGGTGGATACATATGTGGTTTGTGAAAAGAACACACATGTAATGACTCTAGCTGTTTTTTGTGGAAAGAATAGACATGGAGTGACTCTAGATGTGGTTAATGAAAAGAATACACATCCAATGACACTGGTGGATCCATATGTTGTTTGTGGAAAGAATATACATGCAATGACTCTAGATGTAGTTAATGAAAAGAACAGACATGCAATGACTCTGATGGATCCATGTGTGGTTTGTGGAAAGAACACACATGCAATAACTCTAGCTGTGGTTTGTGAAAAGAACACATATGCAATCACACGGGTGGATCCATATGTAGTTTGTGAAAATAACAAACATCCAATCACACTGGTGGATCCATATGTAGTTTGTGAAAAGAACAACCATCCAATGACTCTAGCTGTGGTTCATGAGAAGAACATACATGCAATGACACTGGTGGATCCATATGTGGTTCATGAAAAGAACAAATATGCAATGAATCTAGCCGTGGTTTGTGAAAATAACACACATGCAATGACACTGGTGAATCCATATGTGGTTTGTGAAAAGAACAGACATGCAATGACTCTAGCTGTTGTTTGTGGAAAGAACTAACATGCAATGTCTCTAGCTGTGGTTCATGAAAAGAACATACATGCAATGACACTGGTGGATCCATATGTGGTTTGTGAAAAGAACAGACATGCAATGATCTCTAGTGGATCCATATGTGGTTTCTGAGAAGAACACACATCCAGTGACACTGGTGGATCCATTTGTGGTTTGTGAGAAGAACACACATGCAATGACACTCGGTGCGGTTCATGAAAAGAACACAGATCCAATGACATTGGTGGATCCTTATGTGGTCTGTGAAAGAGCACATATGCAATGACTCTAGCTGTGGTTTGTGAAAAGAACACACATGCAATGACACTGGTGGATCCATATGTGGTTTGTGAAAAGAACACACATGCAATGACTCTAACTGTTTGATTTGTCCATTTTGCATCACTATTCTATGTCTTAAGTCACTATTATTCATTGATATATTTCATATTGAGAGTTGATACTTATGTTATTTCATCTGTTTTTGCATGGTGGATGACTTTTGGAGCATGGACCGCTGCAATCAGGATTCTGATGGAAAAGGTGTTGTTTGGAGGCAAAATTTGCGAAGATCAGAAAATCCGGGAAAATATAGGGAAAATCCTATTTTTACAGAAGACTAAGGATGCTAGAAGATGGAGTGGAGATGGGCCACAGGGGGCCCACACCACACCCTGGCGCGAGCATCCCTAGGCCGCGCCAGGAGGTGGTGTGGCCACCCTGGCCCACTCCAGCCTCTCCCCTCTAGCGTATATCATCCTCCTGAAACCCTAAGACTCGAGGAGCGACCATAGAAAGATTCCACCGCCTCTGCAGGGCGGAAAACACCGAGAGAGAAAGATCTCTCCGGTAGACAGATTTCTGTCGGGGGAATTCCTTCCCGGAGAGGGGAGATCGTCTCCATCAACACCACCATCAAGCTAGACTTCATCGGGATCATCATTATCATCACCATCATCATTACCAGCTGCACCCTCATCACCATCTCCATATTGCTGTAACAATTGAGTTGAATCTTGCATTAGTTCATAGGGGAAATTTCCCGGAGTTGATTACTCTCTGTAGTTGATGCTATTGAGTGAACCATTGAAATATTGTTTATGTTCAGATTGTTATACATCATTATTCCATCTCTGATCATGATCCATATGATGTCTTGTGAGTAGTTCGTTTTTTTCTTGAGGACATGGGAGAAGTCATGTTGTTAGTAGTGGAGTTGTGTTGAGAAAGATTCAATAGATTGTTATTTAAGTTGTGGTGTACTTCTTCTAGTGGTGTCATGTGAACGTCGACTATATGACACTTCACCTATATGGGCCTAGGGGAATGCATTGTGTATTTGGCTACTAATCGTAGGGGTTTCCGGAGTGACAGAAACCTGAACCCCCGTTAGGAAACCATTGCACAAGGGACGTAAGGGTCTTAGAGTTTAAAGTTGTGGTTAGGTTTTCCCTAATTACTTTCTTGTACTTACGGATGTTTGCAAGGGGTATAATCACAAGTATGTATTAGTCTTGGATGGGGCGCTACATTAGCACAGGTTCACCCACACAACACTTAGCAAGCTAGAGAAGATTAATCAACTATATGAAGCGAAAGCACTTAACAGTCTTCCCATGTGTCCTCGAGAATGTTTGGTCATCTTAATTAATACAACCAGCTTGTCCTTTGCTGCATAAAGGATTTGGCCACTTGCTGCATTTATTCCTACTGTCTTTTATTTACTCGTAGTTTGTTTACTTGCTTTATCAAAAAACCCCTAAAAATCCGTTTGTAAGTATTTTAGAGAATTCTTGATCCATACCACTAGCCAGCACCTTCTGCTCCTCGTTGGGTTCGACACTCTTACTTATTGAAAATACTGCGATACACCCCCTATACTTGTGGGTTATCAAGACTATTTTCTAGCGCCGTTGCCGGGGAGTGAATCGCTATTGGAGAGTGGAACTGGTAAAGGAAACTTCTACCATGAGTATTGTTTACTTCTGCTAGTTGCTTTATTTTCGTTATGGATAATTCGCTGAGTTTCTTATTTGGTAATGCTACTACCACTGCTAAGGTAGTAGATAAGCCACCACCTGCTGAGAATGATGTTTTCTAAATACCTACAAGAATTATTGAACATGTTATGGATAACTACTATGTTGGGGATGGAACTGTCCATCCCGGTGATCATTTACTCTTTATACACGAATTATGCGGGTTGTTCAAGTGTGTAGGTATTACTACAGATCAAGTTAAGAAGAAGTTATTCTCATTATCACTAAAAGGAAGAGCTAAGGAATGGTATAAGCTGCTGAAGAATGGTCAAGCTCTGGAATGGGAGGAAATAGTGCCTCTCTTTTATTCAAAGTTTTATCCTCCTAGTGAGATTCATAAAGATCGAAATCAAATATACAACTTTTGGCCTCTTGATGGAGAGAGTACAGCTCAAGCTTGGGAGAGATTGAAGTTACTAATGCTCAAATGTCCCATTCTTGAGCTCCCCAACAATATTATTATCAATAACTTTTATGCAAGGATCGCTCTACATGATAAGGATTTATTGGATGCTTCTTGTGCTGGATCATTCACTCGCATGGAAGAAGAAGCTAAATGGGATCTTCTGGACTGTATTCAAGACAATGCTGAAGCTTGGGAAAATGACAAAGGTAGAAAGTCATGTATAAATTATGATTATTAATGCATTGAATCTTTTATGGGAACTGATGACTTTCAAAATATTAAATATGCTTATGGTCTAGATTCTCAAGCTATTGCTTCTTATTTTAAGGCTTTTGCCTCCTACATTGAAGTGCCTAAAAAGAAGTGGAATAAGTATCATGAACCTTATAAAGATATTGCCAAGAGTGTTCCTGCAAGAAATACTGAAGTTTGTACTGCTAATCATGTTTTACCTGAACCTTATATTGAGAAAATGCCTTTTCCAGTTAAGGTAAAGGAACATTCTATGATAGCTAGTATGGTTAATGAAAGTACAAATAAAACTGTTGAAACTGATAAACAAATGGTTGATGAACCTATAATAGCAAGTGTGAAAGACTTTGTCACTAAATATGAAAAAGAGGGACACACTATCCTTTGCAAGGATACCGCTAATATTGTTTCACAAAGTAGTGTTATGAGAGGTAGTATTCCTGTGTTTTCTGTTAGAATAAGTGATCATTGCTATGATGGTACTTGTGATATCTATATTGCTAAGTTTATGCATGATACTGAAAGTTACTATGGGAGAGGGAAAAGTGTTCTTATACATCTCAATAATATCAAGTTTCCTTGTTTTATGCTGGAAGTTTTTATGTTGCACTTCTTTTGCCTTCTTATGCAAGTTGCCTCTGGTTTCAACAACTTGTTTGTTTACAAAATTCCCTTGCATAGGAAGTGGGTTAGACTTAAATGTGTGTGTGTGTTTGCTTCTTAATGCTCTCTTTCACTTCAATTCATATCCTATGTGAGCATCTTCAAATTATCATGCCCATCTTAATCGCTATAAAGAAAGAGCTTTTTGGGAGACAACACAATTTGTTTTTTCTTTCAGTTTCTTTTTGTTTCTTTGAGTCTTGGAAGTTATTACTTCGGTAATAACCGCTCTTTATCCGTTTTGTTTGGTTTTTGTGTCAAGATCAACCTCTAATGAGAGAGAAGTAAGATTTGGGGAAGTTGCTGCCCCGAAACAGATTTTTGTGCTTCACCATAAAAATTTGTGAGAGATCTCTGTATGTTGGTTTGAGCTGTAAAGTTTTCTGCTTTTTCCCCAGGTTGTTATTTAACTTTTGTTAGTTTTGCACTTTTTGATTTGAGCAACAGAAGAGTTTCGAAAAAAATAATCTTTACCTGCTGGTCTATTTTGACAGATTTTGCCACTCTTGCATTTGCTTCTTTATTCGATTTCCTTTTTGAATTATTTGTGGGTTTTCAGAAGGAGTTGCTACAGTAGCTTATGTTTTGATGGTTTTCAGTTGAAGTTGGACTCAAAAGGTTTTATCACTTCACTTATACTAATGTTGCTAATGAGAACTGTGTGAAGTTTTGTGTGAAAGAAATTTCCAGGTAGTGGAGATAATGGTGTAATAAGGAAGAGAAGGGTTTTATGACTCAAGTAATAAGTGTATGAACATGAAGATATTGATGTTATTCAAGTGATGACTCTGGAAAAATCTTCTAGATACCAAATTCAGGGACTTGCAGAGTCCGTTTCCAAATAGGTAACAGTTCTGGTAAGAAAAGTTTCACGAAAATACAATCCAACTATATTTTTGCAGTTTTTAGTCAATAAGGAACGCTACGAAGCGAAAAAGGGATGGAAACGGAGCCAGGGTGGCTCACACCACCCTATGGAGCGGGCCCTCCCCTGGCCGCGCCACCAGGTGGTGAGTCCACCCCAGACTCCGCCTCTGATTTGTTTTCTCCAAGTACCTTCCTTTTGATATGAAACTTCGTAATATATAAACCCCCAGATCTTCCAAGGTTCGTATATCGTGTTTTCGTCGTGTTTTTGCTTTGATCTGTTTTTGCCAGGACATACTCTTTGAAGGTTTAGAAGCACAATGGTGTCTTCCAAGGACAAAGGGAAGGAGCCCATGGAGGAAGACCTCCAAGACCCCGGGAAGGAGAAGGAGATCAAGAGTGAAGGTGAAGAGGAGCAAGGCCAACATCCACATACCGGCACTACCATTGCAAGCATTGGAGTGGTGACAAAACCTGCCAGGGTTAGAAGGACTGCATGGATGCAGACTGGGGGGAAAGTTCCCCGTCACAGTTTGGCTCCACGGTCACTTCCTCCACACACCAAGAATCCCTTCCATACCTTTATCCATAACCATGTAGGAAAAGAAGACTCCAAGAGGGAAGAACAGAAAAAGAATCACAAGAGATGGGATCCACAAACTGAAATGATCATGAGCCGTATTGAGCACAACTCGGAGTTGATTCGTACTCTCACCTTCGAGATTGAGGACTTGGGGAAATTGATCAGAGAGCTCATCGAGAGGATACCATCACCACCTAAGGAGTAATTCGTCATCAGGTTTGGCATCCCCTTGGTTTGTTCCAAGCTTGGGGTAGTGCCGCGGTATCACATCACTATCTTCTATCTTTTTACCTTATTAGTAGAGTCATATCATGAATATAGGAGTTATTATGTAGGATGGTTTGCATTATGGAAGTGTCTCCTCTCTCGTTAGATATGTATCCCTTGGTGTGAGTTGCCGTTATGGAATATTAATGAGAAGTTCTATCATTCACTCTTTTTTATAGCTTATATTAGTTTTCAATTCGTGGTTATATGATTGATCTTGTTGTTAGTATTAGTATCACTTTGGGATCATTGAGTTAATTTAGTTGGTTTTCGCAAACCCGGCTCGGTCAGTATCAACACTATTTTTGAGAGTTGAAAGAAAAGACAAAAGTACCTTTAAAGAAAAATAATTTCATCATCTTTATTTCTTGATTTGCTCATAAGTTTAGTATTCTCTAGTTAAGATCTTTTGTGCTTCCAAGGAAGATTGCATGTTTGTCTTTATCACTTGTATGTTTGTTTGTTTCCTTCAACTCTTATACTTGCTACCTAGCCTTGCTAGCCAAAAACTTGTACTGAGAGGGTATTTTCTCGTGCATCCACCTCCTTTAAACCAAAACCTTTGCCATTTGTGTCCACCATACCTACCTAGTAGCATTATTGCTATTCCAAGTAAATTCTAGTTTTATCTACCTCCCAAATTAAACTTGTTATGTGAAAATTAGTGATTAAAGCTCTCACGAACTTGATGGCCCCCTTTACTTTCTTGCACTTAATAAACTTGAACCATTGTGCTCACCTATGTTGCGTATATGCTTGCGCTTTGTAAGTTGTGGATTAGCAGAACCATGCTGTCATGGGGAATGCTTTCAACATTGCACTGGTACTTCATACCTAGTTGATATCATGTTCTTTTGTCTATGGATGTCGTCGGTGTGAAATGAAAGGGGAGCTTGTAAGTCCATGGACTTATGCATGTGTGTTAGAGAAACGCCTGGGCCGCTGGTCTAATCCATGATGACATGGTGGAAACCTGCAGCGTAACCATAACGAGTATCTATGAAGCATTCTTCTTATAAAAAAAGAGACAAAGATTGAGCATAAGAGAAAAGAAAAAAAGAGATATTATGAAAATAGGAAAGAGAGAAAAAAGCACCATATTCCCATGGTAAATAAGAAGATTGCTGAGATACTTGTTGTCTGTTTGCCTTGTCATTTTGATATGGGGATTCTTCCGTATCATCGGGCAAGGTGTACCCCGTTGGCGGTTCTCAATGATACACATATGCTTACGATGACAAGAACTTACCGGTGACTAAACTTGAGTAGCATGAGGAGCGGCCCTCGTATTCAAGGGACATGAGATTCTCAACTTACAACTTGTCAATGCATATCCTCATTTTTCATCACTTTAACCTTAATCACCTAAAGATGCCTATGATAGGGGCAATGAGAGCTGAAACTAGTATGTATCATAATTTTTGGGAGCTCTTTATGAGACTTGCAATCCCTGCTTCCCTCTTTGAAGGGCCATTCTTTTACTTTGTAGTTGAGTCAGTAAACCTACTCCCTTCTTCCTCAGCAAGTATTTTGAGTTGATGTGTTTCATTCATTCATATGATGATTTATTCAATCATGTTTCTTATGTTCCTTGCTTTGCACATTTCTCTTATCTTGATGTTTACTACTTTGAAAGCTATCATTGAAAAACTAGCTATTTGTGAACTCCAGCAAATTATCCACTATTCTTAGACCAAGAGCTAAGTTTGCCATTACCAATTATGATTCATTTTATGTATCTTTATTGTGTTTCCTTTACTCATTACAAGTTGAGTTATATAATATTGAGTTGTCTTCAATTATGATCTGTGCTTTTGATGAATGTGATGCTTCTTGTTCGTATTCTTTTATCGACTCTTCACTCCATAAACCCGAGGCCATGTTTATTGAGCTCAGTTTCGCTTGAGGACAAGCGAAGTCTAAGCTTGGGGGGAGTTGATATGTCCATTTTGCATCACTATTCTATGTCTTCATTCACTATTATTCATTGATATATTTCGTATTGAGAGGTGATACTTATGTTATTTCATCTGTTTTTGCATGGTTGATGACTTTTGGAGCATGGACCGCTGCAGTCAGGATTCTGATGGAAAAGGTGCTATTTGGAGGCAAAATTCGCGAAGATCAGATAATCCGGGAAAATATACAGAAAATCCTATTTTTCCAGAAGACTAAGGATGCCAGAAGATGGAGTGGAGATGGGCCACAGGGGACCCACACCACCCCCTGGCGCGGGTAGCCCTAGGCCGCGCCAGGAGGTGGTGTGGCCACCCTGGCCCACTCCAGCTCTCCCCTCTGGTGTATATCATCCTCCCGAAACCCTAAGACTCGGGGAGCAACCACAGAAAGATTCCGCCACCTCTGCGGGGCGGAAAACACCGAGAGAGAAAGATCTCCCCGGCAGACAGATTTCTGCCGGGGGAATTCCTTCCTAGAGAGGTGAGATCATCGGCATCCACACCACCATCAAGCGGGACGTCATCGGGATCATCATCATCATCATCACCACCATCATCACCATCAGCAACCTCATCACCATCTCCATATTGCTGTAACAATTTAGTTGAATCTTGCATTAGTTCATAGGGGAAACTTTCCATTGTTGATTACTCTCTGTAGTTGATGCTATTGAGTGAACCATTGAATTATTGTTTATGTTCAGATTGTTATACATCATTATTCCATCTCTAATCATGATCCATATGATGTCTTGTGAGTAGTTCGTTTTGTTCTTGAGGACATGGAAGAAGTCATGTTGTTAGTAGTGGAGTTGTGTTGAGAAAGATTCAATAGATTGTTATTTAAGTTGTGGTGTACTTCTTCTAGTGGTGTCATGTGAACGTCGACTACATGACACTTCACCTATATGGGCCTAGGCGAATGCATTGTGTATTTGGCTACTAATCGTAGGGGTTGCCGGAGTGACAGAAACCTGAAGCCCATTAGGAAACCATTGCACAAGGGACGTAAGGGTCTTAGAGTTTAAAGCTATGGTTAGGTTTCTACCTTAATTACTTTCTTGTACTTACGGATGTTTGCAAGGGGTATAATCATAAGTATGTATTAGTCTTGGATGGGGCGGTACATTAGCACAGGTTCACCCACACAATACTTAGCAAGCTAGAGAAGATTAATCAACTATATGAAGCAAAAGCACTTGACAGTCTTCCCATGTGTTCTTGAGAACGTTTGGTCATCTTAAGTAATACAACCAGCTCGTCCTTTGCTGCATAAAGGATTAGGCCACTTGCTGCATTTATTCCTACTGTCTTTTATTTACTCGTACTTTGTTTACTTTCTTTATAAGAAACCCTAAAAATACGTTTGCTAAGTATTTGTAGAGAATTCCTGATCCATACCACTAGCCAGCACCTTCTGCTCCTCGTTGGGTTCGACAATCTTACTTATCAAAAATACTGCGATACACCCCCTATACTTGTGGGTCATCACTGTTATTTATGGAAAGAACAGACATGGAGTGACTCTAGTTGTGGTTTGTGAAAAGAACAGACATGCAATAACTATGATGGATCCATATGTGGTTCAGGAAAAGAACAAACATGCAATGACTCTAGCTATGGTTTGTGAAAAGAACAGGCAATACAATGACTCTGGTGGATCCATATGTGGTTTGTGGAAAGAACACACATGCAATGACTCTAGTTGTGGTTTGTGGAAAGAACACACATGCAATCACACTGGTGGATCCATATGTGGTTTGTGAAAAGAACACACATCCAATGACTCTAGTTGTGGTTTATGAAAATAACAGACAGCCAATGACACTTGTGGATCGATATGTGGTTCATGAAAAGAACACACATGCAATGCCTCTAGCTGTGGTTTGTGAAAATAACACACATGCAATGACACTGGTGGATCCATATGTGGTTTGTGAAAAGAATAGACATGCAATGACTCTAGCAGTTGTTTGTGGAAAGAACAGACATGCAATGACTCTAGCTGTGGTTCGTGAAAAGAACAGACATGCAATGACATTGTGGAGCCATATGTGGTTTGTGAAAATAATAGACATGCAATGAACTCTAGTGGATCCATATGTGGTTTGTGAGAAGAACACACATCTAGTGACACTGGTGGATCCATATGTGGTTTGTGGAAGAACACACATCAATGACACTGGGTGTGGTTCATGAAAAGAACACACATCCAATGACACTGCTGGATCCTTATGTGGTTTGTGAAAGAACACACATGCAATGACTCTAGCTGTGGTTTGTGAAAAGAACACACATGCAATGACACTGGTGGATCCATATGAAGTTTGTGGAAAGAACACACATGCGATAACTCTAGCTGTTGTTTGTGGGAAGAACAGACATGGAGTGACTCTAGCTATGGTGTGTGCGAAGAACACACATCCAATGACACTGGTGGATCCATATGTGGTTCATGAAAAGAACAAACATGCAATGACTCTAGTTGTGGTTAATGAAATGAACATGCAATACAATGACTCTGATGGATCCATGTGTGGTTTGTGGAAAGAACACACATGCAATGACTCTAGTTGTGGTTTGTGGAAATAACACACATGCAATCACACTTGTGGATCCATATGTGGTTTGTGGAAAGAACACACATGCAATGACTCTAGCTGTTGTTTGTGTAAAGAACATACATGGAGTGACTCTAGTTGTGGTTAATGAAAAGAACACACATGCAATGACTATGATGGTTCCATATGTTGTTTGTGGAAAGAACATACATGCAATGACTCTAGCTGTGGTTAATGAAAAGAAGAGACATGCATGGACTCTGATGGATCCATGTGTGGTTTGTGAAAAGAACAGAAATGCAATGACTCCAGCTATGGTTTGTCAAAAGAACACACATGCAATGACTCTGGTGTATCCTTATGTGGTTTGTGAAAAGAACAGACATGCAATGAACTCTGGTGGATCCATATGTGGTTTATGAGAAGAAAACACATCCAATGGCACCGGTGGATCCATATGTGGTTTGTGAAAAGAACAAACATGAAATGACTCTAGCTGTGGTTTGTGAAAACAACAGACAATGCAATGACTCTGGTGGATCCATATGTGGTTTGTGGAAAGAACACACATGCAATGACTCTAGTTGTGGTTAATGAAAAGAACACACATGCAATGACTGGTGGATCCATGTGGTTTGTGAAAATAATAGACATGCAATGACTCTAGGTACGGTTAATGAAAAGAAAACAAATGCATTGACACTAGTGGATCCATATGTGGTTTGTGAAAACAACAAACATGCAATGAACTTTGGTGGATCCATGTGTGGTTTGTGACAATAACACACATGCAATGACTCTGGTGGATCCATATGTGGGTTATGAGAAGAACACACATCCAATGAACCCTAGTGGATATATCTTTGCATAATTTGATGAATGCCACGATTTATTTCATCCAATCAAATTAGGTTGTGATGTTGGTACTTTCATTCTCCAACTCCATCTCTAAAACAAATTATGAGGCCCTTGATTTATTCTCATATGGAACTACATATATGATCCTTGAATTGTTTCTGATCTTTGAATGATTCGTATGATGCATATGTGTATGAATGGTTTTGATCATAAGTATCTTTAACATGTACCTCAAGATTAATTGTTTGGTTTTTTATTTATAATTACAATATTTAGGCTTGTTTTTGTACCTGACTATGTATATCCCTGAATATTGTTTTGTACGATTACATTTCCATTTCTTATTGTGTCCAATGATTCAAATTTTCCCCCAAAGAGAGGCAGACACATTGGTGTCAGATTTTTTCAGGGATGAGTTAGCGAACCTGTGGTCATGTACAAGAACATTATAGGTTGTGCAATTGTTACTTGGTTCGCCCACTCCATCCCTGAAGAAACTTATGAGGCCCCTAGATTTATTCTACATACACTCTGATGCAATTAATTTTCATTGTGTTGAGATGAAAGGATATATGAAATGATCAAACTATTGCTGAGATGCTTTCTTATTGATATCCACTGATATATTGTCTTACATATACATGTTGTCAATTTTTGCGTTGTAATACAATTAAATCATATGTATGATTTCTAAGTTATGTTTTTAAAAACCAACAGGAGGATGATGATGAAGTGGACGATAGCAAGGTGTCCGGGGACAACAAGAGCCGCTACGTGCTGAGGTGGTTATGGTGTGGGCTAATTCGTTTCTATCGTAGGGGGGGACTGTTTTGCCCATTCTGTGGTAGAGCAATCAACGTGGACCTCGACCTCATGATCTAGCACGCGGTGGACGTTGGCAAAGGCGGAGGTAGAAGGACTAAGCCGATTACCTTGGCATGGCAGGCAGCCTTCGGCAAATTCCAACGAGAGTATGTTAGGACTGGCCTGTATCCCCTCGACTAGGCTGTCCCTGCTTCCTACTGATATGCCCTGCCCTGCTAGGCGTCTCCATGTCCTGGCCTCCTGCTGCTACCCCTGCTTTTATTTTGTTTTAGTTAATTATTATTACCTGTGTGTGGCATGCAAGACAATATATCTGCATGGTGTCACTGGTGATCCTTCTATATATATATATTAATCTATTCCTTTATATGGAGTGCCTTAAAATTTCTAGTGTTCAATTATATTATTGATCGTGCTCATGCACACTACAAAATATTTCTAGTGCTCGATTATATTATAATTGTTAAGGAATACATCAACAAGTTACTTTGGTCGAAATTTTGTATTGAAGTAACTAAATGAGCTCACATCAGTGGTGGACGTTGGCAGAAGCCGAAGGCATCAAGCGAAGTCCTTGGAGTGGCACGCAGTCTTCAGCAAATTCCTTACAGGTTCAATAACAAGTTGCCGCCGCCCAGCGCCGAATTTGCTTACATGTCCAACATGGAAGATCTTGAGCTACCACAGAGACCTCGGCAGAGGTGGCAGAATTGGTGCGGGTGCGACCGCGGTGACGGTGAGCTTGGATTCTAGAGGAGGAAAACTGGACCGAGCATGGTCGACACGGTGACAGGTCTCATCGGGAACCAATTCTCGTCCCCGCACCATGCCATGGGTGCGTCCATGGTGAGGGCGAGCTCCGACTCGGGATGGGGAGGAGAGCGGGGCCGAGCAGGTTCATCACATCCCAGCTCCGCGCCATGGCCGTGACCATAGGTTGCCGCTCCGGGGAAAAAGAAGACGCGTAATGGATGTAGGCGCCAACACTGCAAGCCTACAGGGAGGAAATTGGGGCCGAGCAGGTTCGTCCATGTCCCAGCTTCGCGCCATGGCCGCGAGGCCCCACAGGTTGCTACTCCGGGGAAGAAGAAGATGCATAATGGATGCAGGTGCCAACGCTGCAAGCCTAATTGACGCCTAAGCGACAGGAGCGACATAACGGTGAGAACTGACAGGAGGGCCCAACTTGACGACCGTTAGCTTGATATTTTGTATTGAAACGTAAAGTTGAATTCGTGCCGAAAAGATCCTCTGAGTATTTGGCACGCCAACTGTAGTCATCGCGGCTGATTACAGGCAACTTGGGTACCGCGTTGCTTGGGCGCCCCAACTTTCGGGCCGCAAAATGATATTCTCCACCATCATGTGGTCGATTGTTTTGGGCGTCGAGCAGCCTAGCTCCTCCCTGAGCTCTCTACAGCGTACGCCGCCATTGAACGCGTCGATTGCACGGTCTTTAGAGATGTCTTCTGTGGAGTTTTTGATGATGGACCATCTCAGGATGTACGAGCGCAGGGACTCTCTAGTCTTCTGGTAGAAGCCTCGCAATCCTTCGATTGATGCGGGCCTTTTTTAAGTGCCCTTGAAGTTTCGTACGAAGTTGTAGACTAGCTCTTCCCAACTGTCAATCGATCCGTGCGGGAGGTTGTTGAGCCACGCACGGGCGGCACCTTGTAGCTGCAGCTGGAGGCATTGCATCACCGTGCTTGTGGTTTTTCCATGCACCCTGACGGGGGAGATGTGATCCTCCGGCCAGATCTTCGGGTCCTGTATGCCGTCAAATTTCGGGTTCTCTGATGGGAGTTTAAACCCCTTTGGCATTCGCTTCTACTGATGGCTCTACTGAAACAGCTGGCACCGCAAAGCTCTATCCCGTCATCTTCCGAGTTAGTTGATTGGGCACGCTTCGCACGCATCTTGTTGACCTTGCACTGCGTGATGTCATCATGCGCGTCATAGTGGTAGTCATGCCACTGCGAGCGGCGTCACCGCGATAAGTCCTGGCTGTGGTTGCTGGAGGAGGGAGATGAGTAGCGCTTGGTCGGAGATTTGTTTTTCTTTGGCTCCGGCGCTGGATCCTTCGTGAGGGCCGCTTCGACTAACCCCTGGCCCGCGATCGTAGATCGGTGCATGGCAGCTCACGGATCCCCAGCTGGTGGTTAGGTGTTGAGGAGGTACATGGTGGCTGCTGTCACCGCTGCTTGCGGTGTCTTTGGGTGCACATTGCCCCGCGTATCCACCATCATGGATGAGAAGTCGAGGACTCACGCGGCCTCTTCTCACTCCTTGTCAGTCAGGTGGGCTAGTCGACAGTGCCTCTTGGTGGCCACATGGTCATTGCCCTTAGAGGAGGATGCTCCCATGGAAGAGAGCTGAGCCTGCCGAAGGCTCGACTCATCTGCCGCCTTTATGCGTGCATCGAGGTGTGCGATCACTTGTTATTGGTGGTTGTATTCTTCTTTGAGAAGCTAGTGGTAACCCATGAGCATGTCTTGCGATGAGTTTGGGGGCAAGTGATTGCCCCGCAAGGCTTCTCGACAGCGGGCCTGCTTGTTTTCATTGAGCTTGATCAGCACGCACTCTTCGGTACGCTCATTTGCCGTGAGATGCGGGTCTCCTTCTGTCCCACTGTTGGTGGGTGTGTCGTTGGCGGGACCACCATTCGTGACTAGGTTACCGCTTCCGGCAGCGGTGTTGTCTTGAGTGTCGCCATTTTCGCCTGTGTTGACGACATCACATATGTAGTGTTTGGGGAAGTTGTTGCTTCTGCAACTTTCAGATCCAGGGCCATAGGCTCCATCTTCAGTGGCCAGATCGCTCAGATGGGACTCACGACTGTTGCCGCTGATCGTATTCCCGAGTGCTGTCAGGTTGTTGAGTTCACTCAGGGTGCCGATCAGCCGTGTTATTTTCCAGCTTTTCTGAAACCAAAAACAACAGAAAACAGGAAACTGACACCGTGGCATCTTGTTAATAGGTTAGTTCCAAAAAATGTGTAAAAATACTCCAAAGTGTGGACAAAACATAAGAAAGTAGATATAAATCAAGCATGGAACATCAAAAATTATAGATACATTTACAACATATTAACATCCCCAAGCTTAAATCCTGCTCGTCCTCGAGTAGGTAAGTGATTAAAAAGAATAATTTTTGAGGTGACATGCACCATCATAATCTTGATCAAAGTATTTGTAAAATATTGATAGCTAGGATCATAGTACTTTAACATAGCAGGAAATATATAGTTCTAACAATAAGACATAGGAACTATGTTATAACATGAAAAGGTACAAACAAAAGATTCATGAATAACAATGCTTTCAAAGACGTTTGTTTGTTTCTCATATAGAAAACATAATGATAATGGTATTCAGCTTGTCCCTCATAGTGTAGCAAAACATAAATTCATAGGACACCTTCAAAGTTCATAAGGGTGACTAGATACAAATAATTTAAGAACAAGAAATATCAAAGTTACGAATCAATCAACAATTTTTGGGACAATGCACATTAAACTAAGAATGACCACTATGATCTCTCAATAGGTGCATAAAGATAGAAGATGGAGACTCAACAGAAAAGTAAAAGAAAGGCCCTTCATAGAAGGAAGCAGGGATTCAAGTCCCATAAAGAGCTTCCAAAAATTATGGTACTTATTAGCTTTCAGCTCTCATTGCCCCTATCATAAGCATATTTAGGTGATTAAGGTTAAAGTGAACAAATATGAGGATATGCTTGACAAGTTATAAGTTGAAAATCTCATGCCCCTTGCTTACGAGTACCGTTCCTCATGCTACTCAACTTTTGTCACAGGTAAGTTCTTGTCATTGTAAGTACATGTGTATCATAGAGAACCGCCAACAGGGTACCCCTTGACCGATGATACGGAAGATTTCCCATATCAAAATAACAAGGCAAGCAGACAATGAGCATCTCAGCGATCCTATTATTTCCTATTTGCATAGGCTCTTTTTTATTTTTTCTCTTTTTTTCTTTCCTATTTGCATAGTTTTTTTTATAGAGGATACTTCATGGATTGCTCACTATGGTTATGCTGCAGGTTTCCACCATGATTAGGCATGGCTTAGACCAGCCGTCCAGGCGTTTCTCTAACACATATACAAACTCCATGAGCCTTACAAGCTCCCCTTTCATTTCACACCGCCGGGATCCATAAGCAAAAGAACATGATATCAACTAAATAAAGTGCAATGTTGAAAGCATTACCCATGGTAACATGGTTCTTCTAATTCACAACTTACAAAACACAAGCATATACGCAACATAGATGGGCACAATGGTTCTTTTCACATAACAAGTTTAATTCGGAAGGTAGATAAAAACATGAATATACTTGGAATAGCAAATGCTAATAGGAAGGTATGGTGGACTCTTTGGAATAACTTGGTTTTATTTTGAGTTAGATACATGAGTGGAACTCATACTTGGTACAGGTGGAGGCTAGCAAAAGACTAGGAGCGACCAACTAAGAGAGCAATGATGGCCATAATCATGCAAAGGGATAAAACATTATTAATTAAAGCATAAAGTGATATTACAAGTCGAAAACTAAATGATCATAGAGGCTATGGTGACTTGGTATAGTCTTAACATGGTGTGAACATGCGCCAAGTCAACCCAAATAAAGCATCAAAGGAGAATACCAAAAAATGTGCTTTTATATGCTAAAAAACGCATGATTCTTTCAAGGCACATTAAGCAATCTGAATTGTTTGTAACAAGTGATGTTACAACAATAATCACTAAGCTTAGAGTCAAAGAAATATCAAACATGACATGATAAATTCTAGGTCACAGTTAAAACAAGCTTCCTTTTGTAGCACAATAAGCATGAAACTTCCTACTCTTTTCCAACACCAATCGAAAACTAAAGCTAAATCCTGTGCTAGCAAAGGAGAACACTCGCAGAACAATAAGAGTGAAAACTAGAGTGTTCTAGGCAATGAATAACGGGGTGTATCTCTCTCCAAAAGAAGTGTGTTGGGATCCAACCAACTTACTTAAGCAAACCAAAAAAAATAAAACTAAAAACAAAGACGCTCCAAGAACAACACAATTGTGCATGAAACAATAAAAATGAAGTGTTTGGAAGAAACCTGAGATTTTTATTGATGAAGAAGGGATGCCTTGGGCATCCCCAATCTTTGACGCTTGTACTTCTTGAATATTTCTTGTGGTGACACGGGTGGCATCCCCAGGCTTGAGCTTTTGTCCATACTTCATCTCATCACATTATTCTTCCCCACACATGAAAATTTCCTTCATAGAAAACTATACACAATCTTCATTAGCAACATTAGTGTATTCAAGATAATAAGTCTTTGGGTTTAGTTTAAACACAAGTAAAACTTCCAGTAAAACACACGCTACTGTAGCAATTCCTTTTAATTGGCAAGAACTCAAAGAGAAAGAGATTAAGAGGCAAATGCAAATAATGGCAGAAATCTGTCGAAACAGACCGGTAGGTAAAAACCAATTTTTTCAAAGACCTTGTGTTGCTCAAATCGAAAAGCGTTAAACTAACGAAACTTAGATAACAACCAGGGGCAGAAGCACAAAAAATTATAGCTCAATCCAATGAAGAGGAATTTTTCACGAGTTTTTACAGTGAAGCACAAAAATCTGTTTCGGGGCAGCAACTTTCCAAGTCTTACTTCTCACTCATTAGAGGTTATTCTTGGTACAAAAACCACACAAAAAGGATAAGGAGAAAATTCAACAAAATAGCTATTATCATTATTCTCATCACCATAATCATCAAATATAGGAGGCATATTGCAATCATAATTAATTTTCTCCTCAATAGTAGGTGGACTGAAAATATCAAATTCATCCTTGTAATCATCATATATCAGAGGTATAGTATCATCAAAGTAAATTTTCTCCTCCGTGCTTGAGGACTAAAAATATCATGCTCATCAAAACCAGTTTCCCCAAGATTAGACTTTTCCATAGCATTAGCAATAATGATGTTCATAGAATTCTTACTAATAACATTTCCATTAGCATGCAAATAAAATTCCATTGGTTTTTTAATTTTCTCTTCAAACACTACATGTCCTAACTCAAGATAAATACTATAAAGCTCTCTAATTTTGTTGTTGTTCTCCATTAAGCCAACTAGTGAAAATAAAAACAAGAAACAAAAAGATATAATTGGATAATCTCAAGGAAATAACTTCGAACACTCACACACCAGCAACAGTGCTAGAAGATAGCTTACTAGCCAGAGGATGTGAGTACCTTTTACCTTACCTCCCCGACAATGGTGCCAGAAAATAGCTTGATGTCTACACACGCTTCTATTCTTGTAGACAGTGTTGGGCCTCCAAGTGCAGAGGTTTGTAGAACAGCAGCAAGTTTCCCTTAAGTGGATCACCCAAGGTTTATCGAACTGAGGGAGGAAGTGGTCGAAGGTATCCCTCTCAAGCAAACCTGCAATCAAGATACAAGAAGTCTCTTGTGTCCCCAACACACCCAATACACTTGTCAGGTGTATAGGTGCACTAGTTTGGCGAAGAGATAGTGAAATACAAGTAATATGGATGATTATAAGTGGGAATTGCAATATGAAATAAGAGTGGCTGCAAGAAAACATGTAACATGACTGATTTTAAAAGGTGTTTCAATGCTTAGAAACAAGGCCTAGGGATCATACTTTCACTAGTGGACACTCTCATGTAAATATATTCTCTTCATGATGCTACCCTGAACTACTCTCCGGTTGGACGATGTAGGGCTATAAACAACTCGCCTTAAACTTCGCATTCCCCATCTAGATAACCCCTCACTATCACCTTGAGAGCTAGATGGTTCCAACAAACACCACAATCTAATAGAGATATCCAACTCAAATTATACTCATGATAAGTATTTATGTAACCTTAGCCAAAGTGCCACACGGTGTGCACACTGTCAACTTCACACACGTGGGGATAAGCATAGATTAATTAAAGCACTTGAGTATAAGAATATATCTATAGATTACAAAGCTCATGATCTCAATAAGGTCATGCATAGAGAGAGATGAACACATAGCTACTTGTAGAGCCCTTAGCCTCGAGAGAACTACTCCCTCCTCATCATGGGAGTCAGCAACGGCGATGGAGATGGCGGTGGAGTCGATGGAGATGGCTCAAGAGGCACTTCCCCGTCCCGGCAGGGTGCTGGAACAGAGACTCCTGTCCCCAGAATCTCCTCTTCGATGGCGGCGGCGCTGCGGAACTTTTCTTGGAATTATGATCTGGTGCTTAGGGTTTTCGTCCCGCGTGGTTTTCATAGGCGGAAGGGCAAGGTCGGTAGGCGCCCGAGGGGCCCACACCACCTGGTGGCGCCGCCAGGGGGACCCGCGCCACCTTATGGTGTGGCCAGCCCTTGGCCGCTCTCTGTCTCGTCTTCTGGCTCTATGAGTCTTCCGGTAAAATATCGACTTTGGCTTTTGTCCGATCCAATTCCGAGAACATTTCTTTTCCAGCTTTTCTGAAACCAAAAACAGCAGAAAATAGGCAACTGGCTCTGTGGCATCTTGTTAATAGGTTAGTTCCAAAAAATGTGTAAAAATATTCCAAAGTATGAACCAAACATAAGAAAGTAGATATAAAACAAGCATGGAACATCAAAAATTATAGTTACATTTACAACATGTCAAGCCGCCTCTGCCTGCTCCATCTTTTGGAGAATGCACTTGGATGGGTCAAAGATGAAAACCGGTAAGGTGCCAGGGTAGTCCTCACCCGCCTAAGAAGTATCAGGTGAGATATGTGTTGCAGATACATTTCGCAACATCAAACAATGTGGCCGAGTATGAGGAATTTGTACATAGGCTCAAAGTAGCAAAAGAGATTGGCATTGGACGAATCCAATGCTTTGCTAATTCAGACCTTATAGTGCAGCAGGTTTGGGGTAATTGGGATGCGCTTGACGCTAACATGGCATTGTATAGATTTCACGTTTAGAGAATCAGTAGGTACTTCAAAGGATGTGAATTCCATCTTGTACCTCGTGCTAAGAATGATACAGCTGACGTGTTATCAAAACTCGGTTCATCCAAACAGTCAATCCCGCCGGGTATAGCTCTTGAGCACCTCTGGAGACCATCCATTAAACCATCACTAGAATCCGAGTCAATCTGTATCCTGGCCAATCCGGAGTCAGAGGTTGTCCCAATGGATGTAGATTGGGGGAGTGTTTCGAGTAACCTAGGGACTACTTTGGCAACCCCGAGGACTGCCTTGTAGAACTCGTGGACTATGCAACCAAACCAGGTAAAGATTATGTCGGTGGATCCAACGGTATTTGATGAAGTTATTTTCCCGGCCCATGCTATACCATCTTGGGAGTAACCGATTTTGTCTTTTCTGAGAGATGGAAATTTGCCAAGTGATGAGGTCTTAGCCAGACAAGTGTAGAGAAGGGCGAAGGCCCATACCATTATCAATGGCGAATTATATAAAATAAGTGTAACTAATGTTCTTCAGTGATGTGTTGATCCGAAAGAAGGGCAGGAAATCCTTTGGGATATCCATCAGGGCGAATGTGGGTATCATGCCTCATCTAGAGCCCTAGTTGCCAAAGCATTCCGTCATGGATTTTTTATTGGCCAAGTGCTTTACAAGAAGCTGAAGACTTAGTGAGAAAGTGCAATGGGTGTAAGAGGTATTCAAGTAAGTTTCATATGCCAGCCTCTTGACTCAAAACCGTACCTATCACTTGGCCATTTGTAGTGTGGTGTTTGGATATGGTGGGGCCATTTAAGCCGACACATGGCAACATGACTCATATCTTGGTCATGGTTGATAAATTCACCAAATGGATTGATGTTAAACAAATAAGAAAATGAGATGGCCCCATAGCCGTATCATTCCTGAAAGATATAATCTTGAGATACGGTTATCCCCATAGCATAATAACAGATAATGGAAAAAACTTTGCTGAAGGATCATTTCCTCGATTTTCCATGGATAAGAGGATAACACTCGATGTAGCATCAGTTGCACATCCCGAATCAAACGGGCAAGTTGAAAGGTCCAATGGACTGGTGATGTCTAGGATAAACCTCACTGAGCCGCTGCAGCAATCAACTGGGTGCTGGATTGATGAAATCCCAGCAGTACTATGGAGTCTAAGGACAACTTCGAATCGTTCAACTAGGTATACGCCATTTTTCCTTGTATATGGGGTACAAGCTGTATTACCAGCTGACATAGTGCATGACTCGCCGAGAGTCACCCAGTATACAGAGGCCGAGGTACAGGAAGCTCGAGAAAATGATGTTGACTTGCTGGAAGAAGCACGAGATCCTGCATTGTCTAGATCTGCTATATATTAGCAAAATCTCTAACGCTACCATAGCCGGGAAGTAAACCCTCGAGTTTTTCAAGAAGGGGATTTGGTGCTTCGACTAGTGCAACACACTACCGGCATGCATAAACTATCACCGCCATTTATTGTGAGTAGACCACTACACAATGATGCATACTATCTCATAGAAGCTCAGGCACATGAGAAGAATAAGGCGGACAGGTCAGGAGAAGATTCAAAGAGGCCATGGAATGTAGCACTACTTTGTCCATTTTACACTTAGGAGAACTGTATGTATCTCGAACTCCCATATGTCGGTTTGTATGTCAGCAATGATCTTATGAATGAAATCTTGGCACCTTGAGCAGTTACGTGGTGTCTGTCTTAGTAGAAATTGTCAATTCAGTACTTTAATTTTTATGTCGGCTGGCTTAAGTTCTTGATTCCTTAGGCTGTGTTAGTGATGTTTCGGCACCAAAGGCTCAATCTTTGACTTGCTGTTGTCCGAAACCTGGCCTCATGGAAAGCAAGAGAAAAAGCTAGCGAGTGTTGTGCACATAAAAAATGACTAAGGAAAGAAAATAAGCAAGCTGATACTTGTTTTTAGACTAACCCCTGTATTTAATGTTTTTATTCTTATGCCAAATAACTCTGAGCTAATTCTCATGATTATTAGTATTGTTAATTTAATTTTCTAATCTTGTGACTCATAAGTCGAACGCCAAAAAAATGGTAGACATGAGCCAGATCATAAGATTGAGTAAACAAGAAAATAAACACAGGGAATCCGCCCAAAGGAATCTGACATAAAAATTTGGCAGTAGCAAAGCAACTTAAACTGTATAATACATCAACACCCGACTGATGACTGGGTTCCTGCACCAATAACAAGGTTATTGTAGTACTTGTAGCAACAAATATTTAAAGAGTTTGTCCCGATGGGAGCTCAGCGAACACGACCCCGCAGCCAAGTTGTTAATGCGACCATGTTCGCACCCAAACCGTGGTTTGGAAATAGCCTATTCATAAGTTGCTTGCATAAATGAATTTAATATGTTTTGTAATGACTACTACTAGGACTGGAAGAAAACTAGAACAAAAGTAAAACTGAAAAGAGGTGAATGCAATGATATGAAATATTAATGCTATGATTCCTCAAGTAATGTTGTGTATACCGGTGTGCATGATAAGTGCTTATGGAATAACTGTTAACTATAATTGTGGTGGTCCCTCATATACCATTGTCTCCTGCCGTTGGTAAGTGGCAACTAGACAAGTGACTTGTCCACACCCTCTTCAGACATGGGTCATCTTGTAAGAGAATAGTGTATTAAGATAACAAGACCAATCAAGGTAAACCAGAGCAAAGTAATTAAGTTCTATGGACAACCATACTCCTAAGAAAGTGTGCTAGTCACAAGATATCCCGTCTGTGACTTTGGGGTCAAGAAATTTGCAACATTATACCTATCTATGTCATGAGTGATCTTGAGGGAACTCTAGGCAGTGCATCCTAAGCTATTGTTGCCTCCGCAACTCACTTATAGCAAATAGCCTATTAGTTATACCCATGGAAGAGCAGATACTAATGATAAGTTTTGTGACACTCCGTAAATCCCTAGTAAATTTCTCAACAATGAGTTGGATGTCTCTAATCACTAGAATAATATCATGAATATAACAATGTAAAGAGAAAGCACAAACATATTAATTAACAAGAACACACCACACCTCAATTACTCGAATCATCATAACATTGATAAAAGGGGGTTCAAGCAATGTTACAACCCATCATGGATCATGATGGGGAAGGATGAAGGAGTTGCAGCGATGGACATCGTGATGACGGCGTGGTGATGGTGGCGTCGACGTAGTGATGGCGGCGTCCCCCTTCTCCTCCTCTTCTTGCTTAGATGGCTTGATGGTGTTGATGGAGATCTAGATCTTGGTGGAGTTGTAGAGGCTATGGAGGCGGCACGGTAGCAGGGCGCCACCGTAGAGGCGGTAGATGGGATCTTGATATTGTATATGGTGTATGTTGGCTTCATCCTCTCTTGTTTGACTCCTCCCTCCTGTATATAGGCCTTGGGGTGCCCTAGGGTTCCCCCAATACCATCATATGACTTAGAGAAGGTTCTGGAGCTTTTGGAGGGCGAAATCGCGTTGTTTGCGGCCTTTTTGGCAACTATACGGTGGGAGCTATACGGCCGGAATTTTTGCTCCCGTCGTATAGTTGGTCATTAAACCTTCGGTACTCTTTAGTATTATGGTCACCATTTCTTCATACGAACTCCGTTTTGGGTGTTCTTGGGCTCATTGAATTTGTCTCGTCGAGAGCTACAACCTTGTGGTTTTGGGTCTTTATTTTGAGAAGTTGGAAAATTTCACTTTTCCAACACCTCAAATGGCTAAGTCTGGTTCCTACAGCTCCTACATACTATGCTCTCTTTGTTCCTTTTGCCTTTGTTTTATCCATAATCATCATCAACACCTACACACATGTCAAAGACAAGGAAGAGGGGTAAAATTCTACCTAAACTACTAAATGTTCAAAGCTCATATTGAATTTAATAAAAACAAGAAATCATGCATATCAGGCATAGCAATAGTTAGATGGAGCATGATATGATAGGCAAATGACACAATTTATATTGCTAAAAAGTGTTGTATTATCAAAGCCATCAACTTCCCCAAGCTAGATCTTGCTCGTCCTCGAGCAAAAGGGGTCGATAACTTAATGGATGTGATCTTGCTTATCATTGGAAATCAATGCACCGTATCCTTGTTTTTCCTGCAAGCTCAAAGAAGGAGAGCACATAATCATACAAGGCAATATAAGCTCATTTATATTATTCCAAACTACTAGAGATTAGTCAAAAACTTCTATACCCCATGTCAAAGTTTAATCTAGCTTGTAAGTAAACTTGTGATCCTTCTATACACACTTTATTGTATTTTTGTATTTTTGTTTGTATAAGGCAAAGCTGAACACGGTTAGTTGTCAATCATAAATAGAAATAGAGTTTTCCAATGCTGCCCACTCATGCCATCTATTAAAGTACCTCAAGTACAAACTTGGATTGTTGAGCTCATCGAAAATATATTTCTTAGTAATGAGACCATGCCAAAAGAGTGGTGTATGTTCAATCGAGACTGTGTAGGCTAGGAAGGACACTCGTGAGCATTACCAAGGTTTCCCTTTTCGGTATAATGATTTCTCATAACGGTCAGAGGAGTATTTCGACTTTTGCTTTTAATGCAGGACCATGAGAATACCAATGCAAACCCAAATATAGCATTTTTGCTACATATGTTGGGCAACTCATAGCCAAACTCCAAATGTTTTCTCTTTTTGGATTGTCCAAAGCCCAGCGGAGTTATTAGCAACCCATGTTGTGCGATAGTGGCGCAAGACACACATAAAGCAATATCTCACCTTGATTTCCAAGACAAAATTTTGGCATATGTAATCTCGAAACTTTGAAACATCATTTCTTATTTGACAACTCACTCAGTAAGCATCTATTAAGACCATGATTTACAACACTATGGGGTCATGCTACTCCATAACCATTCACTTAAGACAATTCTGAATAGTGACAACTAGCAAGTTTCGAAGAACTTCTTTATTATATTTTTTTCTTTTCAAAATGTAGAGAACATGGAAATGTATATTTAGAGGATCACAATATTTTTTACAAGATAGATAAAAGTTGAACAAGGTGCATCAAAGCTATGGCTTGTCTCCTATGGGGCCTAACATAAGCAAGTATATCCCTTATATAAATATGAACAAAAACTCACGTAAGCAAGCATTCAAAAAACGAGGGATACACAATAGCATGAAAACTTTTTAAGATAAAGAACTTTGCACAAGACTCTACACATGCAAAATAACCTCCCCAAGCTAAGAATACCAACTTGAGAAGATCATGAAAAATATAGAAAATGCAGTTATCAAAAGAGAGTATAAGAAGTGGTTAACTCCCCAAGCTTAAGTTAAAGCAAGGGTGATAAACTTTACCGTTGAGGTGCTTTTAACATCTACTTTGATGGACAAAGAACCTTTGCTTCAATAAATGCTTCAAGATTTGGTTTATGCCTTCCTTAAGAACCTGGTAGGAACAAGACTAGAAAGAAGACAAAATATTTTTTTTTTGAAGATAGGGGTTTGGCTCACAAGTGATAAAAATACAATTCCCACTAAGTCGGTTCATCAACCTAAGCACCACGCTTAGGTCAACAAATTAGTTCTAGAATTGGCCTCTCCTAGATTGTGATGAGGTGCAAGGGAAACATGATATGAGACACGAGTGTGCAGCCCCTATGTGCTTATTTAAAAGAGGTTCGAGTTGGAAACTTTTACCATACACTGATTGTTGAAACATTGAATTGAAGCAACCAAGTGGCTCATACGAGTGTTTGCACGGTTGGTACTACCGTACACTTCGTCACACAAGGTTCAAGTCCCTGTGAAAATAACACACAAACACAAAAGACAACGATTTGGTGTACGAATGAAGTTCGTTCACCCAACTTATTAAAGAAAACGAAAATAAAACATGAACTACTAAAGAGAATTACAACTTAAGGAATTTCTAAGATAGAACTTTATTGTTTACATATGCTCGGCTTCTCTAAAACATGGGAGAAGCTCCCAGGTGTTGTTTTGAGGTTTTTAGTTGAAGATAGAAGAAGAAAGAATGAAATTTTGAGCAATTGTTACCTTCTAGTTGGCGTTTGAGGGGTTTTCCCAACTATACGGACGCAAATATAAGGCCAGACCAAAAAGGTCCCGCTGTATAGTTAGTTGTTAAACTTACAGTACCTTGAACATCAAAGGGTAGATGGCGTCGATATCTATACGGTTGCAACTATACGGCCACAACAAAAAGGTCCTGCCGTATAGTTGGTCGTTAAACTTGTAGTACCCTGCAATAGAAATTCGGAGATGGGGTAGATAACTATACGACCGCAACTATATGGCCGTAAAAAATTTCCCGCTGTATAGTTGGTCGTTAAACCTTCTAGAAACGCCAATATTTACCTATTTTTCTGAGGATTCGTTATTAACCTGTAACTTAATAAAGACCATGTATTGTCGGTAAAATAACAACTTTAATTTTCGACCAACAAATATATATAATTGAAGGATTCACCTGAAACTGATTTCTCTTCCTTTTTACCGAGTTTATGCAACAAATAATATAGTGACAGTAAATTCTACCTTTTGAAAACTACCACAAGATTATTCTAATAGCAAGACATGCGAAGAATAAAAGTGCCAATGCAACATGAATGCAACCAGACTCGAGACATAATACTAAGAAACACACCTAGTAACTTCCGGGTTGCCTCCCGGGAAGTGCTCTCTTTAAAGCCATAAAGCCAGGCTAGGATGCTCCATACATTTCCAGCCTGGATCCCAAGGGATATAGACTAGAGATGAGGTTGTACATACTAGCTTGGAACATCTTGAAGTAGAGTTCGGTCAGAGGTGTACCCGCTTGTAGTGCATCGGCATCATGTAGATGAACAAGTTCTCACTTTGAAGCGAGTGTTGATGCACCAAGCTTGGTGAACATGACTTTGTGTATAGCTGCAATGAGAGGATTTGAGATTCATATAAAATTCTTAATTGTTTACCTTGGTTACCTATATAGGGGAACACTTCATAGTATTCTTTCTTCATAGTAGGGAGTTCAGGACCCTGCATGTTAATATAGTAAGGTTCTATCTCGAGTTCATTATTATTAATGCTCTCCATACGAGGGCCTAGGCACAAGGCCTCCATGGAACAATTATCAACAGTTTTAGCATCATAAAAAACACTACTAGAGTGAGAGGCATCACAAACAAAAGTTGTAGTGTGACTCTCTTTGTCAACCTCACCTTTTTGTTCCTCCTTTTCATCGACTAGTGTTTTAATAGCAATGATAGAATCAAAAGTAGGAGTCGAAGGTGTGAGCGGGGGATCAATTCGTTCTTAGTCCTTGTGCTCCTTTTCCTCTTCGCTCTTTAGTGAGCAAAAGGTTATCTTTCTCCATGGTGGTTTTAGATTGCTTCAAATAATATAATACTAATGCATTATTACTTAAATTATTGGCGCAAAAGAGGAATATGAGGTATACTAAATTAAAAACTCCATCAAGTGCTTCACTTTCAAAATCAATACTTCCTAGTCTAAATACCATTTCAGATGCACCTTTCAAAACAAAGTATTCTAGTACTTCCAAACTAGCATAGGATTTAACGCTATTATAATTTGCTAGAGTAGGATTGTTGGAACACTTAATTTGAAAATTAAGGTGGTCATGTGTTATACAAATTGTGCATTAAGATCCATCATTAGCACACAACCATAATGAATGCCTTTCCAATTGGTCCAGGAATTTCTTTATCAGCTCATGTCTAGCAACCATGCTTGATGAACTTGAATCCTTTATCTCCTCCAATGCTTGTATTATCTCTTGAACACAATGTATCTTGGAAGACATGATTAGTAGCAATAGTTTTTATATATTTTTGGTTTCGTAATTTTTTTATTATTTTCAATATAAAAGAAAGTAGTAAGATAATATCAACAAACTGGAATACAATATGTGCGAGTAGATAACTGAACGCTTTGCTCCCCGGCAATGGCGCCAATTTAATGACTTGGTTCCAACACCAATAACAGGGTTATTGCAGTACTTGTAGCAGCAAATATTTAAAGAGTTTATCCCGATGGGAGCTCGGCGAACACGACCCCGCAACCCCGTTGTCAATACGACCACATTCGCACCCAAACCGTGGTTTGGAAATAGCCTATTTTATAAGTTGCTTGGATAAATGAATTTAAGATGTTTTGTAATAACTACTACTAGGACTGGAAGAAAACTAGAACAAAAGTGAAACTGAAAAGAGGTGAATGCAATGAGATGAAATATTAATGCTATGATTCCTCAAGTAATGTTGTGTATACCAGTGTGCATGATAAGTGCTTATGGAATAGCTGTTAATTATAATTGTGGCAGTCCCTCATATACCGTTGTCTCCCACAGTTGGTAAGTGGCAACTAGACAACTCAATTGTCCACACCCTCTTCGGACATGGGTCATCTCGTAAGAGAATAGTGTATTAAGGTAACAAGACCAATCAAGGTAAACCAGAGCAAAGGCATTAAGTTCTATGGACAACCGTACTCCTAAAAAAGTGTGCTAGTCACAAGATATCCCATCTATCACTTTGGGGTCAAGCAATTTGCAACACTATAGCTATCTATATCATGAGTGATCTTGAGGGAACTCTGGGCAGTGCATCCTAAGCTTCTATTGCCTCCCCAAATCACTTATAGCAAATAGCCTATTAGTTCTACCCACGGAAGAGCAGAGACTAATGATAAGTTTTGTGACACTCCGTGAATCCCTAGTAAATTCCTCAACAATGGATTGGGCGTATCCAATCACTAGAATAATATCATGAATAGAAAAATGTAAAGAGAAAGCACAAACATGTTAATTAACAAGAACACACCACACTGCAATTACTCAAATATTCATAACATTAATAAAGGGGGTTCAAGCCATGTTCAACCCATCACGGAGATCATGATGGGGAATGATGAAGGAGTAGCGGTGATGGAGATGGTGATGACAGCGCGGTGATGGTCGCATCGGTGTGGTGATGGCAGTGTCCTCGTTCTCCTCCTCTTCTTGCTTGGATGGCTTGATGGTGTTGATGGAGATCTGGATCTTTGTGGAGCTATAGAGGCTATGGAGGCGGCACGGCGGCAGGGCGCCGCCGTGGAGGTGGTAGATGGGATCTACATCTTGTATATGGTGTATGGTGGCTTCCTCCTCTCTTGTTTGACTCCTCCCTCCTTTATATAGCCCTTGGGGGTTCCCTAGGGTTCCCCAAATCCCGTCATTTGCGACCTTTTTCGCAACTATACGGTGGGAGCTATACGGCCGGAATTTTTGGTCCCGCCATAAAGTTGGTCGTTAAACCTTCGGTACTCTTTAGTATTTTGGTCGCCATTTGTTCATACGAACTCTATTTTGTCTATTCTTGGGCTCGTTGAATTCATATCGTTGAGGGATACAACCCTGTGGTCTTGGATCTTTATTTTGAGAAGTTGGAAAAATTCACTTTTCCAACACCTCAAATGGCTAAGTCTAGTCCCTACAGCTCCTCCATACTATGCTCTCTTTGTTCCTTTTGCCTTTGTTTTGTCCATAATCATCATCAACACCTACACACATGTCAAAGACAAGGAAGAGGGATAAAATTCTACCTAAACTACTAAATGTGCAAAGCTCATATTGAATTTCATAAAAACAAGTAATCATGCATATCAGGTATACCAATAGTTAGATGGAGCATGATATGATAGGTAAATGACACAATTTATATTGCTAAAAAGTTTTGTATTATCACAGCCATCAAATTCCCCAAGCTAGATCTTGCTCGTCCTCGAGCAAAAGGGATCCTTGGAAATCAATGCACCGTATCCTTGTTTTTCCTGCAAGCTCAAAGCAAGAGAGCACATAATCATACAAGGAAATATAAGCTCATTTATATTATTCCAAACCACTAGAGATTAATCAAAAACTTCTATGCCCCATCTCAACGTTAAATCTAGCTTGCAAGTAAACTTGTGATCCCTCTATACACACTTTATTGTATTCTTTTTGTATAAGGAAAAGTTGAACACGGTTAGTTGTCATTCATAAATATAAATAGAGTTTTCCAATGTTGCCCACTCATGCCATCTATTAAATTTCTCAAGTGCAAACTTTGATTGTTGAGCTCATAGAAAACATATTTCTTAGTAACGAGGCCATGCCAAAAGAGTGTTGTATGTTCAATCGAGACTGTGCAGGCTAGGAAGGACACTCGTGACCAATACCAAGGTTTCCCTTTTCGGCATGATTTCTCATAACGGTCAGAGGAGTATTCTGACTTTTGCTTTTAATGCAGGCCCATGAGAATACCAATGCATACCCAAATATAGCATTTTTTGATACATATATTGGGCAACTCATAGCCAAACTCCAAGAGTTTCCTCTTTTTGGATTGTCCAAAGGCCATCCGAGTTATTAGCATCCCATGTTGTGCGATAGTGGCGCAAGACACACATAAAGCAATATCTTACCTTGATTTCCAACTTTTAAACATCATTTCTTATTTGATAACTCACTCAGTAAGCATCTATTAAGACCATCATTTCCAACACTAAGGGGTCATGCTACTCCATAACCATTCACTTAAGACAATTCTCAACAGTGACAACTAGCAAGTTTCGAAGAACTTCTGTATTATATTTTTTCTTTTCAAAATGTAGAGAACATGGCAATGTATATTTAGAGGATCACAATATTTTTTACAAGCTAGATAAAAGTTGAACAAGGTGCATCAAAGCTATGTCTTGTTTCCTATGGGGCCTAACATGAGCAAGTATATCCCTTATATAAATATGAATAAAAACTCACGTAAGCAAGCATTCAAAAACAGAGGGATACAATATAGCATGAAAACTTTTTAAGATAAAGAACTTTGCACAAGACTCTACGCATGAAAAATAACATCCCCAAGCTAAGAATAACCACTTGAGAAGATCATGAAAAAAAGAGAAAATGCAGTTATGAAAATAGAGTATAAGAAGTGGTTACCTCCCCAAGCTATAGTTAAAGAAAGGGTGATACACTTTACTGTTGATGTGCTTTTAACCTCTACTTTGATGGACAAAGAACCTTTGCTTCAATGAATGCTTCACGATCCAGTGTATTCCTTCCTTAAGAACCTGGTAGGAACAAGACTAGAAAGAGGACAAAATATTTTTGTGTTTTTGAAAACACGGGTTTGGCTCACAAGTGATAACAATACAATTCCCATTGAGTCTGTTCATCAACCTAAGCACCACGCTTAGGTCAACAAACTAGTTCTAGAAGGGCCTCTCCTAGATTGTGATGAGGTGCAAGTGAAAAAGAATACGAGACACGAGTGTGCAGCCCCTATGTGCTTATTTAAAAGAGGTTAAAGTTGGAAGGTTTAACCAGACACTGATTGTTGAAACATTGAATTGAAGCAACCAAGTGGCTTGATGGCTCAATGCACGACGCCCGGAAAAATGCTTGATGGCTGTGTTGATGTAGAGCTCGTTGGGAACCCCAAGAGGAAGGTATGATGAGCATAGTAGCATGTTTCCCTCAGTTATGAAACCAAGGTTTAATCGAACTAGTAGGAGTAAGGAAACACCCCAAAGGTGTTACTAGCTGAGCTTTGGCAGGGCGGACTACCGGTGCTAGTAGCAACGTGGAGACCTGCACAACACAACTACAGAACTTTGTCCCCAACTTGCGATGAGGTTGTCAATCTCACCGTGTTTTGCAGAAAACAAAGGATTAAACATATCGAATGGAAAGAAGTAAAAGTTTGCAGAAAGTAAACACAAAGCAGTGAACAGTTTATAGATTGTATGTAAAGAAAGAGGACCAGAATCCATAGTTCACTAGAGGTGGCTCTCCTTAAGATAGATAACATGCTGGGTGAACAAATTACAGCGGGGCAATTAACAAACACCGAGAAAGCAATACATGCATATACTAATCATCTTGACTTCTTTGAGACTTGATTGGGCATTACAACATTATACATAGACCGCCATCCAACTGCATCTATGACTAATGATCCACCTTCAGGTTATCATCCGAACCCCCTCCAGTATTAAGTTGCAAGCAACAAATTATTGCTTTACGAACTGCGTGTAAAGTAAACAATACGATTGTTCTATGAAGAAAGGATTGTTGTTTTCGCCCTATTAGCAACAGCACATCTAGTACCTTAGAGATTTCTGTCACTTCCCCAGATTACCAGAGGCATGAACCCACTATCGAGCATAAATACCAACTCTTGGAGTTGCTAGCATCTACTTGGCCAAGATAGATACTAACAACGGAAAGCATGCAAGATCACAAATAACAAAGACATGATAGAATCAATAATCAATCTGAAATAGCATCTCAATATCCATCGGATCCCCGTAAACACAACATGCAGAATTACAAATAGATGATCTTGATCATGAACGGAGCTCACAAGATCTAAACATGAAAGCACAAAGGAGGAGAACCAGCCATCTAGCTACTACATGGATCCGTAGTCCAAGGATGAACTACTCACGCATCACACCGGAGGCTTGCATGGTGATGAAGAAGGCCTCTAGGGTGAATTCCCCTCTCCGGCAGGGTGCCGTGAAGAGCTTTAGATCCCTCCCCTAGGGATGGAGATGACGGCGGCTAAAGACTCTTTTGTGGATATTGATTGGGACCTTAGGGTTTTCGTCCCGAGGGCCATATATAGGTGGAAGGAGAGGCCGAGGGGGTGCCGGGAGCGGCCACACCACCCCTTGGCGCGGGCCAGGCCTGGCCGCGTGGCCAGGTGGTGTGGTGGCCCCCTGGCCCCTCTCCGTCTCATATTCTGGCACTTGATGACATCCGGAAAATAGGCACTTTGGCTTTTGTCCCGTACAATTCCGAGAATATTCATTTTTTGACTTTCCTGGAACCAAAAACAGCAAAAAACAGGCAGCTGGCACGGTGGCTCTTGTTAATAGGTTAGTCCAAGAAATCATATGAAAAGTACTCCAAAGTTGGAACAAAACACAAGAAAGTGGATAAAACCAAGCATGGAACATCAAAAATTATAGATACATTTGCAATGGATCAACATCCCCAAGCTTAACTCCTGCTCGTCCTCGAGTAGATAAGTGATAAAAAGAAAGAATAATTTTTGAGGTGCCATGCACCATCAAAGACTTGATTAAAGTATTTGCAAAACATTCAAAGCTAGGATCATAGTACTTTATGAAAGACAAAGTTCTAGCAATAAGCAAAGAAACTATGATGCAACATGAAAAGGCACAAACAAAAGATTGATGAATAACAATGCTTTGGAAGACGTTTGTTTGTTTCACATAAAGAAAACATAGCATAATAGCATTCAGCTTATCCCTCAATAGAGTAGCAAATATAAATGCATAGGACACATTCAAAGTTCATAAGAGTGACTAGATACAATAGTTTAAAACAAGCAATATCAAGTTATGCATCAATCAACTAGTCTTGGGACAATGCACATAGAACTAAGAATGGCCACTATGCTCTCAAAGTAGGTGCATAAAGATAGAAGGTGGAGACTCAATATAATGGTGGAAGAAAGGCCTTTAAAAGGAAGTAGGGATTCAAGTCTCATAAAGAGCTTCCAAAAATTATGGTACTTATAGCTTTCAGCTCTCATTTCCCCTATCATAGGCATCTTTAAGGTGATTAAGGTTAAAGTGACACAACTAAGAGGATATGCTTGACAAGTTATAAACTGAAATCTAATGCCCCTTACTTACGAAGACCGATCCTCATGCTATTCTACTTAAGTCATGAGTAAGCTCTTGTCATTGTAAGTACATGTGTATCATTAAGAACCGCCAACGGGGTACCCCTTGCACATGATACAAGAGCTTTCCCATAATCAAAATGACAAGGCAAGTAGACAATGAGCATCTCAACAATCTTTTTATTTGCTATTTGCATAGGTTTTTATTGTGGATGCTTCATAGAGTGCTCATTATGGTGATGCTGCAAGTTTCCACCATGATTAGGCATGGCTTAGGCTAGCGGCCCAGGCGTTTCTCTAACATACATACAAACTCCATGATCTTACAAGTTCCACTTTTATTTCACACCGCCCGGATCCGTAAGAAAAAGAACATGATATCAACGGGGTACAAAGTGCAAGTGCAATGTTGAAAGCGTTCCCCATGAAACATGGTTCTGCTAATTTCAACTTATAAAGCGCAAGCATATACGCAACAAAGAAGGACCCAATGGTTCAAGTTTATTAGATGCAAAAAGTAAAGTGTGCCATCAAGTTCGTGAGAGCTTTAATCACCAGTTTTCTCATAACAAGTTTAATTTGGAAGGTAAACAAAAACATGAATATACTTGGAATAGCATAAGCTAGTAGGTAGGTATGTTGGACTCTTTGGAATAACTTGGTTTAGGGAGTTCGATGCATGAGTGGAACTCATACTTGGTTGTGGAGGCTAGCAAAAGACTGGGAGCGATAAACTAAGAGAGCAATAATGGCCATAATCATGCAGAGTGACAAAACATCATTGATCAAAGCATAAAGTGATACTACAAGTTGAAAACTAAAGGATCATAAAGGCTATGGTGACTTGAGATAGTCATAACATGGTGTGAGCATGCGCCAAGTCAACCCAAATAAAGCATCAAAGGAGAATACCACAATACTATGCTTTAATATGCTAAAACAACGCAAGATTCATCCAAGGCACATTAAGCAATCTCAATTGTTTATAACAAGTCATGCTACAGCAAAGAATACTAAGCATAAAGCCAAAACAATATCAAGCATGGCATGACAAAGCATAGGCCACGGTCAAAAACAAGCTCTTTTTACACATAAGTATGAACTTTCCTACTCTTTTCCAAACCAAACCAAACTATTTGCAAACCAATGTATGAAAGAGGGGGTCTAACCAATTTATTCAGCAAACTAAGCAAACCAAGAAAACGAAAAACCAAAACGAAAAAGAAGACGCTCCAAGAAAAACACAACTGTGCATGAAACAATAAAAATGAAGCGTTTGGAAGAAACCTGGAATTTTTATTGATGAAGAAGGGGATGCCTTGGGCATCCCCAAGCTTTGACGCTTGTAATTCTTGGATATTTCTTGGGGTGACATGCATGCCTAACCTAAGCTTGAGCTTTAGTCCATCATTCATCTCATTACTCATTCCTTCCATACATCTGGAATTTATCCTTCATACAAAACTTCACACAATCTTTATTAGCAACATTAGTGCACTCAAGATAAATAAGTCTTAAGGTTCAGTTCTAACACCAAATAAACTTCCATTAGAACACTAGCTAATGTAGCACTTCCCTCAAAAAGCTCAATTCCCCAAAATAACTCAGAAAGGAACCCACAAGAAGCAAATGCAGAAAATGGCAGAAATCTGTCAAAACAGACTAGCAGGTAAAGACGATTTTTTTCGAAGACCTTCTGTTGCTCAAATCAAAAAGTGTTGAACTAACGAGAGTGAGATAACAACCAGGGGCAGCAGCACAAAACATTACATCTCAATAAGACATACAGAGCTCTCTCACGAAGTTTTACGGTAAGGCACAAAAATCTGTTTCGGGACAACAACTTTCCCAATCATTACTTCACTCTCATTAGAGGTTACTATTGGCACAAAAAACAAATAAAAAGGATAAGGAGAGGTTATTACAGAGGTAATAACTTCCAAGACTCATCTAAATCTTTTGGGTTATCTCCCAGTAAGTACTTTTCTTTAACGCCTTTAAGTTAGGCATAAGAAGCAAAGAAAGAATCAAGTGTTCTCAAATGAAGAAGCATTAAGACCAAATTTTGTTTTCATAGGAGAAGCAAAAGAAATATTTTCTCTCTTTTTAGGGAAGTGTTCTATACCTTTCTTGAATAGGAGTTGATATTTAATGGTGCCTTCTTTCATATCAATGATGGCACCAACAGTTCTAAGAAAAGGTCTTCCCAAAGTAATAGGACAAGAAGCATTGCATTCAACATCCAAAACATAGAAATCAACGGGGACATAGGAATTATTAACCATAATAAGAACATCATTAAGACTCCCCATGAGTTTCTTGTTAGCATTATCATCAAGTGGGACATTCAAATAACAATCTTCAAGTGGAGGCAAATCAAGCATATCATAAATCCTTCTAGGCATAATAGAAACACTACTATGAAGATCACATAAATCTTTGAAATCAAAGTCATTCACTTTAATATTAATGATGGGTTCCCAACCATCTTCTTGTTTTATAGGAATAGAAGCTTTATGTTTCATCTTTTCTTCTTTAATCTTTATGAGAGCATCAGTAATGTGTTTTGTAAAGGCCATGTTCATAGCACTAGCATTAGGACTTTTAGCAAGCTTTTGTAGGAACTTAATAACGACAGAGATATTGCAACCATCAAGATCAAAACCATACTTATCATCTAAACTAGTAGAACTATTACTAGCCTCAACACTAGTGGTGGTAATAGTAGAAACACTAATGTTTCTAGCAATTTCATCTTGTCTTTCCCACTTAGCATGTAATTGAGCTAATAGTCTAACATTTTCATCAATTCTTACTTGTATGGCATTGGTAGCTGCAAAGGGATTATCATTAGTTTCAGGTTTAGTAGCCATTTTATTCAAAGTAGATTGAGTTTCATCCAAAGATGCTATATTTCTTTTAGCGTTACAGGGTTTTTCCTCAATAGTTTTATTGAAAGCAGTTTGTTTACTAATAAACTCTTTAAGCATAACTTCAAGTTTAGAGGGAGCACTCCTATTATTGTTGTAAGAATTTCCATAAGCATTACCATTGTTGGGAGGATATGGCTTATAACTGTTGTTACCAAAATTACTCCTATAAGCATTATTACCATAAGAATTGTTGCCAAAATTGTTATTTCTTATGAAGTTCACATCAACTTGCTCTTCTTGAGCAACCAAAGAAGCCAAAGGGACATTATTTGGATCAATATGGGCTTTCCCATTAACAAGCATAGACATAATAATATCAATCTTATCACTCAAGGAGGAAGTTTCCTCAACAGAATTTACCTTCCTACCTTGTGGAGCTCTCCCAGTATGCCATTCAGAATAATTAACCATCATATTGTCCAGAAGTTTCATTGCAGCAGCCAAAGTGATGGTCATAAAGGTACCTCCAGCAGCAGAATCCAATAGGTTCCTTGAAGAATAGTTCAATCCTGCATAAAAAGTTTGGATGATCATCCAAGCAGTCTTTACCAAAGATTTCATTCTTTCCCAAGCTTGAGCAACATGCTCATTATCAAGTTGTTTAAACTTCATTATTTCACTTCTCATAGATATAATCTTAGCAGGAGGATAGTATTTTCCAATAAAAGCATGTTTGCATTTAGTCCAAGAATCAATAATGTTCCTAGTTAAGGAATTCAACCATTCTTTAGCTTTTCCTCTCAAAGAGAAAGGAAACAATTTTAGCTTAATAATATCACCATCTATATCCCTATGCTTTTGCATCTCACAAAGTTCAACAAAGTTATTTAGATGGGAAGCAGCATCTTCATTACCAATACCAGAAAATTGTTCTCTCATAACAAGATTGAGCAAAGTAGGTTTTATCTCAAAGAAAGTATTTTTAGCCACAGGTGGAGCAATAGGTGTGCTCATAAAATCATTGTTGTTGGTGCTAGTGAAGTCACACAACATAGTGTTTTCAAGAGTAGTCATTTTTTGGGTTTTCAAATAAGAAAGCAAACTAGTAAAACTATTTTTTTGTGTTTTTGAATAACAAAACAATCAAACAAAGCAAAAAAGAAACTAAGAAAAACAAAAATAAAAAAGTAAAGAGATTGGTTATGAGGGACTCCCCTTGTGAAGATGTCCTTGACTCCCCGGCAACGGCGCTAGAAAATGGCTTGATGGCTCAATGCACGGCGCCTGAAAAAATGCTTGATGGCGGTGTTGATGTAGAGCCCATCGGGAACCCCAAGAGGAAGGTATGATGAGCACAGTAGCAAGTTTCCCTCAGTTATGAAACCAAGGTTTAATCGAACCAGTAGGAGCAAGGAAGCACCCCAAAGGTGTTACTAGCTGAGCTTTGGCAGGGCGCACTACCTGTGCTAGTAGCAACGTGGAGACCTACACAACACAACCACAGAACTTTGTCCCCAACTTGCGATGAGGTTGTCAATCTCACCGTGTTTTGCGGAAAACAAAGGATTAAACGTATCGAATGGAAAGAAGTAAAAGTTTGCAGAAAGTAAACGCAAAGCAGTAAACAGTTTATAGATTGTATGTAAAGAAAGAGGACCGAGATCCATAGTTCACTAGAAGTGGATCTCTTTAAGATAGATAACATGCTGGGTGAACAAATTACAGCGGGGCAATTGAGAAACACCGAGAAAGCAATACATGCATATACTAATCATCTTGACTCCTTTGAGACTTGATTGGGCATTACAACATTATACATAGACTGCCATCCAACTGCATTTATGACTAATAATCCACCTTCAGGTTATCATCTGAACCCCCTCCAGTATTAAGTTGCAAGCAACAGATTATTGCTTTACGAACTGCGTGTAAAGTAAACAATACAATTGTTCTATGAACAAAGGATTGTTGTTTTCTCCCTAGTAGCAACAGCACATCTAGTACCTTAGAGATTTCTATCACTTGCCCAGATTACTAGAGGCATGAAGCCACTATCGAGCATAAATACTAACTCTTGGAGTTGCTAGCATCTACTTGGCCAAGATAGCTACTAACAACGGAAAGCATGCAAAATCACAAATAACAAAGACATGATAGAATCAATAATAAATCTGAAATAGCATCTCAATATCCATCGGATCCCCACAAACACAACATGCAGAATTACAAATAGATGATCTTGATCATGAACGGAGCTCACAAGATCTAAACATGAAAGCACAAAGGAGGAGAACCAGCCATCTAGCTACTACATGGATCCGTAGTCCAAGGCTGAACTACTCACACATCACACCGGAGGCTTGCATGGTGATGAAGAAGGACTCCAGGGTGAATTCCCCTCTCCGGTAGGGTGCTGGGAAGAGCTTCAGATCCCTCCCGATCTAGGGATGGAGATGACGGCGGCTACAGACTCTTTCGTGGATTTTTGATCAGGCCCTTAGGGTTTTCGTCCTGAGGGGAATATATAGGTGGAAGGAGAGGCCGAGGGGGTGCCGCGAGCGGCCACACCACCCCCTGTCGCGGGCCAGGCCTAGCCGTGTGGCCAGGTGGTGTGGTGCCCCCCTGGCTCCTCTCCGTCTCCTATTCTGGCACTTGATGACATACGGAAAAATAGGCACTTTGGCTTTTGTCCTGTCCAATTCCGAGAATATTCATTTTCGGACTTTCCTGGAACCAAAAACAGCAGAAAACAGGCAGCTGGCACTATGGCTCTTGTTAATAGGTTAGTCCAAGAAATCATATGAAAAGTACTCCAAAGTTGGAACAAAACACAAAAAAGTGGATAAAACCAAGCATGGAACAACAAAAATTATAGATACATTTGCAATGTATCATGGCTCATACGAGTGTTTGCACGGTTGGCACTACCGTACACGTTGTCTCACAAGGTTCAACTCCCTGCGAAAATAACACACAAAATTAAAGACAACGGTTTGGTGTACGAACGAAGTTCGTTCACCCAACTAATGAAAGAAAACGAAAAGAAAACATGAACTACTAAAGAGAATTACAACTTAAGGAATTTCTAAGATAGAACTTTATTGTTTACATACGCTCAGCTTCTCTAAAACATGGGAGAAGCTCCCATGTGTTGTTTTGAGGTTTTTAGAAGATGGAAGAAGAAAGAATAAAACTTTGAGCAATGGTTACCTTCGATTTGGCGTTTGAGGGGTTTTCCCAACTATACGGGCGCAACTATATGGCTGGACCAAAAAGCTCCCGCCATATAGTTGGTCATTAAACTTACAGTACCTTGAACATTAAAGGGTAGATGGCGTCAATATCTATACGGCTGCAACTATACGGCCGGACCAAAAAGGTCCTGCCATATAGTTGGTCATTGAACTTGGAGTACCCTGTAATAGAAATTCGGAGATGGGGTAGATAACTATACGACCGCAACTATATGGCCGGAAAAAATTTCCCGCCGTATAGTTGGTCGTTAAACCTTCTGGAAACGCCAATCTTTACCTGTTTCTTCGAGGATTCGTTATTAACCTGAAACTTAATAAACACCATGTTTTGACGGTAAAATAACAACATTAATTTTCGACCAACAAATACATATAATTGAAGGATTCACCTGAAACTGATTTTCTCTTCCTTTTTACCGAGTTTATGCAACACATAATATAGTGACAATAAATTCTACCTTTTGAAAACTACCACAAGATTACTCTAATAGCAAGACGTGCGAAGAATAAAAGTGTCAATGCAACATGAATGCAACTAGACTCGAGACACAAAACTAAGAAAGACACCTAGTAAATTCCGAGTTGCCTCCCGGGAAGCGCTATCTTTAAAGCCATAAAGCCAGGCTAGGATGCTCCATACATTTCCAACCTGGATCCCAAGGGATATCGACTCGAGGTGAGGTTGTACATACCATCTTGGAGCATCTTGAAGTAGAGTTCGGTCGGAGTCATACCCGCTTATGGTGCTTGGGCATCATGTAGATGAACAAGTTCTCGCTTTCAAAAGAGTGTTGATGCACCAAGCTTGGTGAACATGCCTCTATGTATAGCTTCAATGAGAGGATTTGAGATTCATATAAAATTCTTAATTGTTTACCTTGGTTACCTGTGTAGGGGAACACTTAATAGTATTCTTCCTCCATAGCAGGGAGTTCAGGACCATGCATGTTAATATAGCAAGGTTCTATCTCTAGTTCATTATTATTAATTCTCTCCATACGAGGGCCTAGGCACAAGGCCTCCATGGAACAATTATCAACAGTTTTAGCATCATGAAAAACACTACTAGAGTGAGAGGCATCACAAACAAAAGTTGTAGTGTGACTCTCTTTGTCAACCTCACCTTTTTGTTCCTCCTTTTCATCGACTAGTGTTTTAATAGCAACGATAGAATCAAAAGTAGGAGTCGAAGGTGTGAGCGGGTGATCAATCCGTTCTTAGTCCTTGTGCACCTTTTCCTCTTCGCTCTTTAGTGAGTCCTGCAAAAGGTTATCTTTCTCCATGGCAGTTTTAGATTGCCTCAAATAATATAATACTAATGCATTATTACTTAAATTATTGTCACAAAAGAGGAATATGAGGTATACTAAATTAAAAACTCCATAAAGTGCTTCACTTTTCAAAATCAACACTTCCTAGTCTAAATACCATTTCAGATGCACCTTTCAAAAGAAAGTATTCTAGTACTTCCAAACTAGCATAGGATTTATCTCTATTATAATTTGCTAGAGTAGGATTGTTAGAACACTTACATTGAAAATTAAGGTGGTCATTTATTATACAAATTGTGCAATAAGATCCATCATTAGCACGTAACCATAATGAATGTCTTTCCAATTGGTTCAGCAATTTCTTTATCAGCTCATGTCTAGCAACCATGCTTGATGAACTTGAATCCTTTATCTCCTCCAATGCTTGTATTATCTCTTGAAAAAAAATTATCTCAAAAGACGTGATTAGTAGCAACCGTTTTTTATAAATTTTTGGTTTTGTAAATTTTTATTGTTTTCAATATAAAAGAAAGTAGTAAGATAATCGCAACAAACTCAAATAAACTATGTGCGTTTAGATAACTGAACGCTTTGCTCCCCGGCAATGGCGCCAATTTGATGACTCGATTCATGCACCAATAACAGGGTTATTCCAGTACTTGTAGCAGCAAATATTTAAAGAGTTTGTCCCGATGGGAGCTTGGCAAACACGACCCCGCAGCCACGTTGTCAATGCGACCACGTTCGCACCCAAACCGTGGTTTGGACATATCCTATTCTATAAGTTGCTTGGATAAATAAATTTAAGATGTTTTGTAATAACTACTACTAGGACTAGAAGAAAACTATAACAAAAGTGAAACTAAAAAGAGGTGAATGCAATGAGATGAAATATTAATGCTATGATTCCTCAAGTAATGTTGTGTATACCGGTGTGCATGATAAGTGCTTATGGAATAGCTATTAACTATAATTGTGGCGGTCCCTCGTATATTGTTGTCTCCCACCGTTGGTAAGTGGCAATAGACAACTGAATTGTCCACACCCTCTTCGGACATGGGTCAAACGCATTAACTTCTATGGACAACCGTACTCCTAAGCAAGTGTGCTAGTCATAAGATATCCCGTCTGTCAATTTGGGGTCAAGCAATTTGCAACACCATACCTATATATAGCATGAGTGATCTTCAAGGAACTCTGGGCGGTGCATCCTAGGCTGCTATTGCCTCCGCAATAGACTTATAGCAAATATCCTATTATCTCTACCCATGGAAGAGCAGAGACTAATGATAAGTTTTGTGACACTCTATGAATCCCTAGTAAATTCCTCCACAATTTATTAGACGTCTCCACTCACTAGAATAATATCATGAATAGACCAATGTACAGAGAAAGCACAAACATATTAATTAACAAGAACACACCACACTTAAATTACTCAAATTATCATAACATTAATAAAAGGGGGTTCAAGCCATGTTACAACCCATCATAGAGAAAATGATGGGGAAGGATGAAGGAGTGGCAGCGATGGAGATGGTGATGATGGCGCGGTGATGGTGGCGTCGGCGGTATACTCCTTCTCCTCCTTTTCTTGCTTGGATGGCTTGATGGTGTCGATGGAGATCTGGATCTTAGTGGAGCTGTAGAGGCTATGGAGGCGGTAGATGGGATCTAATTCTTGTATATGGTGTATGGTGGCTTCATCCTCTCTTGTTTTACTCCTCCCTCCTTTATATAGGCCTTGGGGTGCCCTAGGGTTCCCCCAATACCGTCATATGACTTAGAGAAGGTTCGGGAGCTTCCGGAGGGCGAAATCCCTTCGTTTGCGACCTTTTTGGCAACTATACGGCGCGAGCTATACGACCGGAATTTTTTGCTCCCGTCGTATAGTTAACCTTCCGTACTCTTTAGTATTTTGGTCACCATTTCTTCATATGAATTCCGTTTTGGGTGTTCTTGGGCTCATTGAATTCGTCCCGTCGAGGGCTACAACCCTGTGGTCTTGGGTTGTTATTTTGAGAAGTTGGAAAAATTCACTTTTCCAACACCTAAAATGGCTAAGTCTGGTCCCTACAGCTCCTCCATACTATGCTCTCTTTGTTCCTTTTTCCTTTGTTTTATCCATAATCATCATCAAAACCTACACACATGTCAAAGAAAAGGAAGATGGATAGAATTCTACCTAAACTACTAAATGTGCAAAGGTCATATTGAATTTAATAAAAACAAGTAATCATGCATAATAGGCATAGCAATAGTTAGATGGAGCATGATATGATAGGCAAATGACAAAATTTATATTGCTAGAAAGTGTTGTATTATCACAACCATTACCGACATACCAGGGATTTAACCGAATTTAAACTTTTTTGCGCATAAGGAGCTGCAACAGCAAAGTCAGGAGCATGAGATGATGGGGGAGGAGTTGCGGCTTCCGGGGTATGAACCACAATTTCATATTTGTCATCCGGATTTTCTTCATCACCTTCGGAGTTTTCTTCGACTTTGTCATCAACCTCGTCGAGATAACTCGGCCCTTCATTCCAGGCATGAACCTTGGTATACAAAATGAGCTCGTTGGCTCGGGCTTGGTGCTTCTTGATAAAATCTGGATTAGTGGTCCATTGGGAACCAATTTGCATGGTCTGGATAATATCTAGGTTGATTCTCTCACACCATGAAAGCACAAAGGATAAAGCAATATTAACACCAGCTCAAGCAGCTGACTCACACCACAAACCCACCAGCTCCTCACACTCCATTAGTCTCTCGACCAACTTCTTGACGTGCTTTGGAGTATATTCTTGCGGCCAGAGTACCTTGAAAACCCGGATGGCAGCATCGATATGGTCAACTCCGAAAGATCTCATTAGCTCAAGGATGTCCGAGAGACCAACTAAGGTATCATCAATATCATGATCTTCCGGGTTACTACCGGCCTCAGCTCTTTTCGCCTGAAACATCTGGGTAGCAGTTGAAGCAAGGGGTTTTGATTCGGTAAAGTTTCCTAAGGAGCAAACATGAACGAACAAGTTAGTAAAAAGAATGAAAACTACAAATGATATGTCGGCAGAAAGGGAAAGCCAGAGAGAGAGACTCGTAGTCCATGACACTGCTGATTCGGGCAAGCTCAGTCATCCAAGTCCCAGTTTTCTTCTTGAATTTTTCAAATTCAGTAGAAATTGTGTCAAGGCGGAGAGGCCCCAGTGCTCAATGAGGAGTTTCTGAAACTCAGCAGTACGCCTGTTGGTGGAGATCTTAAAATGACAAATTGATTAGTCATAGAGTAAATTGGGTATTTGATTCTACTCAAGATTCGAGTCAAGTAAACTTAACTCAAATCTAGGTGGCTGGATATTCGATTCTACTCAAGATTCAATTCATGTAAACTTAACCCGAATCTAGGTGGCTGAATTTTCGGATCTACTCAAGATTCGAGTAAAGTAAACTTAACCCTAATCTAGGTGGGTGGATATTCGTTTCTACTCAAGATTCGACTCAAGCAAACTTTACCCGAATCTAGCTGGCTGGATATTTGTTTCTACTCAAGATTCGAGTCAAGTAAACTTAACCCAAATCTAGGTGGCTGGATATTCGATTCTACTCAAGATTCGAGTCAAGTAAACCTAACCCGAATCTAGGTGGCTGGATATTCAACTCTACTCAAGATTTGAGTCAAGTAAACTTAACCCGAATCTAGGTGGATGGATATTCGTTTCTACTCAAGATTCGAGTCAAGTAAACTTAACCTAAATCTAAGTGGATGGATATTCGTTTTTACTCAAGATTCGAGTCAAGTAAACTTAACCCGAATCTAGGTGGCTGGATATTCGATTCAACTCAAGATTTGAGTCAAGTAATCTTAACCCGAATCTAGGTGGCTAAATATTCGACTCTACTCAAGATTCAAGTCAAGTAAACTTAACCAGAAGTAAGGTGGCTGGATATTCATTTCTACTCAATATTCGAGTCAAGTAAACTTAATCTGAATCTAGGTGGCTAGATATTCGTTTCTACTCAAGATTTGAGCCAAGTAAACTCGACCCGAATCTAGGTGGCTAGATATTTGATTCTAATGGGAATTTCGACTAAGTTATAATGACCCGGCACAATATCTCAGATGAGCTAAGTTTCAAAACTAGGTTACGTAGTGATTGGTCTAATGTAACACCCCAAAACTTTGATCCAAGTTATTAAGATCCAAATCACCCAAGTTAGGGTTAACAAAAACTTTTTCTCATTTAAATATTTAAGCATGCATATGTGTGTTGCATTAAATAGGAATTATTTTGAATTGCCATGATTGTTTGTTCTAATGGTTGTAAAATGATTCTAAGATGAATGCCACATCATCTAGATCATTCCCAAGAAAAATCCAAAGAAAAAGAAATCAAATAGAATTAATAAATGGAAATGTTCAATTTTGCCATTTTAATCAACTAGGCCACTTTGTGTGTTCCTAGAACTCAATTATTAACAGAAACAATTCTAACTCTTTGCACCCCTTGCTAGTACAAGTAAAGATGTACCAAGGACCACCTTGTGATCTTGAAAAAACATTTAAACCCCAATTTAAAATGGCATTTGAAAATGGAATCTATTTCATATGTCTATATCCCACTTTTTCAAAAACCATTCAAGTTAGTTCAACTTGACAAATCCCAGCAACCAGAGATGCTCAAGCATAAGATCAACAACTCCACCAAAAATCATCTCGAAATTTGAATGTTTGTTTCATGCGGCAATTGTGTCGAAGAGGTGGCATGCACAAATTTTCTGCCTAACTTTTACTATTTGATGATCAATGCATTGTCGAGTTTTTGGGCAAATTTTGGTCCCCTTGTCTCCCCTTGTCCTAACCAGGCCCTAAACCAGCCACTCCCTAGTCCCTAGCCACAATGCAACACCACCGCGAAGCCATGCTCGCCGGTCGAGCACGGGCAGCTCGCAGGAGACCACCAGCCCCTCTCCGCCGCACCAGGGAGGTAGGCGTGACCACACCGCCGTCCCCTGTCCCTTTCCCAAGCACTGGCACGCCCTGGACCACCGAGGAAAAGCCCCGCACTGAGCCTTTGCGACGTGCCAGCGCACGCCAGAGCGCCATCCCTGGTAGGCCAGCACACGCCACCCCTCGACCACAGCCCGCGCGCGCCGCTCTGCATTGACCCTAGAACCCCGCCAGACATGCCCATTTCCCCGACCGTGACCCGTAGCCGCCTCCCTCCGCGTCGAGCACCGCCTCTGCCGCTCAGGGCGCGAGACACGCCCGACCGTTAGCCACCGCCCTAGCATCGCCATCAAGCTGTAGCTGACCGCCAGGGAACCGCCCACCGTTCGCCTACCCAGCCCATGCCGATAGAGCCCTGTGTCGTCGTCACTGACGATCTCGTCGTCGCCCTCTCGGTCCCCTTGTCGAGCCTATATAAGGAGGCCACCCCCAGCCTCATTTGCCACACTCCCACACTCCCCTCTCACCACTGATCATTTTTCCTCTCTCGCCAGAGCCGCTCGAGCAGCCAGTCGCCGGAATTGCGCCGGAGTTAGCCGCAACAGAGGAGGAGAAGTCCCCGTCGATTTCGTCCACCCCCGGAGCTGTCGTGACCTCGTCTGAGTCCGCCATCGTCGCCTCGTTCGATCGCCCTCATAGCCACACTCGCTGGAGTCCTGGTATGCTCCCCCTACACCCCCACTGAGCCGCTAGGGTTCCACCTCGCGGGCGACCTGTCTGTCATCGAGGACAAGCCCCAGCCATAGATCTTAGTTCTAATCCTGCGGTCCATGTTGTCCCGTACCACTTCGTGTTTAAAGAGCCACTAACAGGCGGGACCCCCCTGTCAGCTATTCTCAGCGCCGCAGAGTGAAACCAGGCCGACCCATTAGTGTTCTCGCGTGACCCAGTAGATTCAAATTTAGATTTATCTATTTTAGCTTAAAAACAATTCTGTCCCTTAGTTCAAAAATCAATTCAGAAATATCTATTGAACCAAAATTAAGTGATTCCAATTTTGTTGGAAAGATAATAACAATCTCTATCCAAGGCTGTTGGATTTAAATCAATTAGAGTTATACATCTCTCCTAGCAAAAATAACAAGACAGAAGCTTTTTCACATTCAAACATTTTTCTAAAATCAACCATAATAGCTTTTGAGTTGATTCCACCTCTCAAAAATCACATTTGAAAATACCTATCTAAATATGTAATAATATTAAGGTTTGCATGCAGTGACTTTGGAATAGTACATTCCCATGTATTAAAATATGTGGTGATGACATGTGTCCACATGATCCCATATTTTAATTGGAGAATATTAAATCTTAGTTAATTTCAATGAGTAGAAATTACTTTTCTCAAATAAAAAATGAAACTAGTTCATTAAATCTTGTGATAAATGTGATGATACTAAATAATCAAATGTGTGCCTTAGTGTGCTAAGTAGACTAGTTAAGTATTGTTTGGTGATTGTGTATTCCGTATGTATTTATAGATGACAGTACCGACTAAGTCTACGAGGAGGAGGAGTTCTACCCCGAAGAAGACAAGGAGAATTTCAACCACTCCACCAACCAAGGCGAGCCATCATTAGCAATGCAAGCTATTGTTAGCAAGCTAGAATTAAGCAAGATAACCTAAGCAATAAGCATTAGGCATGCTTTGGTTATACCTTTTTGACTTATACCTACTCCAAGTTTTATCTACAAGCTTTACTTTCTTTTACTTTACCAAAGTTCCTTACTTTGTTATAGCTAGCATAAAGAGTATAAAACTTGACCTATCTAGTTAGACTTAGACGTCATTATATGGCATGAGATTGATATTAGCCCCCCACATTAGTGAACACTCTTAACTTAGTGATTAGAGCTAACCAAAAACGTGATCACTTTAGATGGGAATACTTGGTGAAAATGACTTGTGAAAACCTTGGAATGATGAGTCATTCTATTGAGATGTTTTGACATGTGTTGAGAAACACAAATGGTTTATGATGATGAAAATGTTGAGGCATGACCCTTAGCCCTTTTATAAAAACTGATGGTTGGGTTCGGATGCGATACCATTCCAATTTTACCGTACAACCACAATACCTGAATTGGGTAAGGCTTAGCCAGAAGTTTTTATGCATTAGTATTAGTTCCCTCGCGGGAGAGGTTTGAGATGAGGCTACCTCTCAATGTTGTCCACCTATGCAGTGCCCAGGATGGCAGATGGCCATGGCTGGGAGGCCAAGCTCATAGGAGAGGTGCTTATACTAGAGTGTGTAAAGGAAAGGTTATGTTTGATTATTTGCATACTAAGTATGATGATTAACGGTTATCCCTGGCAGATGTATCTAATTTTGTGGTGAAAATGTACCACCTGTGTAGAGTGTCAAACTATTCGAATAGCCGCGTCCGTGGTTATGGACAATTGGAGTGGCCATACTATTCCGTTGTCAGATGTTTTCAAAATGACTTATGAAATGAATTGTGACATGACTTGACCACAACAGAGTTGTGACTATGACAACTAAGTTCCCACTTAGGTGATTTCAAACTTTATTTTATCTTTCTTTGTTTCTGAACTCAGTTTCGGTTTCAAACTTAACTTTTCAAACAAACTTAGAACTTAGCATTCCTACTAGAACTACCTTACTTGTTAGTGATAGTTTGCGAGTACTTAAAGAGTACTCATGGCTTTTGTCCCTGGCTATTCCCGTGGCTAGACTATGAGGAGGACTACCCTGAAGGAGGAGAGCAGGGCGGCTACGACAACTAGGATCATCTCCCATCATCAGCATTTCCTGTGACACTGAAGATGGAGCCCACCGCTACGCTATTTATTCTTCTACTTGTTTGTTCTAAGACTGGATCATGAGATCCTTTATTTGTGTAAGACCTTATTATGGTTTGAAATGGATGATGTACTGTGATATCCAATCTGTTATGTCTCGCAAAAATGGTAATCCTGGGATTGCGATGTATGGCATAACAGGCATTTGGGATTAAAAATCCGGGTGTTGACATCTAAGAGCATCCGGCCGAGTAATATATTACTCCCCGGATGCTCGTGGACTACGGGTTATATGTATATCTATTGCAAATATGTAAAGTGTAGCCGAGATATTTACCTCCATCATCTTGTCATCTTCAGCAAGAGCCACTCGGGTAGTGAACATTGATGGCTCAAAATATATGGAGCTCGTTGGAGAACCCCAAGAGGAAGGTATGATGAGCACAGCAGCAAGTTATCCTTCAGTTATGAAACCAAAGTTATCGAACCAGCAGGAGCAAGGAAACACCTCCAAGGTGTTGTTTCCAACTTGGAATCCTGCACAACACAACCATAGAACTTTGCCCCCAACTTACAGTGAGGTTGTTAATCTCACCGGTTTTGCTGAAAAAAGAGGAATAAACGTATTGTGTGGAGGATAGTAATTGCTTGCAGAAAGTAAACAGTAAACAGTAAATAGTAGATGGTAGATTGATGGTAAAAGAATGGACCGGGGTCCATAGTTCACTAGAGGTGATTCTCCTTAAGATAGTTGACATGTTGGGTGAACAAATTACAGCGGGGAAATTGACAAACACCGAGAAAGCATACATGGATATACTAATTATCTTGAATCCTATGAGATTTGATTGGGCATTACAACATTATACATAGACCATAATACAACTGCATCTATGACTAATAATCCACCTTCGGGTTATCATCCAAACCCCCTCCAGCATTAAGTTGCAAGCAACAGATAATTGCATTAGGCAAAGTGTGTAAAGTAAACAATACGATTGCCCCATGGACAAAGGATTGTTCTTTTCTCCCTAGTAGCAACAGCACATCTAGTACCTTAGATATTTATGTTAGTTTCCCAGGTTACTAGAGGCATGAACCCATATCGATCATAAAGACTCCCTCTTGGAGTTGCTAGCATCTACTTGACCAAGATAGCTACTAACAACTGAAAGCATACAAGATCACAAATAACATAGAAATGATAGAATCAATAATCAATCTGAAATAGCATCTCAATATCCATCGGATCCCCGTAAACACAACATGTAAAATTTAAAAATAGATGATCTTGATCATGAACGGAGCTCAAAAGATCTAAACATGGTAGCACAAAGGAGCAGAACCAACCATCTAGCTACTACATGAACTGCTCACGCATCACACCGGAGGCAGGCATGGTGATGAAGAAGGCCTCTAGGGTGATCTCTCCCCTCCGGCAGGGTGCCGGGAAGAGCTTCAGATCCCTCCTGATCTAGGGATGGAGATGGCGGCGGCTACAGGCTCTTTTGTCGAATTTTTGATCGGGTCCTTAGGGTTTCCGTCCCAGGAGGATTTTATAGGCGAAGGGGCAAGGTCGGTGGAGTACCAGGGGGCCCACACCCCTGGTGGCGCACCCCCTAGGCCGCACCACCACCAGGTGTGGATGCCCTGGTGCGCCACTTTGTCTCCCCTCCGGACTCCGTGTTACTTCGGGTAAAATATTGACTTTGGCTTTTGTCCAGTCCAATTCCGAGAATATTTCCTTACTAGCTTTTCTGAAACCAAAAACAGCAGAAAATAGGCAACTAGCACTGTGGCATCTTGTTAATAGGTTACTTCTAGAAAATGTGTAAAAATACTCCAATGTGTGGACAAAACATAAGAAATTAGATATAAAACAAGCATTAAACATCAAAAATTATAGATATGTTTACAACGTATCAACATCGCCAATATTAACTCTTGCTCATCCTCGAGTAGGTAAGTGATAAAAAATAATAATTTTTGAGGTGACATGCACCATCATAATCTTGATCAAGGTATTTGTAAAACATTGATAGCTGGGATCATAGTACTTTAACATAGCATGAAAGATATAGTTCTAACAATAAGACATAGAAACTATGTTATAACATAAAAAAGGTACAAACAAAAGATTCATGAATAACAATGCTTTGAAACACGTTTGTTTGTTTCACATATAGAAAACATAATGAGAATGCTATTCAGCCTGTCCCTCGTAGTGTAGCAAAACATAAATGCATAGGACACCTTCAAAGTTCATCGGGGTGACTAGATACAAATAGTTCAAGAACAAGCAATATCAAAGTTATGGATCAATCAACAAGTTTTGGTACAATGCACATTAATCTAGGAATGTCCACTATGCTCTCTGAATAAGTGCATAAAGATAGAAGATGGAGACTCAACATAAAAAGTAAAAGAAATGCCCTTCATAGAAGGAAGCAGGGATTCAAGTCTCATAAAGAGCTTCCAAAAATTATGGTACTTATTAGCTTTCAGCTCTCATTGCCCCTATCATAAGCATCTTTAGGTGATTAAGGTTAAAGTTAACAAATATGAGGATATGCTTGACAAGTTATAAGATGAAAATCTCAAGCCCCTTACGAGTACCGTTCCTTGTGCTACTCAAGTTTAGTCATAGGTATGTTGTTGTCATTATAAGTACATGTGTATCATAGAGAACCGCCAACGGGGTACCCCTTGCTCGATGATACGGAAGATTCCCTATATCAAAACGACAAGGTAAGCAGACAATGAGCATCTCAACAATCCTTTTATTTCCTATTTACATAGGCTTTTTTTCTTTTTTCTCTCTTTTTTCTTTCTTATTGGCATAGGTTTTTTTATAGAGGATGCTTCATAGATTTCTCGCTATGGTTATGCTACAGGTTTCCAGCATGATTAGGCGTGGCTTAGACTAGCCGCCAAGGCGTTTCTCTAACACATATACAAACTCCATGAGCCTTACAAGCTCCCCTTTCATTTCACACCGCCGGGATCCATAAGCAAAAGAACATGATATCAACCAGATAAAGTACAATGATGAAAGCGTTCCCCATGGTAACATGGTTCTGCTAATTCACAACTTACAAAACGCAAGCATATACGCAACATAGATGGGCACAATGGTTCAAGTTTATTAAGTGCAAGAAAAGTAAAGTGTGCCATCAAGTTCGTGAGAGCTTTAATCACTAATTTTCACATAACAAGTTTAATTCGGAAGGTAGATAAAACATGAATATACTTGGAATAACAAATGCTAATAGGTAGGTATGGTGGACTCTTTGGAATAACTTGGTTTTATTTGGAGTTTGATGCATGAGTGGAACTCATACTTGGTATATGTGGAGGCTAAAAAAAGACTGGGAGCGACCAACTAAGAGAGCAATAATGGCCATAATCATGCAAAGCGACAAAACATTATTAATTAAAGCATAAAGTGATATTTCAAGTCGAAAACTAAATGATCATAGAGGCTATGGTGACTTGGTATAGTCTTAACATGGTGTGAGCATGTGCCAAGTCAACCCAAATAAAGCATCAAAGGAGAATACCACAATATTATGCTTTTATATGCTAAAACAACGCATGATTATTTCATGGCACATTAAGAAATCTCAATTGTTTGAAACAAGTCATGCTACAGCAATAATCACTAAGCATAAAGTCAAAACAATATCAAGCATGACATGATAAAGTCTAAGTCACAGTCAAAAACAAGCTCGTTTTATACCACTTATAAGCATGAACTTTCCTACTCTTTTCCAATACAAATCAACCTATTTGAAATTATGTATGAATGCGGGGGGTCCAACCAACTTATTTAAGCAAACCAAGAAAACTAAAACGAAAAACAAAAATGAAGGCGCTCCAATAACAAAACAATTGTGCATGAAACATTAAAAATGAAGTGTTTGGAAGAAACCTGAGATTTTTATTGATGAAGAAGGGGATGCCTTAGGCATCCCCAAGCTTTGACGCTTGTAATTCTTAAATATTTCTTGGGATGACACGAGTGGCATCCCCAATCTTGAGCTTTTGTCCATCTTCATCTTATCACAATACTCTTCCCTACACTTTAAAATTTCCTTCATACAAAACTTCACACAATCTTCATTAGAAACATTAGCGTCCTCAAGATAATAAGTCTTTTTGGTTCAGTTTCAACATAAGAAAAACTTACATTAAAACGCAAGATACTGTAGCATTTCCTTTAAAAATTTCAAGTGATCAAAGAGAACTCCCAGAGAAAGAGAGTAAGAGGCAAATGCAAATAATGGCAGAAATCTGTCAAAACAGACCAGCAGGTAAAAACTAATTATTTAGAAGACCTTCTGTTGCTCAAATCGAAAAGTGTTGAACTAAGGAAAGTTGTATAACAACTTGGGGCAGAAGGAAAAAAATTACAGCTCAATCCGACATACAGAGATATTTCACGAATTTTTACAGCGAAGCACAAAAATCTGTTTCGGGACAGCAACTTCCAAGACTCAAAAGATTCCTCATTAGAGGTTAATCTTGGCACAAAAACCACACAAAAAGGATAAAGAGAGGTTATTACTTAAGCAATAACTTCCAAGACTCGACAAAAGATTCCTAAAGAAATTTGGGTTATCTCCCAATAAGTGCTTTTCTTTAACACCTTTGAGCTAGGCATAAGAAGCAAGAACCAAGTATTCTCAAATGAGGAAGCACTAAGAGAAAATTTTATTTTAATAGGAGAGGCAAAAGGAATCTTCTCTCTTTTTAGGGAAGTTCTCTATACCTTTCTTGAGTGGAAATTGATATTTAATGGTTCCTTCTTTCATATCAATAATGGCACCAACAGTTCTAAGAAATAGTCTTCCCGGGATAATAGGACAAGAAGCATTGCATTCAACATCGAAAACATAGAAATCAACAGGAACATAGGTATTGTTAACCATAATAAGAACATCCTTAATACTCACCATGAGTTTCTTCTTAGCATTATCATCAAGTTGGACATTTAAATAACAATCTTCCAAACGTGGCAAATCAAGCATTTCATAAATCCTTCTAGGCATAATAGAAAAAAACTACTATCAAGATCACATAAATCTTTTAGATCAAAATCATTCACTTTCATATTAACAATGGGTTCCCAACCATCTTCTAATTTCATAGGGATAGAAGCTTTATGTTTCATATTTTATGCTTTAATTTTTATGAGAGCATCAGTCATGTGTTTTGTAAAAGCCATATTCATAGCACTAGCATTAGTACTTTTAACAAGATTTTGTAGGAATATAATTACTTCAGAGATATTGTAACCATGAAGATCCAAATCATAATCACCATCTAATGTAGTAGAGCTATTGTTTCCCATATTTCGAAGAATTTGAGCATTTTTATTACAGAAGGTTCCATTGGTTTTAGGCATTGTTGCAAAAGAAATGGGGACTTCATGTGGTTTGCTAGCATCAACATCAGTGGTGGTGATAGTACAAATACCACTATTTCTAGCAATTTCATCTTCTCTTTCCCACTTAGCATGCAATTCAGCTAATAGTCTAACATTTTCATCAATTCTAACTTGTATGGCACTAGTAGCAGCAAAGGGATTTTCGATAGTTTTAGGTTTAGCAGACATTTTATTCAAAGAAGATTATGCTTCAGACAATGATGCAATATTTCTTTCAGCATTAGAGAGTTTTCCTTCAATATTTTTATTGAAGGCAGTTTGTTTACTAATAAAATCTTTAAGCATGACTTCAAGTTCAGAGGGTGCACTTCTATTATTGTTGTAGGATTTCCATAAGCATTACCATTATTGGGAGGATATGGCCTTTAATTATTATTACCAAAATTATTCCTATAGGCATTGTTGCTAAAATTGTTATTTCTAATAATGTTCACATCAACTTGCTCTTATTGAGCAACCAAAGAGGCTAAGGGAACATGATTTGGATCAATATGAGCTTACCCATTAACAAGCATAGACATAATAACATCAATTTTATCACTCAAGGTGGAGGTTTCTTCAATAGAATTTAATTTCTTACCTTGTGGAGCTCTCTCAGTGTGCCATTCAGAATAGTTAACCATCATATTATCCAGAAGCTTTGTTGCAGTACCCAAAGTAATGGTCATAAAGGTACCTCCCGCAGCAGAATCCAGCATATTTCTTGAAGAATAATTCAGTCCTACATAAAAGGTTTGGATAATCATCCAAGTAGCCCGTCCATGCGTGGGACAATTATTTACCAAAGATTTCATTCTTTCCCAAGCTTGAGCAAAATGTTCATTATCAGATTGTTTAAATTTCATTATTTCACTTCTCATAGATATAATCTTAGCAGGAGGATAGTATTTTCCAATAAAAGCATCTTTGCATTTAGTCCAAAAATCAATACTATTTCTAGTTAGGGATAGCAACCATTCTTTAGATTTTCCTCTCAAAGAGAAAGGAAACAATTTAAGCTTAATAATATTTACATCTATACCTCTATGTTTTTGCATCTCACAAAGTTCAACAAAGTTATTAAGATGAGCAGCAGCATCTTCAGTACCAACACCAAAGAATTGTTCTTTCATAACAAGATTAAGTAAAGCAGGTTTAATTTCAAAGAAAGTAGCTTCAGGAACAGGTGGAGCAATAGGTGTGCACATGAAATCATTGTTGTTGGTGCCAGTGAAGTCACACAACTTAGTGTTTTCAAGAGTGGTTATTTTTTGTGTTTTTAATATAAAGAAGCAAACTAGTACAACTAATTTTTGTGTGTTTTTGATAAAAGAAACAAGCAAACAAAGCAGAAATAAACTAAGAAAAACAAAAACAAAGTAAAGAGATTGGTTATGAGGGACTCCCCTTGTGAATATGTCCTTGACTCCCCGGCAACGGCGCCAGAAAAAAGGCTTGATGGCTCAAAATATATCGAGCTCGTTGGGGAGCCCCAAGAGCAAGGTATGATGAGCACAGTAGCAAGTTTTCCCTCAGTTATGAAACCAAGGTTATCAAACTAGTAGGAGCAAGGAAACACCTCCAAGGTGCTGTTTCCAACTTGAAATCCTGCACAACACAACCACAGAACTTTGGCCCCAACTTACAGTGAGGTTGTCAATCTCACCGGTTTTGCTGAAAACGAATTACTAACGTATTGTGTGGAAGATAGTAATTGCTTGCAGAAAGTAAATAGTAAACAGTAAATAGTAGATGGTAGATTGATGGTAAAATAATGGACCGGGGTCCATAGAACACTAGAGGTGATTCTCCTTAAGACAGTTGACATGTTGGGTGTACAAATTACAGCAGAGCAATTGACAGACACCGAGAAAGCATACATGCATATACTAATCATCTTGACTTCTACGAGATTTGATTGGGTATTACAAAATTATACATAGAACGTAATCCAACTGCATCTATGACTAATAATCCACCTTCAGGTTATCATCCGAACCCCCTCCAGTATTAAGTTGCAAGCAACAGATAATTGCATTAAGAAAAGTGTGTAAAGTAAACAATACAATTGCCCCATGGACAAATGATTGTTGTCTTCTCCCTAGTAGCAACAACACATCTAGTACCTTAGAGATTTTTGTCACTTCCCCAGATTACTAGAGGCATCAACCCACTATCGAGCATAAATACTCCCTCTTGGAGTTGCTAGCATCTACTTGGCCAAGATAGCTACTAACAATGGAAAGCATGCAAGATCACAAATAACATAGACATGATAGAATCAATAATCAATCTGAAATAGCATCTCAATATCCATCGGATCCCCGCAAACACAACATCTAAGATTTACAAATAGATGATGTTGATCATGAACGGAGCTCACAATATCTAAACATGGTAGTACCAAGGAGGAGAACCAACCATCTATCTACTACATGGACCCGTAGTCCAGGGATTAACTACTCACGCATCACACCAGAGGCAGGCATGGTGATGAAGAAGGCCTCCAGGGTGATCTCTCCCCTCCGGCAGGGTGCCGGGAAGAGCTTCAGATCCCTCCCTATCTAGGCATGGAGATGGCGGCGGCTACAGACTCTTTCGTGGAATTTTTGATCGGGTCCTTAGGTTTTTCATCCCGAGATGATTTTATAGGTGAAGGTTCAAGGTCGGTGGAGTACCAGGGGACCCACACCCCCTGGTGGCGCCCCCTAGGCCATGTTTCCACCAGGTGTAGCCGCCCTGGTGTGCCACTTTGTCTCCCCTCCGGACTCCGTGTTGCTTCAGGTAAAATATTGACTTTGGCTTTTGTCCAGTCCAATTCCGAGAATATTTCCTTACTAGCTTTGCATAAAACCAAAAACAGCAGAAAACAGGCAACTGGCACTATGACAACTTGTTAATAGGTTAGTTCCAGAAAATGTGTATAAATACTCCATAGTGTGGACACAACATAAGAAAGTAGATATAAAACAAGCATGGAACATCAAAAACTATAGATATGTTTACAACGTATCAAACATCCTCTCAACATTTTCAACCAGGCCAAACTTCTACTCCTTGGGATTTATAGATGTGAGTTCACTGTAATCAGCATTGTTCCAATCTATGGCATAATGGGTGAGCGAACCTAGGCTTTAACCATTCAAAGTCTGGGTCAGGACCAAACCTTTCCCGGCAGAAGTTTTATTGGTGGTGGCCATCATCGTAACAGGGCTAACATGAAGCGGCTAGTTGTTTTTCCTGAGCCGAACCAGATGTATTTTTGGGTTTCTTCAGCATTTCAGCAACAAACGGTTGCTAGGAGACAACCACAGTTTTCTTCTGTGCCACATTGGTTGCCACAACTGGTTTCTTCGACTTGGTATTGGGGTTTGTCCGTTGCTGTGATGATTTTGGTGGAGGCTGAGATTGTGAATATTGTTGAGTTTTGGGTTGCTGGCTCTGCCGAGGTTGTTGTTATTGCTGAGTCTGAGCTGACTCAGATGATGGTTGTGCAAGTTGTTGTTGCTGGGTCAAAACTAGCTTAGGAGGTTACTACTGTTGTGCTTGGGGTTGGGTCGACTCCAGGATAACCGGAGTCTCAACTGAAATGTCTCGGCACCTATACTGCTAGCACCGGAATCTCCCGTCTCTCTGTTAGGGATGGTGGTGTCTTCCCCCTAGTCCGGCATTGCTTCGTCAGTCGGGGCACCATATCCCCCTCCAACCTCGGCCTCACTCTCTGGTCGGGATAAATTTGCATCTCGCAGCGGAGGAGTGTTAGCTCGAATCGGACCAAGGACTCGATTTCCTAGAGGAGGAGAGGGAGGCGAGATAATCGGAGAGGCCATGCTGTAACCACTCTAGGATACATCCAAAGCAGGCCTACAGTTAGATATGATGAGAGAAAAAGAGTTAGAGAAAAAGAGAAACAAGAAATATGAGGATATCCTAGGATAGGAAGCTTACTCGAAAGTAACAGGTGGTGCTTTTTTCTTACAAGGTTTTTTGAATCCCCTTTTGTACATCTTCGCGGGCCTACGTGACTTGGGCTGCGGGGCAGAGGTCGAGGTGCGTAGCTTCACCGTGCCTTGACCTCCCATAGCTATAGGAGGTACAACATGCACCTGGCCAGCCGGGTTAGCTGGCGTAAAGTGAGGCGGATAGGTGAATGATATTGGCATTGGGTCAAGTACCTAAAGGATATGAAAATAATCTTCCTCATCGTCATCATCCGTCTATTCCCTTAATGGTGCTAAGAAAGGAGTCTTAATGGGATCGGCCGGAGCCGGCGTTAGGAATAGGCATAAAGTCCTCATAGTCCGGTTCTTCCGAATCTGAGGTATCGCGGTCCTTGCCCAAAGTGAGAAGGATTATCGGTATCCTTGATAGTTTGTTGGATTAATATATGCACATTGAAACAAAGAAAGGTCAAATGAATTAATCTACCAATATAATAGATATGACAACAAAGATGACTCGGTTTTTACCTGGGGTGCCGGGTTCTCTCAGCTGAGGGAGCTTTGCTCCAGACCCACGCCTCGGTCATGTCAGTCTTAAAATCGACTTGACTCATTTGTAGACTTGATCCTTGTTTATCTCATAAGTGGAGGTCTGGTTCGGGTCAAAGCAACCACTCATGTGACACATCTTATGGCTACGACGCTGAAGCGGGAAAACCCGATTGCTGATGAATGTGGCTATAAGATCATCATCGGATAACCAGACAGCCTTCAACTCAACAATATACGAGATAACCTTGTTAATAAATGTATTATAGGTATTCAAGTTGAAATCCTAGTGTTCGTTGGAAGGAATGCCAACGGAGAAGGCTGGGAGCCAGATCATATCTCTCTCGGTGTTGTTCTTCACGTAGAAGAATGATCTTAGCCATTTCTTACACGAGTCAAGGCATTGGATCCGGGGGAAATAGATTTCTTCCAGGGCATAATAGAAGCGGTCCTGCACTCGGTCAGAGGATTCTCGCCAGGGGAACACCCTTACAGGTAATGACATTGGACCGAAGCCGAAAATTCTTTACCTAGAGGTTCACGCAAGGCCAGAGGCCGAGGTATCCCTCGCAACAAGAAATGAAGATATGAAGATAAGCAATGGCATTAGCCGAAAGATGATGGGGTTGGAGACTTAAGGTTTTGAGGAATTCCTCAGTGGAAACACTCACAAGAAGGCCAAATCCCCTAGAAAAGTGAGCTCCAAAAACAACATACTATCCGATCTCCGCTTCGAGAATTATCTCATCACTGGGGATGTGGCAATTTACTCCTGGCGGAATTCACCGGGACCTCCGAAGCCAATCGATTTCGTCCTATGTGGCGTTAGATCCTTCCCAGGCACCTCGCTCAGATTGTCGTGGTCACGTAGCAGCGTCGGAGGGTGGAACCTAGGCGGAGTAGCGGCACAAGAAACACAGAGGGGTGGCGCGATCACATATCGCAAGATGCAGAGGTAGCAACACGAGGAGGAAGAAGGAGCGGGAGTGGAGGAAAGTGAACAAGAGTTTCACCTGCTCCCCTATTTAATCGTGCGGCACATTGTGGGTAGTTGGATCTGTTGTGCCCATGAGGCCCATGGTGTGTGCATGTATTTCATGAAGGAAGTTGGAGAGAATGTGCCACCGACACAGATATAGTGCACAGGGGCATAACTGCATCCTGTGGTCATAGCGATAATCGAGGGGCCGTGCGGCAAAGTGATATGTGGTAGTGATAATGAATAGTGCCCAGACCCAAAAATTAAGGCAACATCATGATTCCTTGACACGTAGTATGAGATAAGGAATACGAAAGAAACCGATTAGTTATGAAAAATAACTCGAGAATGGAAGTTTGACTTGGCCAACGAGATATATCTTGGGTTAATCCAATCAGGATAAATATGAATAGTGAGTCACCAATTGGAGAGTATGAGTTAAAGTTGGTATGTGCCTACATATGGATATGTCGGCAATATGGACAGGATCCGAGTAAGATGAACCTATTGTGACCTTTTTAGCTAGTGCTGCTAAGACCGCAATAGCTTCTGGGACTAATGTTGGGGGGATGACCCCATGTAGGGTCAAGCTAAGGTATAAAGTCTAGGTTGACCGAGATATATGTTGCCTTAAATGGGTCGACCGAGTAAAGGCCAAGATACCCAAGCCGGGATAACCCAGTAAGACCTAGCTAACATATTTATATGTTGGCACAACATGTATGTTGTTTCCTCTTTGCAGGCACCTTCCTGGCCGAGTCATCTGGGTTAGGGGTCTCGTGGGTGGCACGACAGATGCCATGGATAGGCTAATGATGGGGCCAAAGTGCACTAGAGGAATCTAGGGAGGGATAGTGTGGTGATTCCACACACAGACGCTTGTATTACTCTCTCTTGGGGTGTGGATTACAAGGGTTCCTCGAGCGGTTAGCGAGAAGGAGACCAGCTCTCTTACTCCTCACTACAAAGCCCTAGGGTTCTTCCTTTAGAGAATGGTCAATCCCCTACAATGGAGGCCCTGGTGCTCCTTATATAGGGGAGCCCAGGTTACATAGTTAGGGCACACATGGAAGCATATTCCGCGAATATTCCCTTTGGTTAAAGCTAGATGCCTCTTTATTCACTTTAAAGGGCTAGTCCGGACTATGGGCGTAATCCTCTGTGAGCTTCTTGTCTTTTGGCGTCACCAGACATGGATCACATCAGCCGACACTGCCTGCGTCACCTTTGTCGGCCACACCCCACTGATCCTTCCCTCTGCTTGCTTCGCACGTGCTACAGTGGACAGAGGCCACCTTTTGACCAGCAGGAGATACCTTCCTTCTCTTGGATGCCAAGTGGTAACCGGCTAGTGCTTGGCTAACCCGGTTACGAGGGTACCTGCACACATGGTAAATCAGGCATAGCCGACATATATTTTATGTCGGTCGAGTTAATGTTAGGTGAACATCCACCTGGCCGAGTTACCCCGTAAGTCGGCCTGCCTTGAGGAGACCTGGCCGGCATCCGCCTTGACCGTGCCATACCTCAGCTAACTTAGCCTTTATACCCCGGCGTGACCCTACCCGGGGGTATCCCCCAAACATTAGTCACCAAAGCTAGTGCAGTCTTAGCAACTTCAGCTGATAAGGCCATAGCAGGTTCCATTTATCAAGATCTTCACTTTCTTTGCCGAGTTATACCGTAATCTAGTCTCTTCGGTTTGGCATTCCCTTGACTCAATCCGAGTTACTTCTCGTTGGCCGGGTTATTGTCCATGTATCCGGGTTATCTTTCCTTCTCTCATACACTTCCCCACGTCCCACATAGAGGGTAATCATCACTTTGCCTCATTTTAAGGGCTGCGCCAGTTTACTGCGCCGGTTACTGTATTGATAGTCAGGAATAACTGTTGCGCACATCACGTCGCGGCAGCCCCCTCGTTAACCGCATCATAACATCGCGTCATGGGATCCCCTGCTCCTTGGGGCCCTTGGTGTGGCGTGAACTTGATCGGTTGGCCTAGCAGATACACGACCACATCGTGTGGCCGCGCCGCGGCTGTTGATCCCACTACGCGCACTTGTGGCGCAGTTAAATAGGGGACAAGGGCGTCCCTTGGGGAAGTTCCCCCATTTCGCATGCGCCCCTGCCCATTGCCTCCTTCTTCTTCACAACAACGATGCCACCGCCACCGCTTCTGCCTTAGCATAGCACCGCCGCTACCGTGCTTTGCTGCTCATTGGCGAACGCGCCACCGCTCCGTCGCAGGCTCCTCACCATGGGGCCTTGCAGTTCCAAATCTCCTATCCCCTCCACCGATTTTTTCCTCAAAGACCTTGATCTAGCCATGACTGACGAGGGGACCATCGTTGCTGTGGAAGAGGGAGAGGAAGAATAAGCTCACGAGCACGGTGGTTGGGCAGGCGCATTCGTCTGCCAAGAAAACATCGATTGGCTCTACGCGACCCATCGCATCCCTGTGGGCATCATGAGCCGCCTCGCCACCGAGGAGATCGCTCCGTCTCCAAACCCAGACGAGTTTGTCGTCTTTCTCTCTCACTTTCAGCGCGGCTTTGGCTTGCCTGTGAGTGATTCCTTCCATGATTTTATCAGCATTTACCAGCTTCAACCTCACCACCTTCCTGCCAATGCAATCACATCCCTTTGCTCTTTTGCCTCCGACATAGAGGGATATGTCGGCCTCTGGCCTACCAAAGAACATTGGATCAAGTTCTTTGGTCTTAAGAAAAATGTTGTCCCAAATGCTCATCTCGCCCTTGCCGACAAACATCTGGTCTAGTGCGGTGGAGCCTCAATCTCTCCCTGCAAGAACTCCGCCTTTCCCCGGGATACCGACCTTGAATCTTACAAGGGCTAGGCTCGAACCTTCTTCTATGTCAGGAACAACTCGGATGAAGACCTGATCCGGCTGCTCCCCTTCAAGATGGGTGTCCCGGACACATCCTTGTGGGACTAAATTCCAAAGCAACCTACTACACTGGTGAACCAGGTAGATTGCCGGATCAAGGAGCTTGTTGGGGTGCAGCTGCGCAGCGAGGACGTCATGATCACTTTCGTCCGCAGCCGGGTCTCCCCTACAGAAATGCTCCCACAAGATCTGCCATTTGAGCGGCCCCCTTGACCCCAACCGGACCTCCTCTTTCAAGCTTAGAAACTCCGAGGTATTCCACCGGGTTAAGGCCATTTTCAAGATAGAGAAGGAGTTCTCCAAGGCATGGAAGTGGGGGCTTGCACCCTTCACCCAGGACAACTTGCCACCTAAGGTATGTTCTTCTCCTAGTATTCTTTTTGAGTCTTGCGGTATATCGGATTGCATCCTAACTTGACCATTTAGTACTTTTGCTCTCAATTGTTTCTACAGCAGACAATTGAGGACGGCAAGGATCCGTCCCTATAATGGGTGGCGGACCGCGCAGAGCCGGATGTGGAGGAGACTGACTCAGAGAGGTTTTTGCCTACTCCAGATAGCACCAAGATGACCTCTGGTAAGGCCTCTTCTTTAAGGGATTGTCCGAATGACGATGACTCTGATGTTGAGGTTATGGAGGTACTTGATCCGGTGCCCATCTCTTACACGTTTCCGGTTATCTCTCAATCTTCAGCTAACTAGGCCGGTAAGGTCCACGTGGTTCCTTCTCTTGCCATGGATGATCCGGCTCCTGCCCCTTCGTAGAAGCGTCCGGCAACCTCAGCCGCAGCTTCGGAGGCGCCCCCGCCGAGGAAGAGGAAGAAAAAATCCGGCGTCAACGGTCGGGCCAAGCCTGTGGCAAAGAGCACCGTCCGGAGAACACCCAAGCCTCGGGAGCCCCCATCCTTTGATGAGTAAGTTACTTTTCTATCCCTGCTCATCTTCGGGTCTTGCTTCACCATTTCAGCATATCACTTGTTCTATTTCTTTTTGTATTTTGTCATTCTCTGATTCTGTAGCGCCCCCAAGGTGATTTCCCAGAGTGGCCCCAGCATCTCGTCTCCAATCCGGAGTGACCCATCCCCCCCTCCCCCCCTGCGAGGACGACGTTCACCCGCTGAGCCCTATCCAAGAGGGTTCCGTGGTAGCGCCGGATCTGAGCCCACCTCGCCATGAGGAGGGCAACATCGATGCGGGGGCAGTGGAGATACCGAGGATATGGGGCTGCCGGATCTCCCCAGTTCTTTGGCTCCGCCACAACCCTCGGCCTCTGAGGTGCCAGCTTCATCGACATCGCCCCAGACAACTTCTTCTTCAGTTCCATTTTCTCTAGTAGCATCAGCAACACCAACACCAGCAGCACTAGTAACACCAGCACCAGCAGCACCAGTACTAGCACCAGCAGCACTAGTACCAGCACCAGCAACAACAGCAGCAGCACCAACAACAACACCAGCAGCACCAGCATCAGCAACAACAAAGCCGGTCACCAAGAAAAAACCCTAGGCTGCCGCCTCCGGATCAACTATGTCTATTAAAGACATATTTCAGCTGACCTCTCGAGCTCACTCCTGAGCGGAAGCCTCGGCTCTTCTACAGTGGCCAAAATCTGCCGGCAAAAGAAAGAAGGTCGTCGAGACAGCCAAAGATTCATCCTCCAACCCTTCTGTTGCCGGACCAGAGGGCAGCAGACAACTAACTTTGCATACTAGCCCGGCTGCTGCTCAGTCTGCGATACGGTAAGCCCATGCTAAGGGCTTGGTGATAACCCAGTCGCTTAGCAGGGAGAGTTATAGGCCGGTGCTCATTGAATATGTGAATAACTGGAATGACGCCGAGTTTATCAACCCCCGGGATGATATTCTGGAGAAATTTGGTCCGGTTGAGTTCAGCGCCCAGATGAACACTGCCACCAAGGCCATTTCCTTAGCTAGCCGGATGATGGAGGTAAACCATTTTCCGCTATTCCTTTTTTATATGCAAACATTTAGAGATATACCCACTAGTCCCCAAATAACCACACACCTAGATCTGGGTTAAGTTCCACTTAGCCCAGATCTTGTAGAAATCGAATATCTTTCTTCCTATTTCTGAACTAACATTGGCTTGTTTCAGATCACCACCAACCACCGAACTGCTGAGTTCCAGCGTCTGCTGGACTCATACAAGGATCTCCACGCCAGATACGGGAAGCTGCTGGTTGATCACAAAAAGAAGGGTTAATTTCTTTTACTTAAGATCTTTTCCTTTTTGTTCCCTCGAGTTACTTGCTATTCGTACTAACTTATCATCCAGACTATGCAGCTGAGGCCGAGGCTGAGAATGTCATCATACGCAAGAACTTCGTTGAGATCCAAGGTAATCCACCTTGTTCATTTAGCCTGTTCACACTCTTCCCTTGACTCGGCAGAGATTTACACCTCGGCTCTACCGGGTCAACTCATTATTGCAGTTACACTTCAAGATAGCGTGCCCATTACTGACATGATGCTTCACTTTCTCGAACAAGAAGGAAAGCACCAGGCCGAATTGAAGAAAAAAATATGATGAAATTGCCTAGCTCCTCCTCAAGAACAATGAGATTACTCGGTTGAACGCCAAAATCCAGAAGCTCAAGGATCTGCATAAATCCGAGCTGGATAAGGCTGACCAGGAGCTCTCCGAGGAGAAAAAGCGCTTGAAAACCCAAATCGCCAAGGATAATGATTTTCTTAAGGAAGCCGACATCAAACTTAAGTTGGTGTCCACTAAGTACGAGGAGCTCCAATCGAGGAATGCCAACGAACATAATGAGCTTAGTCGGATTCTCTACCAGATTTCACATGAGTTCTCCTCCTTTTTCTGACTCTTGTCTCTCCGGGTCAAGTGTCCTTGCTCACTGACAATCTTCGTTTTTCTTATAGGAAAGTTCCTAGAGAGTGATCCCCTGACATCTGCTATTGTAACCAAGTCCCGCATGCAGCAAGGTACCCCAGCCGACCCGTCCGCCAAGTTAGTTCCTTATGACACGGAGGATTTGTTGGTGAGCCTCGCTGCCCGTGTTGAATTGGTGAAAAACTATGGTGCGATATCATGCCAGCAACAATCCGGATGTTCAATAATCTTTGGCCCAGTAAGCCCACTCCCAAAGGAAGCGTTGCTTTTATAGCAAAGCTGATGGAGTGTGAGACCTAGCTGAACTTATGGCGGGAATATGCTACGCGATTTGGAGCTGATACGGCCTTGAAATTTGTTCTTTCATGGTATGAAGGGCCAGACCTAGAGTTGCTTGATCGTCTGCACATCAGATCTAAATGGTTCAGTGATCCAGAGTGCATCGCCCAACGCAAAGCCTGTGCTAATAAGCTTATTCAATATGCCTTCTGTCAGAGTTGGAATGAGGGTCCAAGCGTCCTCAACGCAGTTGATGACGCCTATGTCTTGGATGGTGCTGAGGGTGAAGAAGATGAAGAGGAAGACTCTGAACTCAGCGATGATACTAAAGACCCGGAGGATGAGGAGGGTAACCCCGAAGATGAGGCAGGGACTAGTGCCCCGCCTACTAACGCCGAAGTACCTCCTCCCTCAATCGATGATCCGTCTCAAGCTGCGGCTCCATGAGCTACAAACACTTAATGACATTCATTAGATACCCGGTAAGCCGGGTGCAGTTGTATCTATGCACAATGGTTTGTTTTGCTACGATTATTTGTGTTTTACTACTAAGTTTTTAATGCTGGATTAACTTGGGTGAAGTCCCTCAGTTTCCTTTTCTTGTTCCTCCAATTTTATGACTCAGCTTGCGTCTACCTTGATTCGGTTTTTTTTGACTTACCAGTCCGAGGTTCAAAAAATTGACTTAACAATACTTGAAACTTTGAGATTAGCTCAAAATAATCCGACACAATGTAGATAAGGTAAATACAAGGTAAGTCCAAATAACAAATGTCGGCTTGATTACTTTCCTTTCCTTAGTCGTTTTTCATTTGCTTTGTGATCCCAAACTTGTTCTCTTTCTTACCGTGAAGCTAATTCTTGTTGGACAACAGCAAATTCAAATAGTTAGGTTTTTGGTGCTCAAACATTTCTAATCTGGCTAAGTTCCGGGTAATTTAAGCCAGCTGACTTATAGAAAGTAAATACGAAAGAGACAATTGTTAAGGAAGTCCCCGAGTTTCTGCTAGGGGTGCTGGAGTTTCATTGCTATGCTCATTGCTGACATACATACCGACATATGAGTGACTTAGATACATTCACCTCTTTACTAGGTGTAAAATGGAAGAAGTAGAGCTACATTCCACAAACGTTTAGATTCCTCTCTGGACCTGTCCGCCTTGTTCTTCTCCTGTGGCTACGCATTGATAAGATAGTAGGAATCATTGTGAAAAGCTTTGCTCACAAGGAAAGGTCCTTCCCATGGAGGGAATAACTTATGCATGCCAGTAGTGCGCTACACCAGCCGAAGTACGAGATCACCTTCTCGGAAGACTCGGGAGTTTATTTTCTAGCTATGGTAGCGTCGGATATTTTGCTGATATATGGCGGATCTGGACAAGGATAGTTCTCTCGCTTCTTCCAGCAGATCAACATCATTTTGCCGGGCTTCAGGCACTTCAGCCTCTGTGTATTTGGTGACCCTTGGCGAATCATGCTCTATGTCGGCTGGTAGTACATCTTCTGCCCCATATACCAGAAAAAATGGCATATAACCTGTTGATCGATTCGGACTTGTTCTTAAACTCCACAGTACCACTGGTAGTTCTTCTATCCAGCACCCCGCTGATCTTTGCAGCGACTCAATGAGCCAGGGTTTTCCCGGACAATACTGGTCCGTTGGATCTTTCCACTTCTCTGTTCGATGCGGGGTGGGCTACAGAAGCAACATCTAGCCGGATCTTCTTCTCTCGGCAGAACCTCACAAATGCTCCTTCAACAAAATTTGTGCCATTATTAGTTATGATACTGTGGGAATAGCCATATCTCAAGATTATGTCTTTGAGAAATGTAACTGTTGTTGCCCCATCACATTTCCTGATTGGCTTAGCTTCAATCCATTTGGTAAACTTGTCCACCATGACCAAGATGTGGGTCATTCCTCCCCTTGCCGGCTTAAATTGACAAACCATATCCAGGCACCACACAGCAAATGGCCAAGTAAGGGGGATGGTCTTGAGTTCTGACATTGGCATGTGGGTTTTTGTGGCGTATCTTTGAGAGCCATTGCATTTTGTCACTAGATCCTCAGCTTGTTCCAGGGCACTTGGCCAATAAAATCCGTGCCAGAAAGCTTTTGCCACTAATGCCACTTACGCGCTTCCACTGCCGAGAGGGAGAAGTTGTTCGAACAACAACTTTTCTCGATTGCAAAGGCTCTCTCAGGTATTGTTCAGCTGCACTTGTATTTTTCCTATTTGATTTCATGTTGCTGTGCTGATGCTTTGTGTACGCAGATGCCGCCGGTGTAGGCTTTGACGCGCAGTCCTTGCGCCATGTGGATGCCTTGGCTGGTTCTATGGCCATAGTCGAGGACTGCAACGTGTCCCTCCAAGATACGCTCGGGAAGGGCAAGATCATGCTGAGCTGCCTCCGCGAGGATATGTTCCCCAAGGCTAGCTTAATCGAGACTCTTGATGGCTTGGTGGAGTCCTTCACGGAAGGCATCCCGACGGATTTCAAAAATGCTCAGCGGTCTCTTGGCGCTACCGTGGCACTCGCGATGGCGCAAGCACATGGTGCGGAGCTGGATCCGAGAATAATATCTGAGGCGATGCCTGTCGACGTGGAAGGCCAGCAGGTAGTGTTTGCTCCCTTTGCCACTAAATGCAGTAAATACGGGCATCGTATCCTCGAGACAGTCACCAAGTACTCTGAAGAGTTGCGGCGACTGAAGGCAGGAAAGGCGTCGGTGTCTAGGGCTACCACCGGGAAGTCTGTGGCATCAGAGACTGCCATGGATTCGAGGAATCCCCCAAAGACAAAGTCCAAGTCAAAGAAGCATATTGCTCTATAGCTGCCCTTTGTAATAGTTGTAGCCTTCTTTTGCTGATCCGCATTTTGTGGGGGGTGCCCCCTTGATACTTTTATCGAATTTGAATGCAATCCTCCCTTTTATCAATGTTTGATTGGTCTCATTTGCCTCTTGGTTGATTGTAACTACGGTCCTTCGAGTGGTCCTTGAGTGGTCCTCATGACTCTCCTCCCAACGAAGATACCACGACGCAACCGCGTCCGAAGGTGGAGGAACTGTTGTTGCCCGCGCGACTGCTCGACCGTGATAAGCTGTGGGAGCATGAGTTGCATGTGATCCGTGGTAAGGCAGATGTGTGGAAGTCGAAAGCTGAGAAGGTTGCCGCTCGCGAGATGTATCTTCTAGACAAAGTTACTCAGCTGAACGAGCACTTTAAATGTTAGCTCTCTATCTTCTTATCCTTTCTTTTAGACATTCATGGTGATGCCTTGGCCTTACACTTTGCTCTTGCTTGGTGTAGTTGTTAGCGCTTGTCATCCGCAAGATGAGAAGGACCGGGTGGCTATTCAAATGAATGACCTGACCCAGGAGCAGCTGCAGGGAAGTGGGTATTTTTGGGTGGATCATGACCGTGTAGTCGCGTTGGCGACCCTGCAGGATCGTTCTCCGCGAGTACTTCAATGCTTAAAGAAGGCACAATTGTGCCTTAGGCATATCTTCCAAGCAATGTTTCCTCTCGACATAGTGCCCTCAAGCCTGTTGGCTCTTCTAGCGAAGTTTTAGGATATAAGCATGGTCCACGAGTGTGTGCGGTAGCAACTGGTCGCTGGTACAAAGGTTGTGATGTCGTTGGTGCGACTACATACGCCAGATGTGGACGACGCGTCTGTTGCTGCTAAGCCACCGCCTCCTCCGGAAGGAATGACTTGGGACATGGTTCCGCACTATCAGGCGGTTGATCGGCCAGCAAAGGACATTGTCGACTTCTTTGAGGAGCAGACGAATGTTCTTATTTTGCAGCAGTAGCGTAATTTGTATCTTGCACATTGATGTATAAGTGTTGTAAAGTTCATATGATTGTGTTGGGTGTACTTAATACCCATTGATATGTGAAGAGCTTGCTAGCTTGTATAATTTTCGAGTGTATTGTACTCTGCAGTTCCTTTTCGTTAGCCTGACGTGTATTTATCTCAGCACCTTGCCAATCTGTCAGGTTTGTTGCAACTGGGTTGGTGTTTCTCAACGGTTCGATTGGTAGTGTGTCAACTACTCACGATACTGCGATTTGTTCGTAGAACAAAGGCGTAAAGGGTGGCGCAGCCCCCTAGTGATGAAATAGAAAAAGACAGTGTTTTGGGGGACTTAGCTTTATTTATTCGCAGAATATTACGAGGTACAATGTGTGGCTAAGTATCTTGGTCGAATAGCCTTTTGTAATGTAAAAACGACTAGGGGTAGAAACGACGCAGATGCGCGACGTTCCAGGGGTTGGAGTATGCTACTCCGCTTTCTAGGTCTTTGAGGCGATAGGTGATGCGCTCGACTTTCGACGTAGAGCTTGTTGGGAACCCCAAGAGGAAGGTACGATGAGCACAGCAGTAAGTTTTCCCTCAGTTATGAAACCAAGGTTTAATCGAACCAGTAGGAGCAAGGAAACACCCCAAAGGTATTACTATCTGAGCTTTGGCAGGGCGCACTACCGGTTCTAGTAGCAACGTGGAGACCTGCACAACACAACCACAGAACTTTGTCCCCAACTTGCGATGAGGTTGTCAATCTCACCGTGTTTTGCGGAAAACAAAGGATTAAACGTATCAAATGGAAAGAAGTAAAAGTTTGCAGAAGTAAACACAAAGCAGAAACATTTTATAGATTGTATGTAAAGAAAAAGGATCGGGATCCATAGTTCACTAGAGGTGGCTCTCCTTAGATAAATAACATGCTGGGTGAACAAATTACAGCGGGGCAATTGAGAAACACCGAGAAAGAAATACATGCATATACTAATCATCTTGACTCCTCTGAGAGTTGATTGGTCATTACAACATAATACATAGACCGCCATCCAACTGCATCTATGACTAATAATCCACCTTCAGGTTATCATCCGAACCCCCTCCAGTATTAAGTTGCAAGCAACAGATTATTGCTTTACGAACTTCGTGTAATGTAAACAATACGATTGTTCTATGAACAAAGGATTGTTGTTTTCTTCCTAGTAGCAACAGCACATCTAGTACCTTAGAGATTTCTGTCACTTCCCTAGATTACCATAGGCATGAACCCACTATCCAGCATAAATACTAACTCTTGGAGTTGCTAGCATCTACTTGGCCAAGATAGCTACTAACAACGGAAAGCATGCAAGATCTCAATTAACAAAGACATGATAGAATCAATAATCAATCTGAAATAGCATCTCAATATCCATCGGATCCCCGCAAACACAACATGTATGAATTACAAATAGATGATCTTGATCATGAACGGCGCTCACAAGATCTAAACATGAAAGCACAAAGGAGGAGAAACCAGCCATCTAGCTACTACATGGATCCGTAGTCCAAGGATGAACTACTCACGCATCACACCGGAGGCTTGCATGGTGATGAAGAAGGCCTCCAGGGTGAATTCCCCTCTCCGACAGGGTGCCGGGAAGAGCTTCAGATCCCTCTCGATCTAGGGATGGAGATGACAGTGGCTACAGACTCTTTCGTGGATTTTTGATCGGGTACTTAGGGTTTTCGTCCCGAGGGCAATATATAGTTGGAAGGAGAGGTCGAGGGGGTGCCGGGAGCCACCACACCACCCCCAGGCACAGGTCAGGCCTGGCCGCATGGCCAGGTGGTGTGGCTGGCCCCTGGCACATCTCCATCTCATATTATGGCACTTGATCACTTCCGGAAAAATAGGCACTTTGGCTTTTGTCCCGTCCAATTCCGAGAATATTCATTTTCTGACTTTCCTGGAACCAAAAACAGCAGAAAACATACAGCTGGCACTCTGGCTCTTGTTAATAGGTTAGTCCAAGAAATCATATGAAAAGTACTCCAAAGTTGGAACAAAACACAAGAAAGTGGATAAAACGAAGCATGGAACATGAAAAATTATAGATACATTTGCAATGTATCAATAGGCACCACCTGGGATTACTTCAGCAATCACATAAGGTCCTTCCCAAGGGGACTCAAGTTTGAGGTTCCCTTGCTACTTTAGTCGCAGGACCAGATCTCCTTCGACAAAGTATCTGGGGCGTAGCCTTCTACTGTGGTAGTTGCGGAGGTTCTGCTGATAGATCGCTGATCTTTCCGTGGCGATCTCGTATGCCTCATCGAGGAGGTCGACAGAGTCTTCAAGTGTTAGAGTTGACTCCTGCTCGCACAACCACCCGCGGGCTTTGTAGCGTACTTCTGTGGGTAGCACTGCTTCAGCGCCGTGCACCATGAAGAACGGAGTGTAGCCTGTGGCGCTGTTTGGAGTTATGCGTAGACTCCAAAGTATGGACTATAGCTCGTCTGGCCAGCATCAAGTGTCTTGTTCGAGTGGTGGAAGGAGTTGCTTCTTGATTCCATCGCAGACGAGGCCGTTGGCCTTTTCGACTTGACCGTTCGTCTGAGGGTGAGCCACCGAGGCGTAGCTAATGTTGATTCCAAGGTTTTCGCAGAATTCCTGGAACTCCTTCGAGGTGAAGTTCGTCCCATTGTCCGTGATGATGCTATGTGGCACTCCAAAACGGTAGACGATGGACTCAAAGAACTTGACGGTGCTGGCTCCTAATTGATTCGTCATTGGCATGGCTTCGATCCACTTGGTGAATTTGTTGATGGCGATTAAGACGTAGACATAACATCCTCGCGAGGACTTTGGGAGCTTGTCGACCATGTCGAGTACCCATTGTGTGAAGGGCCAAGCCAATGGTATTGCCCTGAGTTCCGCGCCAGGTGCGTGTGGTTTGTCAGTGAATCGCTGGCAAGCATTGCAGTGCTAAACGATGTCCTTGGTGTCGCGCATGGCTGTGGGCCAATAGAATCCAGCTCGCAGAGCTTTGGCGACGAGGGCGTGACTACCAACATGGTGTCCGGAAGTGCCTTCATGTCTGTCGAGGAGGATGGCCCTTCTGTCCCCATTTGAGACACACCGTTGAAGTACTCTTGTGATGATGCGCTCGTATAGTTCACCGTTGATGAGGGTGAATGCCTTGGATCATCGCGCGATGTGTCACGCATCAGTCGGGTCATCTGGTAGCCTCTTGTTGAGCAAATATGTGATGTACGGCTGTGTCCAAGATGGATTGATCATCATGACCTCCATTGGGCCTTCGAGTCGCGAACCAAGCTCCATGTCATCGAGTGCCATTGGCTCGTTGGCTGGCGTATCCCTCGAGCATGTTGACGTGCTTGCTTTCTTCTCTGGAGCCTTGGGCTTGATGGAGCGCTCGCAGATGCGCTTGAGGAATACCCCAGGTGGTATGGGGGCGTAGGTGGAGCTAATGTTGGCGAGTATATCAGCCTCTTCGTTGCTTTCGCGGCCAACGCAGCTGCAGCCATCGAAGTCTCCCTCGAGTGTGTCGTAGAGGTCGCGATAGGCGATCATGTTGTCACTTAGTGCGTCGCACTCGTGCATCGTTTGGTTGACCACCAGCTTGGAGTCACCGTAGATGATGAGCATCTTGGTGCCGCAGGATTTCGCCATCCGCATTCCGTAGATTAAGGATTCATACTCGGCTTCGTTATTGGAGGTTGTGAAATGCATTCACGGAACATACTTCATCTTGTCTCCTTGGGGCGATGTTAGTATGACACGTGCGCCAGCTCCGTCCTTTTGCTTGGACCCGTCGAAGTGCATTGTCTAGAGATTGGACATATTTGGCTTGTCGGGGAGCTGGTTTTCCAACCAGTGCACGAGGAAGTCTGGGAGAACTTGTGACTTGCTCGCGTCGCGCTTCGCGTATGTGATGTCTCATGGAGACAGTTCGATTCCCCAGAGCTCAAATCGTCCGGTGGCGTTAGGATTATTGAGTATATGCCCGAGCGGGGCATTGTTTACCACCATTATTGGGTGCTCCTGGAAGTAGTGACGCAGTCAACTGGCTATCATGAAGACGCCATACGCCATCTTCTGGTAGTGCGGGTATCGCTACTTTGTTGGCGTGAGCACCTCGCTGAGGTAGTATACTGGGTGTTAGACCCCGTGGACTTTATTTTCTTCGGCTCGCTCCACAACAAGCATAGTGCTGACCACCTAGTTGGTAGCGGAGATGTATAGCAGCAGCAGTTACTTTTCGCAAGGCATCACCTGTACTGGCGAGGTGGATAGTAGACGCTTGAGGTCTTAGATTGCTTCTTGTGCTTCGTCTATCCATTCGAACTTGTCAGCTTTGCGGAGGAGTTGGTAGAAGGGCAGTGCCTTTTCACCCATTCGACTGATGAATCGATTGAGCGCTGCAATTCGCCTAGCTAGCTGCTAGACGCCTTTTATGTTCTTTGGCTTCTCCACGGCTAGTATGGACTTTATTTTCTTTGGGTTTGCTTTGATCCCTCTCGTAGAGATGAGATACCCGAGGAGTTGCCCGGATGGTACGCCAAAGGCGCATTTATCCGGATTGAGCTTGATTCGGTAGCGGTCCAGGTTAGCAAAGGTCTCACAGAGATCGTCGATTAACGAGGCTTGCTCTTTGGTTTTTATGACGATGTCGTCAACGTAGACTTGGATATTGCGACCAAGTTGGTTCTTGAGGCAAGCCTGCATGCACCGCTGATAGGTAGCTCCCGCATTTTTTAGCCTGAAGGGCATCGTGTTGTAGCAGAACACACCAAAGGGTGTTGTGAACGCCATTTTCTCGTGGTCTTCCTCCTTCATTCGAATTTTGTTGTAGCCTGATTAGGCATCAAGGAAGAAGAGGCGCTCACATCCAGCAGTGGAGTCGATTATTTGATCGATCCGCGGCAATGGGAAGTGATCCTTTGGGCAGTGTTTGTTTAAGGAGGTGAAGTCCACGCACATCCGCAGGATATCCGTGTCCTTTTTAGGCACAAGCACTGTATTTGCGAGCTAGGTGCTTTCCTTGATCTCGCGTATGAAATTCGCGTCGAGGAGTCTGTTGATCTCCATACTGACCGCTTTGGCTCTTGGTTCAGACAGTCGCCATATTGCTGCTTGACTGGCCTTGCGTCTGGATTCACATTGAGTCAGTTCTCGGCAAATTCCCTGGGAACCCCTAGCATGTTGTGGACACTAGGCGAAGATTTTCCAGTGCTCACGGAGGAATTCGAGGAATGCGAGTTCCTATGCGGAACTCAAGTTGTTGGCGATGAGGGCCGTCTTAGTGGGGTTCGTTGGGTGGACCAGGACTTTCTTTGTGTGCACCGATGAGTCGAAGGACAGGTCAGGTGAACTTGTCCTGCTCAGGGGAGGCAGAGTGTTGTCTGTCGACTCCTTCAATCTTGCGAGTTCCCCTTGCATGCCAAAGGACTGGGAGATTCTGTTGAATTCCCTGTCGCAACTATCGGACCTCTCGAAGCTTCCGTTGATTGTGATGACGCCGTTTGGTCCTGGCATCTTCATCTGCAGATAGGCGTAGTGTGGTACCGCCATGAACCTCGCAACACGACATGTCCGAGGATGTTATGGTACTATGAGGGCCAGTCGATGCGCTCGCGCCGAAAATTTTGCAGTGTGCCGAAGATGACGTTGAGGTTGATCTTGCCCAGGGGGTATACTCCCTTCCCTGGCACGATGCTATGGAACGTCATATCTGAGACTTCCAGAAATGTCAGGGGGATCCGCATTGCTCGCAAGGTACTCACGAACATGAGGTTAATGCCGCTTCCGCCGTCCATGAAGACGCGACTCATCTCGAACCCACCGATTTGTGCCTTGAGTACTAGGGGATAGTGGCCCGGGCGAGGTACTTGACGCGGGTGGTCGCTTTTGTCGAAGGTGATGCATGACTCGCTGCAACTGATGTACTCAGTGGTGGATGGCAGAGAGTTTATCGCCAAATTGACTTGGCGAGTGATTTCCTTCTGTGCTCAATTTGAGGGGCGACCCTTTTGGATGATCCCCATGTTCCCCAGTGGTCGGGGCTTCGCCTCGCCTCCATGGTTGTGGGCTAGTGCAGCCGCAGGTGGTGGTGGTCCTGGTCGTGGTGGAGGAGCTCCATGTGCCACAGTGCCTAGGGCAGCTCCATAGCCCTTGTTGATCGCGTCGCGATTCATCTAGGCCAAGCCCTCTTGGAGTTTGAGGAACTCGCAACAATTCTTTAAAAGGTGGCTGGACTTTTTCTTGTCGTTGTGCTTGTCCATGTAGAAGTGCACGTTGCATGGTCCGGACAATTTGTCCTGGATGGATGTTGCGGGTGCCTCTTCGCGAATGCGGCGTTGTCACATTTGCATGGTTTTCCTAGCGTCGCAGTATCTACCGCTGCGATATCCGTTGTTGCGGTTGTCGTTGCGTTTGTCGGCGTAGCCTGGTGCGATCATGTTGACTTTGTCGCGGTCCTTGTATCCGCCCATTCGACGTTTCCCTCGGTGGTCGCGTCTGCGCCCGAGGTCCTCGTCATTGTCGGAGTAGGCACGCTTTTACACTGCATCCTCTCCATCAGCCCAACGATTTGCGATTTCCATTAGGTGGTCGATTGTTTTGGGCTTCGAGCAGCCCATCTCCTCCCTAAGCTCTCTGCGGCGTACGCCGCCATTGAACGCGTCGATTGCGCGATCCTCGGAGATGTCTTCTGCGAAGTTCTTGATGATAGACTATCTCTGGATATACAAGCGCAGTGAATCACCAGAGCTCTGGTCGCAGCCTCTCAGCTCTTCGATTGATGCGGGCCTTTTGTAAGTGCCTTTGAAGTTGCGCACGAAGCTGTAGACTAGCTCTTCCCACCTACGAATGGATCCGCGTGGAAGATTGTTGAGCCATGCGCGAGCGGCGCCCTGTAGCTGTCACTGCAGGCATTGCATGGCCATGCTTCGACTCCCACCATGGAGCCTGACGAAGGAGATGTGATCCTCTAGCCAAATCTTCGGGTCTTGTAGGCCATCAAATTTCAGGTTCTCCGATGGCAGTTTGAACCCTTTAGGCATTCACTTTTGCCTGATGGCCCTGCTAAAGCATCTAGCACCACAGAGCTCTACTTCGTCGTCCTCCGAGTTAGTCGAACGAGCGCGTCTTGCGTGCATTTTGTCGACTTTGCGTTGTGGGATGTCATCACGCGCGTCGTAGTCGTGATCGTGCCGCCGTGAGCGACGACCTCGAGACAGGTCGTGGCTATCATCGCTAGACGAGGGCGAGGAGTAGCGTTTGGCCAGAGCCTTGCTTTTCTTCGGCTCTGGTGTTGGCTCTTTGTCGAGGGTGGCCTCGATTAGCCCTAGGCTCGCGATCATAGATTGGTGCATGGCAGCTCACGAATCTCTAGCTGGTGGCTGGTTGTTGAGGAGGTACATGGTGGCCGATGTCACCACAGCTTGCGGTGTATTGGGGAGCACATTTCCCCGTGTATCCACCATCGTAGAGCCAAAGTCGAGGACTTTCGCGGCTTCTACGCGCTCCTTGTCGGTGAGGTAGGCCAGTCGAGATCGTATTTTGTTGGCCACGTACTCATTGCCTTTGGAGGAGGATCCTCCATGGGAGGAGAGCTGAGCCCGCCGAAGGCTTGAATCATCTGCCACCTTTCTGCGTGCCTCGAGTTGTGCGATTACCTGCTGCTGGCGTTTGAATTCTTCCTTCAGCAGCCAATGGTAGCCCATCAGCATGTCCTGCGATGAGTTAGGGGGTAGAGGATTGCCCCGTAGACCTTCTCGACAGCGGGCCCACTCATTGTCCTTGAGCCTGATCAACATGCGCTATCCGGTGTTCTCATTCACCGTTACGTTCGGTTCTCCTCCCGTCACGTTATTGGTGGGCGCGCCGTTGGTGGGGCCACTGTTTGCGACTTGTATACCGCCGTTGGCCGGTCTAGTGCCAGTACCTGTGTTTTCGTGATTGACGCTGCTGTCGGCCCCATTGATGACGGCGCACATGAAGTGATTGGGGAAGTTGTTGCTCCCAGAACTTTCAGATCCGGAGCCGTAGGCTCCATCTTCTGTGGCCAGACCACCCAGATCAGATCTACGACTGTTGTTGCTGTCCGTGCTTCTAGCTGTTGCCGGAGCATTAATTTCACTGAGGGTGCTGATTGGTGGCGGGAACCAAATGCTGGAGCGATCGCGGGTGTCGTCGGCTGGTCGGACAGGCGAAGCGTGCCCAGTTGACCGACCTAGAAGCGGAAGCTCCCGATCGCCAGACCGATCCCATTGCTCACGGACTCGAAAGCCGGGCGAGTGGACAGCGTGTGGACGGTGAAGTCGAAAGCGCCGAAGAGCTAGCGGATCTCCGTTGTTGCGGAGTTGTAGATCACGGTTGATGGGTCCGAAGAAGCCGCGACAGTAGCACTCCCAGTTCCCATAGACGGCGCCAATTAGTAGGTTGGGGGCGGCGAGGTTGTGGAAACTAGGGAGTTTAGCCCTCGTCAATTGGCGCCGTCTGTGGGAATTGGGAGTGCTAATGTTGCGGCTTCCTCGGCCCCATCAACTACGATCTACAACTCTGCAACATCAGAGATTCGCCTCCTCTTCGGTGCCTTCGACTTCACCATGCACACGCTAGCAACTCGCCTAGATTTTGAGTCCGTGGGCGCTGGGATCGTCCTGGCAATCGGGAGCTTACGCTTCCAAGTCGGTCAGCTGGGCACATTCGGCCTCCCCGGCCAGCAAAAGGTTCCCTCGATTGCTCCTGCATTATTCTCGGAACTGGATTGGACAAAAGTCGAAGTCGATATTTTACCGGAAGACTCACGGAGCTAGAAGACGAGACGGAGAGGGGCCAGGGGCTGGCCACACCATTGGGTGGCGCAGGTCCCCCTAGCCACGCCACGAGGTGGGTGGGCCCCTCGGGCGCCCACCGACCTTGCCCTTCTGCCTATCAAAACCTCCCGGGACGAAAACCCTAAGCACTAGATCATAATTCCTCGAAAAGTTCCGCAGCACTGCCTCCACCGAAGAGGGGATACGGGGGACAAAAGTCTCTGTTCCGGCACCCTGCTGGGACGGGGAAGTGCCCCCGGAGCCATCTCCATCGCCTCCACCGCCATTTCCATCGCCGTTGCTGACTCCCATGATGAGGAGGGAGTAGTTCTCTCTCGAGGCTAAGGGCTCTACAAGTAGATATGTGTTGATCTCTCTCTCTATGCATGATCTTATTGAGATCATGAGCTTTGTAATCTACGGATCTATTCTGCTACTCAAGTGCTTTAATTAATCTATGCTTATCCCCACGTGTGTGAAGTTGACAGTGTGCACACCGTGTGGCACTTTGGCTAAGGTTACATAAATATTTATCATGGGCATAATTTGATTTGCATGTCTCTATTAGATTGTGGTGTTTGTTGGAACCATCTAGCGCTCAAGGTGATAGTGAGGGCTTATCTAGATGGGGAATGCAAACTTTAAGGTGTGTTGTTATAGCCCTACATCGTCCAACCAGAGAGTAGTTCAGGGTAGCATCATGAAGAGAAGATATTTACATGAGAGTGTCCACTAGTGAAAGTATGATCACTAGGCCTTGTTTCTAAGCATTGAAACACCTTTTACAATCAGTCATGTTACATGTTTTCTTGCTGCCACTCTTATTTAAGATTGCAATTACCACTTATAATCATCCATATTACTTGTATTTCACTATATCTTCGCCGAACTAGTGCACCTATACACATGATAAGTGCATTGGGTGTGTTGGGGACACAAGAGACTTCTTCTATCTTGATTGCAGGGTTGCTTGAGAGGGATACCTTTGACCACTTCCTCCCTGAGTTCGATAAACCTTGGATGATCCACTTAAGGGAAACTTACTGTTGTTCTACCAACCTCTGCACTTGGAAGCCCAACACTGTCTACAAGAATAGAAGTGTGCTTAGACATCACGGCTCATATTGCATTTCAGGCCAATCGGCAAAAAATTCGGCTAGTGCCTGAGATTTGATAGCATCTCTCCTACCATATTGCGCGGCATATGGAGCTAACTCTATGGACCATTTGGCGACCCGGACACTAGCATCTTTATTACCCATTATCTCCGATATAGGAGATTCACATATCACTTGGATATGATGTTCCTCCAAATAATGTTTGAGCTTTTTGGCCGCTATACAGATGCCATAAGTCATTTTCTGATAATGTTGGTAATTTTTCTTAGATGCCGAAAGAACTTCACTTAGGTAATATACTTGTTGGGTCAGCAACATAGAAAACAAAAAAATTCCTACGATGTAAACAACTAAGCACCAAGATCTATCTATCGGATAACAATCAACGGGTGGATAAACATCCATAGAGAACATACCCTTGAAGAATGACAAAGCATTGTTAACGAAACTAATTTCGTGGTTGATGTAGTCATACACTTGTCGATCTCAAGATCGTGACGAAGTCCAGCGAGTCCACCAGGTCCAACACCAGCAAGTCTAGCACCGCAAAGCAGCGGCGCTTCCATAATCGCACACACGTCTAGTAACCCGACAACCTCCACGTCCTCGCTCTAGCGATGAAGCGGAAGCAGCAACTCCTTTCTAGATAAAGCCACCGGGAACATGTATCTCGCTAATATGAGACCATGGGGAATAATTTCTAGAGGGGGAGAGAGATCCTTCACGAGGAGGTGTCAATGAGAAGGAGGGAGAGGGGGCAGCCCCTCCCCATAGCCGGCGGCCATGGTGGGTGCCCCCACTTCTTCCTCATTCATGTGGTGGAAGCTCCACTCAGATAAATTTGGCCCTCCTTTTTCTCCACTCAAAATCTCACTCAAAATGCATTAAATTTCCACAAAATTTAATACGACTCTTATTTAATAAAACTCTTTTATTTATTTTATTCAGAATTTTGTTAATTACTTTAATTAAAAAACATTCACATAAAACCCCCTGCAACATTTCAATATCACATGGAACCAGTTTCTGCAATTTTACCCAAAACAATTCCGGTTTCCATCGAAATGATTCCAACGCTTTCTTAAATCTTTATCTGAAACATATTTGCTCCAAATGGTGTCGGTATCCCTTAAGTGTCACCCTACGGTTCGCGAATAATGGAGACATGATCGACACCCTTCTCCGATCAATAATTACCAGTGGGACCTGGAGATCCGTACTGACTCACATTCAACGATGACTTTAGTGATCGTGTTAATCTTTAACATCGCAACAAAATCCCTTTGTCTCACGATATATTACATGTTTGAGATTCGATCATCAGTATCTCCATACCTAGTTTGATCTCGTTGCCGACATGCACTCTTTTCTCGTTTCCGTGATATAACATTCTAGTGATCACATCACTTGCTTGCAAGCTATCTCAATGTAATATCACCAAGAGGACCCAGAGTATATATATCTATCATCGGGATGGACAAATCCCACTCTTGATCCATGAGAATCTACATAACACCTTCGTAGCACTGAACCCACCTTTATAGTCACCCTATCATGGCGTGACATTTGATGTTATCAAGATACTCTTCTAGTGTTAGTGATTGACATGATCTCATGGTCTAAGGACTAAGATTACTTCGTATGATGTTATAGCAATATAAACACAATGACTTTGATCCTGATGCTATACTTCGGATGAATGTTCATCAGATCATTCACCAATGTTGTGACCTCGTTATTAACAACATCCAATGTCCATGATCAGGAAACCTTGATGATCTTATTAATCAACGAGCTAGTTTATAAGAGAGGCATAAGTAGGAACCCTTTATTTGTTTATGAAACACACATGTATTAACAGTTCCAATTAATACAATTATAGCATGCAAAATAAACACTTATCATAAATAAGGAATAAGATTATAACCACTTTATTATTGCCTCTCGGGCATATTCCCTTCAGGGCCCACTTGCACTAGAGTCAGTAATCTAGTCTGTAACTTGTGCATTCAACACCTATGGCTTTCTGATGTTGTATACACGCGTTTGCTAGTGGTTAACATAATCTGCGGATCTGACATTTTCAGGTTCGCGTGTATTTAAATGACTTTGCGTCTCTACGCATCACACATTGTATAATGAGATGGCATTGTATAAATTTAGTCCTTTGGTGAGACCTTTATTTCCTTTGGGTTAAAACATGTTGATAGTATTGTCGTACAATATATCTTCGTAGTACTAGGACACTATGAACCACACCTAGTTTGATAAAAGACTACTTAACAAAATTCCCTCCTTTGCTGCTACTATAGTGGTCATATACTTAGCCTTTTGTTGTATTATCTGTCACAATTTATGTACTTTGGAACTCATCCAAATCCATCATGGAACCTCCTTTCATTACATTGTGTCACCCATAGTTTGAATTGAGATAAATTCAATTTGTATCTTGTGACAAACTAGTTGCAATGTAACACTTTACAATGAACTATTTGTAACTATTTGTCACTTATACATGATATATTCTTAGTTCTTCCAAAGCACATAAGAATATCTTTACTATCGCCGAATGATCATCTTATGAATCATTCTGGTATATGATCACAACATTTAGAGCATAGGACATATCCGGATATGTACATATCACGGTATTATTAATCAAAATATTCATGTGATTTCACTCACTAAGTGTCGATACACTTGAATCTTGATTCAATCCTTTCCATGCAGCAAGAACCTTTCTTGTTGTTTCCATATTAAACCCTTTCAATTTTTCATATATGTACATCTGGCACAACCATATTAGCGCCTCAATCTATCCATATAGACATCGATGCCAAATATTCCAGTTTTGCCCAAGTCTTTCATCGAATTCCAATTTTAATGAAATTCTTAATTTGTGTTAATAAAATATACATCATTTCCAATCAACAACATGTCCTCTACATAATGTATTGGAAATATGTCTCAGCGTTACCACTTAATTTCTTGCAAATGCATGCATTTTCATCTTCTCCGATGAAATTAAACATTTTAGCAGTTTCATCATGGTGATATCACCGAGAGGTCCCAGAGTATATCTATAATTTTTTTTGTATTGTCCTCCCACTTAACTTTTCGCAAAAAAATCCTTCTCAAGAAACTTCACGGTCCAAGCGAAAAACTCTTTTCTCCTCGGTGTTATGGAGAAATACTCAAAAAATTCTTTGGGATAACCTACAAAGATGTGCTTATCCGACTTTGGTTGTAAACATTTTACTTATGCATAGCATACCAAAAATTAATAAAAGATAACTCGGGTTTTATCCCAAACCATAACTCATATGGTGTCATTTCTGAAAGAGAAATGGACGTCGCCTAGAGGGGGTGAATAGGTGTTTTAAAATTATTACAGTTTATGCTCTAAGAAATGCGGAATAAAACTTAACAATTAATTTATAAAGCCACAACCTATATTCACTAAGTTCACTAAGCGCACCAACAACCTATGCTAAGCAAGATAAGCAACAAGGTGATGACAATATATAATACTTCAAGAATGATGGCTATCACAAAGTAAATTGCATAAGTAAAGGGCTCTATTGAGAGATAACCGATGGACGCGGAGACGATGATTTGTTTCCTGAAGTTCACTTCCAAAGAAGCTATTTCTCTATTGGAGAGGTGTGGGGTGCAATTTACTTCGAACGCCACAAATGGCTAACCTTGAGGTGTGGTGGCTCGATGCTCACTAAACGCCACACAAAGCCTCACCCCAAGATGCGAAGGCACGCAAGTCATTGACGCCACAAAAGGCTCACCCTATTCTCCCGTGAGCTCGCCATGAAGGCCTACTCACGTTCCACTATGGGACACTTGAGGGCGGTCACCAAACCTATACAAGGCTTGGGACAAACTCCACAACTCAATTGGAGGGCTTCCAAGAAACGCCACAAAGGCTCCACAATGCCACAATAGGCCAACAAGCTTGAGGAATATCCACAACTCACTTGGAGGCCTCAAGAACACACCACAACTCCACACAACCATCTAGGGTTCCAAGAACCCAAGAGAAGCAAGCCTAAGAGCTTGAACTCGCCGAATCTCCGAGGAGAACTCAAACCTATGCACCAAATGCAAGAATCAAATCCTTCACTCTCCAATTCCACCAAAGCTACAAAAGCTATCGGGGGAATAAGAGAGGAAGAACACAAGAGGACAACACAAAACTCTCCAAGATCTAGATCCCAAGGATTCCTTCACAAAGAAGGATTTGGTTGGTGGGGGTTGTAGATCTAGTTCTCCTCTCTCAAATCCCTCAATAATATGCAAGAATCATAGGAGGAGGAAGGGGAGAGGGCAGGCTCTTCAAGGACAGCAATGGAGGAGAGAGAGTGTGTGTGAAAAACTGTCCAAAAATAGCTAACCCCACAAAGGGGAAGAGGAGCTCCTTTTAAAGGGCTCCCCGATCTGCCTGTTACTTACAGAAACACGCATGACTGGTAGTACCGGTGGGTGGCTGGTGCTACTGGTTGCACCCAGCCAACGGTCCAAAACAGCGGCGCAAAGGAACACAAAAATGATCCTGGCTGGTACTACCGCCGAGCAGGCGGAACTACTGCTAGCACTCAGCCAACAGGTAGAAAATGGCTACGCAGAAATAAAAAAATGGGCCGGAACTACCGCCGGAAATACCGGTCGAAGTTCCGACAAATATACGCGACCAAAATAGAGTGCATACTAAAGCGAAATCAGGGTTACTGGAAGTTGGGCCGGAATTAACACCGGTACTACCGACGGAAAATGCCCTAGCGGTACTACCGGTGGACGGCCGGAACTTCTGGTCAAAACAAAACTACAGAACCAAAACTGCCATAACTTTGGCATTCGAACTACGAACAAGACGAAACCAATTTTGTTGGAAAGATAGCGACATGTAGAACCCAACAAAATACCATGAATCTATATTTGAGATATCTCCCAAGGCGTGGAGCCGGAAAACCCGCAAGGTCAAAGATGCAATAAAAGATATTTAGGGGAAATCCGATTTTCATGAACCAGAGCTTGTTATGAAGATTACCACGAGCTCTATATCATCTCATCGACAAGAACCAAACAACAACCAAGAAATATGATGTTATGTATGCAAAGGTTTGAGCTCTCTCTGAATATCTTTTATTGCATTAATTACCAAAACTTAATTTGCACATTAGTCCATAGAGATTGTCATTAATTACCAAAACCACACATGGGGCATACATGCCCTTTCAATATCAACAGATCACGATGGTGCTATTTTCAGTGTAAAGCGGCAGTCTCTAAAGCTTTAATCCTTAAAACATAATGGTAGTTTTATAAATGACACCTTTGATCTTACCATGTCAAACAAGGTTCGATTTGATCTCTCGAACATACCATACTCCTATGGTTTATCGGGAAATGTAAATCCATGGAACAATTCCTCAAATCTTAGGTGTTTTGCTAAACATGTAACTCAAATATCATCCTTGATGATCGAATCATAAATTCTTTATTTTCTAATTACAATGATTTTCCACTTCATCTTGAATATCTTTGAACAATTTTCAAATGTTTCATACTTCTTCCATTTTAAGTAAATATACAGATATATTCACTCAAATTTTCAGAGAAAGCATATGAAGTTGAAAGATCCATCGCACATCTCTACACATAATGTAATATATACATCAATATGCATAATTTTCCAAAAAGTTAGTCACCCGTTCCCCTTTGGCCTATGAATGGAGTTTCAATTATCTCGAGGAAAGTCTCACAAGCGTCATTTGATAAAAATCAAAGACTCGAAAAATCCCTCAACATGGAGTTTCTTCATGTTTTCTTTCCAAAATAATTTAAATGGTGATGTCACTTCATCAATGATCTTTCAATCATTTGTCTTACGACATTTTAGCATTAGTTTTTATGGACGTGATTTATCCAACTAGACTTGTAAAAGTTCATCCATCTTCTATGGAATATGGTAATTATTTGAACAACCATTGTTCTCCTAATACAGGAACAAAATAACAATTATTTAAAAAAATCTTGAAGACAAGCTTTGATGTTAACGAGAAACACAATAACACTTTATTTGTTTTCGATGAACATCATCACAAATTATCTTGCTAGTTACTTAGGCCATTGCAGTTCATGAATTGGGTTGTTCTTGTATGACACTTCACACCAACCAATTCGGTATCCCATACCCAAGAACCACATTGTTTAACAAGCAAAGAATACAACCATAACATGCATATCATCTATATACCTTAGCTGGACATTTCCAGTCTTTTCTTTTCTACCAAACTATTTTATAGATTCTCTTTTAGCATTACCTTTTCTTTTAAAAGAATCTATCAACATCAATAGTGGCACCATACACATGACACATAGTCCAAAGCGTGTATAGTCAAATACTAATACCTTTGGACTTGCACTTTGATGTTCATTAATTGGGTTGTTCTTGTATGACACTTCACACCAACCAATTCGGTATCCCATACCCAAGAAGCACATTGTTTAACAAGCAAAGAATACAACCATAACATGCATATCATCTATATACCTTAGTTGGACATTTCCAGTCTTTTCTTTTCTACCAAAATATTTTATAGATTCTCTTTCAGCATTTCCTTTTCTTTTAAAAGAGTCTATCAACATCAATAGTGGAACCATACACATGACACATAGTCCAAAGCATGTATAGTCAAATACTAATACCTTTGGACTTGCACTTTGAAGTTGATCACCATCGTCAAATGTTTGGCGTTCTTTCAAAAATCCATTCTTTAGTAATACATTAGTGTAGTAAACATTTTACCTACATCTTCTATTCATCCTTATCATTAAAACTTTTATGATCAAGATATTATAGGTTATAAGGACGAATCGTGAGTATTAAAACATTTTACCTACATCTTCTATTCATCCTTATTATTCCACACATGATGATTTCTGAAACAATTCTTTCAGTTCCTAGATAACCTCGATATTAAAACAATATTTGAATATCAAGAATCATGGAGGCAAACATGATACTTTAGATACTAATATTTGAATTCTTACTCTTGATTTAATACTACATATTAAACTTCATGCAGGAAATAGAGTTTGCTAAAAGTTTGCAAGGACTTTTAAAATTTAAATTGACACTTAAAACAATACGATACCAGTTCATAAAGTAAATATCTAGAATTCTATAGTTTTATTGTCTCAATTAAAACTAAGTGCAAGGTAGTAAACAGATTCTAATGACTACAAAAAATTATGCAAATTCACTTTGAATTTAGTTTATTATAAATTGAGTTCGACTAATCCAAATTACAAATGAACTCCCACTCAAAACAACACCCCTAGTGTCTTTTTGGTGATTACATGAACCAAATCCACTACACCAAGTGCAATCATCACGTGAGTTAGTGTAGCTTCAAAGGCGAGCATCTATATGGGCTTTATATCAACTATATGACTCATACTTAACGTTTTGGTCCGTGTTTCGAGGCCATGTCTATACATGCTAGGCTCACTAAGTAAGAACCTTAGTACTTGCGTGTGTAAAATTGTCTTACACCCGTTATACGAACGTGGATTCAAGTACACCCGATCATCACATGATGTCTTGAAGCGACAAAACATAAAACAACGAGTACTTACAGAAGAACACATTTTTATCTTGATATCTAAATGAGAGATCATCTTATAATGCAAGTAAAATGCCAAAGTGAAATGATATGGTTCTTGCACTTGATCTCTATCATGTCCATCGTGGTATGATCTTTATCATTCTTTTGTGTGTAAGGCCAAGGTCAATGGAACTTACACGATGGGCATGATATAATTTCCATGAGTATCAATTATACTTCAAATTATAACATTACTATATCATAACACTAGCCCGACAATGATCTAAACTAGACGCTTCTAATTTATCAATTGCAAGTTTTTACGTGTCTAAGAGCTTTCGAAGATAGAACCGTTCTTACCTACAAACATGGAACCACAATGATGATAACCAAATTATTAGCAACTCGTTGTAAATCAGATATTGATTATAGTAGGAGAGACAAACACCCGCTAGCCACTTATGCAAAACTATTTGCATGTCAGGCGTGGAACATGTCTCATGTGCAAGGACATGTAAAGTTAGTCCGGCCGCTTCATCCCACTATGCCACTAATAGCTGTGAGATTTGACACATTTTTTATGGTTTTTATTGATGGTTTTCTCCCGGATTTGATCGTTTTATGGCTTTACCTAACACTAATACTTCGGTAACGAGGAAAACATGGTTTTTAATGTGTGTTTCAGGTTCTAAACGTCAACAGAAGGTTTTAACTAGAGAAACACAATATGCTGGAGAAAACAAGCAAGTCTCACTTTGGAAGCACGCGAGGGGACCTCATAGAAGCTTTAAGGAGCAACTATATGGTGGGAATATTTTTCTGGCCATATAGTTCCCGCTGTATCGTTGCCGCTGGCTCTGTCTTGTCAAAAGGGACAACTTACGTGAAGGGACCTGGGACAAAAACACAATGCAGTAGCTGCCACACCATCCATCAGAGAGAAATAAGAGATCCGGAGAAGAAGGAGAAGACGTTCTTCATCTCGCTCCACAATCTTCAACCTCCTACCCAATACACCTCCGTAGCCACTACTTGTACTTGAGAGAGAGAGGGATCTCCACCTTGCAATACTAGGGTTTGAGATTGTTTATTCCCATCTTGAATTGTGTTGAATATTTTTCTATTCTTATTGTGGATCTCCACGGTAATACCGAGACGAATTCCCTTTATTTGATTATATTGATGATCCATTCTTCTCTCACGTGTGAGTAATTCCCTTGGGCGTGGGAGATGTAGGTGTTTGGTGAGATGTGATGTGCCTTCATATATTTTCCATTATTTTGTGATTGATTATAATTACTATATTGTGTGTGCTTGACTATCTGTGGGATGCCTAATACTTGTTGTCCAATTAAGGGCCCAGACAACATGATGATTTGTTCTACATAGATAAGATCTTGTTCGTTAGTGGACCGACAACCCCAGGGTGACAGGGGGATATCAATGGAAAACTAGTAGACTCGACGATAACAAGGAACCACTATGCTTATTGCCTTAGTCCGATCCAAGGAGCTTAATCGCTAAGCGACCTGAAGGGTCTTAATCGTCTAGTGTCTAACCATGGTTTTGGTAATAAGGTAGTAGGATTATTGAAGTTGGGATGAAATCTACCAAGAGGAGTTGCGACTAATTATCGGTTGCTCGCCTACACATATATTTATAAGATTATAATTGTTACATTTATTATTCATCCACCTAGCACAGTCACTATCATCTTGAACTGAATCTCCATGAGCCTTCTTTTGCCATCTGAAGTAAACAACAAACAACCAAGTCGTTCTTTACTTTTATGCTTTATATTTTTGAAGTTTACATTTTAGTTCTATTTAAATACATCTCATTTAATCAAAACCCATTCCTACTTCAACACTTGGAGTCAATTCACTTGAATACCTATGGCAACTTCGGGTGTGATAGAGACTTCTCCCATAAACAGTTACCTTTGGGCTCCTTGTGGGATCGATATCTATACTTCGAAACTAGCTACAAACGATCTGTGCACTTTCAGACATCAGCCACCAATATCCAAAATACATAGAATATGCAATGAAATGATCATCAACGCCCACATACTCATATGTGTTCTACCCGTGCAAAGCATCTACGCAAACATCAGGCTCTGATACCACTGTTGGTTTCGCAACATAGAAAAAAATTCCTACAATGTGAACAACTAAGCACCAAGGTCTATCTATCTAGATACAATCAACGGGTGGATATACATCCACAGAGAACATACCCTTGAAGAACGACAAAGCATTGTTAATGAAACTGATTTCGTGGTTGATGTAGTCATACACTTGCCGATCACAAGATCGTGATGAAGTCCAGCGAGTCCACCAGGTTCAACACCAGCAAGTCCAGCACCGCAAAGCAGTGGTGCATCCGTGATCACACACACGTCTGGTACCCCGACAACCTCCACGTCCTCGCTCCAGCGATGCAGCGGAAGTAGCAACTCCTTTCCAGATAAATCCACCGAGAACATGTATCTCGCTAATCCGAGAACATGGGGAATAATTTCTAGAGGGGAGAGAGATCCTTCATGAGGAGGTGTCAGTGAGAAGGAGGGAGAGGGGGACAACCCCGCCCAATGGACGGCGGCCATGTTGGTGCCCCACCTCTTCCTCAGTCATGTGGTAGAATCTCCACTCACATAAATTGGGCCCTCCATTTTCTCCACTCAAAATCCCACTCAAAAAGCATTAAATTTCCACCAAATTTAATACAAATCTCATTTAATAAAACTCTTTTATTTATTTTATACAGAATTTTATTAATTACTTTAATTAACAAACATTCACATAAAACCCCCTACAACATTTCAATATCAGATGCAGAACCAGTTTCTGCAATTTCACGCGAAATAATTCTGGTTTTCATCGAAATGATTCCAGCACTTTCTTAAATATTTGTCTGAAACATATTTTCTCCAAATGTTGTCGGTATACCTTCAGTGTGTCATCCTATGGTTGGAGAATAATGTAGACATGATCGAGACCCTTCTTTGATCAATAATCAGCAGCTGGACCTGGAGATCCATACTGTCGTGGTATTTCCGAGGAGTACACCATGGAGGGGTCCTCACATAGCGTGTTTAGAGACGAGGAGTAAGGCGGAGAGTTCACGGGTACGAGGTAACACAACTTACCTAGGTTCAAGTCCCACAATGGTGGCGGAACTCTACTCCTGCTATAAATCACTATAATGGCAATACGCCAAGTTATAGAGATTGGTTCGCTATGCGAGGTGTTGTACATTGGATACCCCAATCGTATGAGTCATGCCCGAAAGGATCCCATAGGTACGGTTTATAAAGGCACCAGAACCTAGGGTTACAGGGAAAGGACCTTGCCAGACAGGGTAAAGAGTTTTACACTAATACAAACTAGTCTTCGTGTCTTGCACTCCAAGGCTCCAAGTATTTCGATGACTCCTGCATAGCCTTCATTTATCCGACATGGGCCTCCCTTCTAGATCCATCTAACTGGGCCGCCCAGTAGGCCATAGGCCATACTACCAACTATGGGCCACCCGAATTAGAGACATGCTAGGGTGACACCCATTTGGCCTATCCCCAACAGTAGCCTCGGAAGGACTTTGAGATCTTCCGCCGTCTTGCCCTTTGGTCTTGAATGCTCCGCCTCGATCATGCTGGCAACCCGTCAAGCAATATCTTGAAGGTCTCCCAAAGAACCGTGCAGTCTTCTCTGTCCTCACAATGTAGGCGGAGATTCTTTAAGTCTTTTGTTTACAGAGTCGGATATCTTCCGTCTTCGATGGAATCTTCATATGTGACCTCTCCACTCCAACGGTCAGAAGATGACGTAGGCTACAGCCTACGCTACCTCGAAACTCACAGATGGTAGTGAATTAATCATTAGCTATTTTTACGAGCGCCAAATCCGAAACATTAAAGCGACAAAGACGAAGGACGTGGTGAAATTACCGCGCACGCTCATCTCCATGTCCGTAGCACTTCGTCCGTTGGATATCTCTACACGAATCTTGACACTAGGTCTATATATTTTAACTACGACCGGGTTATTTTCTTTTACCCGCAATCTCACCTGCATTTTCGTCTTCCTCCAGCCGCACGACCGTTTGATATCTTCGAGGGAATACCCTAGCTAGAGATTTCCCCTTTTCTCCACCTTCCTCCACCAGTACAATGGCCTCCAGCAGCTCTTCTCCCTCAATGGCGGTGACTCCCGAGGCTTCAACGAAGCCATCTCAGGGAATGACCGTCCCACTAGAGGGGGTCGTTCCTGTCTCCGCCGTGGTGGAAACCACAAGGGGTGACCCAAAACAGGCGGTGTCAAAAGCTGCAGAAGAAGAGGGTGACTCCCACAAAGGAGTGTGGAGGGGCTCTGATCTCTCTGTCGAAGATCTCCAAGAACTCATCGCCGAGGGGTATCTCCCCGTGACGGAGGGCTTGTCCTGGTGGCTAGCGTCAGCCGACAAGGTATCTCCTTCTCCCCAAGCTAGAGAGAAGGTGTACCTCAAAGCTTAGCTGGTATGTGGCGTAAGCCTGCCAGTCTCCGACTTCTTCCTGGACGTCCTTCGTTACTTCTGGGTACTTCCCCCAACAACATCCTCGTACTTAGCAACTTCATAGCTTTGTATGAAGGATACCTACGAATTAAACCTAGGTTAGATTTGTTTGTTTACTTCTTTACCGTCAAGAGAGAGTCCGTAGAATCCAAGGATGAGCTGCGGAAATGCGGAACTATTAGCTTTAAGATCCATCCTAGCCGGCGCCTCCCTGACATTATGGGCCACGAGTGTTGCAAGAACTGGCAGCACACATATTTCTATGGCCCAGACATTCCTCTGCCCTACTGTCTTAAGACATATCCTGACTTCGTTGATAGGACCACCGCTGAAGCACCCACCTGGATGTCCCAAGCATCCCTCCTGTCCGACGAGGAAGCCAACCGTGCCGTAAGGCGGATCTAATGGCCCTTAGATGGAGGCCTGACCGGCTTAGACCTATCCATGTGCTAGTTCATTAGGCAGATCCAACCTCTGCAGAACCGTGTTGAGCTGATGTTTATGTACTCCAAGGATAGAAAGGATCCTATGCGAATTTCATGGGACAACTTCTCCAACGACACCATCAAGATCCGGCTTAAGGGCATGGTCAATATGAAGGACAGGAAATGTGGCTTCATGATCACATATAACATGTTGGAATGCGGCAAGTGCCTAGAGGTAGCTTCTGTTTCCTTTGTTTCTCATTATATATGCTCTAAGGTTTTTCCATCTTGAAGTCACCAGGCTAACACTCCTTTATCTTACAGCTGGTGACTTTGGCGGAAGATCAGATGGCTTCCCAGGTCTATTATCCCAAGCTTAAGGATATTCATGTGGTGTCTGACGATGATACCTCAAAGGATCCTCTGGCTTCAGCAGTAGGAAAGTGGAAGAGCTCCACCTCTGTTGTTGTTGCCGATGGCAAGAAGAAGAAAATGGAGGGTGGAGTCTCCAAGAAATCCACTGCCGCCTTAGAGGCAGAGAAGAAGAATAAATCCACCAGCATCCCCTTAACCAAGGTGCCTGCTATGGTGTAAGTGCCTTCATTCTCTGAATTTAAATTTCATTCCACCCATTTAATTCCTGTACTTATACCAAGTATGTTTCAGGAAGAAATCTGGTGTTGGTTTGAAGCGATCCTCCAAAGATGTTGGAGGGTCCAAAAATATTCGCGATATGCTGACCAACGACATGGCAACCTAGTCTTTTCTCGCTAATGCTCGCCCTACTCCTGCCGCCAAGCCCATAATAGGCCCTACTAGGCCTTCGTCCCCCGTCATTCCTGAGACCTCCACCATGGAGATAGATATCAATCCAACTACTGATGTCTCGGTATCTGCCGGCATGGACGTTGCTCCCAGTGGTCAAGTAACACAGGAGAGTACATCCTCCAAAATGGCTCAAGCTCCGGCTAAAGATGCCATCGAGAAAGGGAAGCAAGTAGTGGAGGGAGCGGAGGCAGAAGTAGCTGCATCCACGGACAAGATGGGAGCCTCTGAGCCATCAACTGCCATCATCCTGCATCAAGCGGCCATGGCATCATCCACGCCTCTGGCTTCAATGACTCCTTTGGCCTTGAACCCTTCGATGTTGTGCCTAAAAAATCTCATTAAGCAGACATATGCTATTTATAAAAATGCCCGGACCTTCCATGACTCATATGCTCACTTGGCCCACAATCTGAAGAAGATTGCCATTGTAACTTTCTGAACTTCACTTCTTTTACTTTGTAATGTGTCCAACTGTAGCCCCCGAGCTCTTAGGCGGGAAATGAATAGTTTTGGCCTGAGTGCTCCAAAGAAATAAGTGTAGAACTTCTCCGTGTAGGCCCCGAGTTTCTAGTTTACAATGATAATTCTGACTACACACTCTAAGAGAGAACACTAGTTGATTAAAATCTAATATTGTAGCCCCCCGAGGCGTGTAGTTGAAACTGGATAGTTTCGACTAGATGCTCTAGTGAAGCTAAGCATGCTTTCTTCTTTGCAGAATGAGAATACCCGGAGAATTGCTGCCAATGAGAGGTTTGCTAACTTGCATAAGGAATTGGACCTTGAACAGGGTACAACAACCTTCCTGAAGCAACAGATCAAAAATAGCCAGAGTCTATTTATTTTTAACGGCACTTTACTTTCTCATGGCTCAATTTTCTTCAACTTCTCATAATGCTTTCCATTTTCCGTCTTATAGAGGACATTGCCAAAGCCAAGAGCATCATCGAGCAATCCAAGCATATCTAGGAGCTTGACGATGATAATAAGATTTTAAAGAAAGACCTGGCTAAAGCTGTCAAGGGCCATGAGCAGGTAATGAAGGTGCTGCAAGAGTCTACTGACATCGAGATGTAGTGCCTGAAGAATGAAATTGCGTAGCTCAAGGAACAAAATCAAGCTGCCAAAGAGCAGAATGAAAGAAACCTTGTGGTGTACAAGAAAGTTCAAGAGGAGCAGGACATCTTGGCGGAGATCTGGAAGCAAGATGAGACGAGCATCTTCGGTAACTTTCCTCCGATTTTGTCAATTTTTTGTAAGATGGGTAGTTGTATTATTTATACTCATGAACTTTTGTCTCTGATGAAAACATAGGCCCCATTGGTTTAACCAACATGGGACAAGGTGCTCCAGATCCTAAAGAATGCATGATTCTTGACGGCAACTTCATCAACACCGCCGTTGCCCAGGCCAAGGAGATAAAACAGCCCCCCGGCATCAACATTAAGGCGGCAGAATCAGCGTCCAAGTACTCAGAAATCCTGCACCGAGCCCCCGAGAAAGTCAAGGAATGGAAAGCCTCCTGTGCCTCGGATGGTGCAAGGATGACTTTGTCCTTAGTAAAGGCGCACTATGACAACGCCGACATGGACCTGGTGACCTCTGACATGCCGAAGTTTGACGAGGAAGGAAAGGAGATTGATAGCAATGCTATTTGGAACTCCCTCACCGGCTTTGACACCAATGTTGCCAAGATGGTCAAGGCGGACGTCTTTGTGCCTGCCGAGGAGATGGATGAGGATCTGGTATCTTATGAATCTAGCCCTGGCCCTTCCGAATTTGATGAACTCTCTAGGCCTTACTCTCTGGTTGATGATGCAGCCAAGACCCCTGCAGCAGAGCCATAAAACAATGTTTGTATTAAATGTATCTCTACAATGTGTATGCGGAAAAAACTAATGAATTTGTATGGCTGAAAAACTTGTACTCAAGCTTCCATCTACTTATCTATTTCTAGCATGTATATATTTTTTAAGAAAGTGTTGGCTTATCCATTATTCTTGTTCATATGCTTGACCTTTAGTGAGGCGGAAGACTCGCAACCAGAACTATGCTCTTAGGCGATGATTCTTAATAGCACTGTCAAGAACCTAAGAGCAAAATCGCCGCCTTTAAGTGCCGAGAGCTCACTACTCCGGAATCCACATAAAAACTTTCGAAAACGTGTAGACCAGAAAACTTAAGCTATAACCCGTAGGCGGAGTTTTCACAAGTGCAAATGCAACCTTGCGCATAAAGGGTTTATATGATCCAAAAATGAATAACTAAAGGAGGGAAAAGAATCAGAAATCATGAGTGAGCCAAATGCTTTATTTCATTGATCATATAAGAGACTTATTACATAATTTAAAATATGCTAAGTGTAAAAGGGACGTAGCTGTGCTATGTTGCATGGCCGATCTGTCTCCGGGTAATCATCATCGGAGTCACGTTGCTTGGGCTTGCAACTTTTTGGCATATCTTTCAACTCGCGAATATCAAATGAGGTAATAGGAACCATTGCGAAATGCTTTTATTATGACGAATGATCCTTCCCTAGGTGGGGATAGTTTGTGTGATTTCTCCTGCTTGAGTCTAAGCACCAGATCCCCATTTTTAAATGAGCGATGCCTAACGTGGTGACTACGGAAGCCACGTAGCTTCTGCTGGTAGATGGCAGATCTCTAGCATGCCAGCACATGCTCTTCCTCGAGTAGGTCCATAGATAAGCGTCTGGATTCTTCAGCTTCATCCTCCTTGTAGGTGGTGACTCTTGGTGCATTGTGGAGGATGTCAGATGGCAAGACAAGTCCTGCTCCATAAACCATGAAAAAAGTAGTCAAGCCGATGAATCTGTTGGGCGTTATTCTTAAACTCCACAATACATATGGTAATTCCTCCGCCCAGGCTCCAGCTTCTCTATGTAGTGGTGCCTCTAAGTGTGGCTTGATTCTGTGCATAATTAGTCCATTGGCCCATTCAACTTGCCCATTTTACTGTGGATGTGCCACAGATGCTATGTCAAGGAGGATGTCGTTCTCATGACAGTACTCCTAAACTTCTCCAAGAGACAAATTTCTGCCATTGCCGGTGATGAAGGCTGTGTGGGAGACCAAATCCCACCACTAGATCCCGGACAAATTCCAGGGATATTTCCCCATCGAGCTTTCTAATGGGTTTAGCTTCAATACATTTTGTGAACTTATCCACTGCTACCAGCAAGTGTGTAAATCCACAAGGTGCTGTTTGCAAACGTCCCACCATGTCCAGCCCCCAGACTGCAAATGACCAAGTTATTGGTATGGTTCGCAATTCTTCAGTTGGGACATTTGGTTGTCTTGCATAAAACTAGCACCCAAGACATGTTTGCACCAACTTGTCGGTGTCCTCCTTGGCAATTAACCAGTAGAATCCTTGTCAGAAGGCCTTGGCCACCAACGATCGGGGAGCGGCATGAGGCTCGCAATCTCTAAGATGTATTTCTCTAAGGATGTCAATACCTTGCTGCTGGGAGATGCATCGTAGGAAAACTCCTCTGGTACTTATTTTGTATAGCTGGCCGTCAATGATGACATAGCCGTACTATTTGCCGGCTTGTAGATAGCCCATGAACGGTTGTCCGCTTTCGACTTTGCCGACATGAAATTTTTTGTCTTGTAGATAGTCCATGAACGGTTTTGTCCAAGCCGGAGAGGTCACTGTTACTGAATTAACGAATGAGTCCACTCTATCTAGGTTGTCAGTGTAACATTCCAATTTCAGCAACCCTGATTAGTTGTCCCAAATGCAAAAATCAGGGGGAACAAAAACTTTTTCTTGTTCATGGGTGCAGTGTTTGCTTGTTGTTTGTTTGTACTTGTGCATGTGAGTATATACTTTATGATACTCCTTACCTCACCCTCACTTGACAAAAGCTATTTAACAAAACTATCCTGGCTCATTTTACATATTCTCAAATGTTCTGACAATTCAAAACCTGAGCCAAGATGCTTGTGTAACAAAAACTAGTTTAGTAGCTTCCATTGACAAAACTATGGAGAGCTATAACCTCCTTATGTTTTCAAGACAGAACCCTCAACTAATCTTATCTCTAGGTTTCCCAAAACCCCTTTTCAAAGCATTTGAATTCTACTCTTGGTAGAGATAACAAGGACTCTCATCTGACTCCAACCCCAACCTTTTCAAAATACCCATCCTTACCCCAAGCTAAACTTGAAGGTAACCCTAGTAGTAGATTTGCTTTGTTTGTAAGATGAGTTGCCCAGATCTGCTACTTGATTTTTCTGATTAGGAGAGAGTATCAGCTACTCTAGGAGCTCGTCACTAGGATCAAGATGTTTCCAAATCACCACGCCCTAAGCTAGAATACAAAGCTGGATCTAATCCCTAGCCACTAGGTGATCATCTAAAACCCTTAACTAGATCAATTCTGCAGTGATCCCTTCTAGAAGATTCCAAGTCAATGAAGTCCAATATCAAGCATGGATCCCTCCTACTCCCTCTACACTTAAATATCATCCACTTGATGATGCTCTGGTTGTTGGGTTTGTAGCATAGAAAACAAAAAAATTCCTACGATGGGAACTATCGCCAAGATCTATCTATTAGATACAAGCAACGGGTGGATATACATCCATAGAGAACTTACCCTCTAAGACAACAAAGCTTTGTTAACAAGATGAAACTCATGGATGATGTAGTCGTACACTTGTCGATCTCAAGATCGTGATGAAGTCCAGCAGGTCCGGCTCCAGCACGTCCATCAGATCCAGCTCTAGCAAGTCCAGCACCACCAAGTTCAACACCGCAAAGAAGCGGGGCATCCGTGATCGCACACATGTCCGGTACCCCGACAACCTCTGTCCCTCGCTCCAGCAAAGCAACGAAAGTAGCAACTCCTTTCCAGATAAAGCCACCAGGAACATGTATCTCGCTAATCCGAGACCATGGGGAATAACTAGAGGGGGAGAGAGATCCTTCACGAGGAGGTGTAGTTTGTGAGGAGGAGAGGGGGCCTTTTGTAGGGGAGAGGGGGTCACCCAAGGGCCATGGCGTGGTATCCATGGTGGTGCCCCCACCTCTTCCACATTCATGTGGGTGGAGCTCCCACTCCCATAAAAAGCCTCCACTCAAAATTCCACTCACATATGCATTAAATTTCCACCAAATTTAATGAAAGATCTCATTAAATAAAACTATTTTATTTATTTTATTCAGAATTTTGTCAATTACATTAATTAACAAACATTCACGTAAAACCCTGCAACATTTCAATATCACATGCAGAACCAGTTTCTACAATTTCACCCGAAACAATTCCGGTTTCCATCGAAATGATTCCAGTGCTTTCTTAAATCTTTATCTAAAACATATTTGCTCCAAATGGTGTCGGTATCCCGTAAGTGTGTCACCCTACGGTTCGCGAATAATGCAGACATGATCGAGACCCCTCTCCGATCAATAATCAGCAGCGGGACCTGGAGATCCGTACTAACTCCCACATATTCAACGATGACTCTTGTGATCGTGTGTACCTTTAACGTCGTACCTAAATCCCTTTCTCATTCATGTGGTGAAGCTCCACTCACATCCGCGAGCATGTCAAGCTCCTCTTCCTCATTCATGTGCTGCAACATTTGAATGCCACTATCAATTCATGTGTGGGGGAGGTGCCCCCACCTCTTCCTCATTCATGTGGTGAAGCTCCACTCACATAAATTCAAACTCCACCCAAAGTTCCACTCACATGCATTAAATTTCCACCAAATTTAATGCCACTCTCAATTAATAAAACTCTTTTATTTATCTTATTCAGAATTTTGTTAATTACTTTAATTAACAAACATTCACATAAAACCCCTTGCAACATTTGAATATCACATGCAGAACCACTTTCTGCAATTTTAGCCGAAACAATTCTGGTTTCTATCGAAACAATTCCTATTTCTATCGAAACATTTCCTACGCTTTGCAAACCTTTTGTCTGGAACATATGGGCTCCTAAATGGTGTCCGACAACCGTTAAGTGTGTCCCACGACCGTTAAGTGGAGATCCATACTACCTCCTGCATATTCAACGATGACTTCTGTGATCATGAGAACCTTTAACGTTAGTAATTTAATCCCTTTGTCTCATGATACAATACATGTTCGAGATTCGATCATCGGTATCCAAATACCTAGTTTGATCTCGTTACCGACATGCACTCTTTTCTCGTTCCTGTGATATAACATTCTAGTGATCACATCACTTGCTTGCAAGCTATCTTAATGTGATATCACCGAGAGGGCCCATAGTATATCTATCCATCATCGGGATTGACAAATTCCACTCTTGATCCATGAGCCTCAACATAATACCTTCATAGCACTGAACCCACCTTTATAGTCACCCTGTTACGGTGTGACGTTTGATGTTATCAATATACTCTTCCGGTGTTAGCAATTAACATGATATCATGGTCTAAGGACTAAGACTACTTCGTATGATGTTATAGCAATATAAACATAATGACTTGATCATAATGCTATACTTCGGATGAATGTTCATCACATCATTTCACAAATGTTGTGACCTTGTTATTAACAACATCCAATGTCCATGATTAGGAAACCTTGATCATCTTGTTAATCAACAAGCTAGTCTATAAGAGAGGCATAACTAGGAATCCTTTTTGTTTATTAAACACACATGTATTGACGTTTCCTATCAATACAATTATAGCATGAAAAATAAACATCTATCATATACAAGGAATACATAATAACAACTTTATTATTGCCTCTCAAGGCATATTTCCTTCAGTCTCCCACTTGCACTAGAGACAATAATCTAGTTTACATAGTGATAAATCTAACACCAATGGAGTTCTGGCGTTGATCATGTTTTGCCCTAGGGAGAACTTTAGTCAATGGATCTGCTACATTCAGGTTCGTGTGTACTTTACAAATCTTTATGTCTCCATCCTTGACATGCTCGCGGATGGAGTGAAACCGGCACTTAATATGCTTGGAATTCTTGTGAGACCTTGGTTCCTTGGCGTTGTCTATGGGTCCATTGTTGTCACAATAGATCACCATTGGGTCCAACGCACTAGGAACCACACCTAGTTCTGTTATGAATTCCATCATGCAAACCGCTTCCTGTGCTGCTTCTAAAGCAGCAACATATTCCGCCTCCATCGTTGATCCAGCCACCACAGGTTGTTTGGAACTCCTCCAACTAACTGCTGCTCCGTTCAAGAGACATACGTATCCGGATTGAGACTTAGAGTCATCCGGATCAGTGTCAAAGCTAGCATCAACATAACACTTAGCTACTAGCTCTTCTTCACCTCCGTATACAAGGAACATATCCTTAGTTCTTCTCAAGTAGTTAAGGATATTGTTGACCGCTATCCAGTGTTCCGAACCTGGATCAGATTGGTACCTACTAATCATACTAATAACATGTGCCACATCCGGTCTTGTACATAGCATGGTGTACATTATAGAGCCTATGGCTGAGGCATAGGGGATCTTATCCATTATCTCTCTTTCTTTCGCCGTAGCCGGACTTTGAGTCTTACTCAATGTCCTGCCTTGCAACATAGGTAAGAACCCCTTCTTACTTCCGTCCATATTAAACTTCTTTAATATCTTATCAAGGTATGTACTCTACGATAGCCCAATTAGGCGTCTTGATCTATCTTTATAGATTTTAATGCCCAATATATATGAAGCTTCACCAAGGTCCTTCATCGAAAATTTGCTGTTTAGATAACTTTTAACATTGTTTAAAAGATCTATATCATTTCCAATCAATAATATGTCATCCACATATAATATTAGAAATGCCATATTGCTCCCACTCACTTTCTTGTAAATACAAGCCTCTCCATATGTTTGGAAAAATCCAAACTCTTTGATCACCTCATCAAAGGGGAGATTCCAACTCCGGGATGCTTGCTTCAGTCTATAGATGGATCGTTGAAGCTTGCATACCTTATCAGCATCCTTAGGATCGACAAAACCCTTAGGTTGTATCATATACAACTCTTCTTCAATATTACCATTGAGGAACGCAGTTTTGACATCCATCGGCCATATTTCATAATCGAAATATGCAGCAATTGCTAACATAATCCTAACCGAGTTAAGCATCGCTACGGGAGAGAATGTCTCATCGTAGTCAACTCCTTGAATTTGTCGAAACCCCTTTACGACAAGTCGAGCCTTATAGATGGTTACATTACCATCAGCATCAGTTTTTCTTTTGAAAATCCATTTATTCTCAACGGCCTTTCGATCGTGAGGTAAGTCCACCAAGGTCCAAACCTCGTTTTCGTACATGGATTCCATCTCGGATTTCATGGCTTCTAGCCATTTGTTGGAATCAGGGCTCATCATCGCTTCTTCATACGTCGCAGGGTCATCTATTTCATCAATCATGAAATTCATAACAGGATTTCCGTATATTTCATGAGTTGCACGTGTCCTTCTTGACCTGCGAGGTTCGTTAGTGTCCTCTTTCGGAGTTTCATGATCAATATCATTAGATCACTCCTAATGAGGTAAAGTCAACTCCGAAACAACTTCCGGTGCTGCGCTACTCGCCATTTCATGAAGAGAAGGTTCAATAACCTCTTCGAGTTCTACCTTCCGACTACTCACACCTTTCGCGAGAAACTCCTTCTCAAGAAAGGATCCATTCTTGGCAACAAAGACCTTGCCCTCGGATCTAAGATAGATGGTATACCCAATCATTTCCTTAGGGTATAGTTTCTTCACATAAACATCGCATCCCCAAACTTTAAGAAATGACAACTTAGGTTTGTTTCCAAACCATAATTCATATTGTGTCTTTTCAATAGATTTAGATGGTGCTCTATTTAAAGTGAATGCTACTAAAAGCGCCAAACTAGCAGCGCTTAGTTTTAATTGAGATAATAGAACTATAGAATTCTGGATATTTACTTTACAAACTGGTATCGTATTGTTTTGAATGTCAATTTAAAGTTTAGAAGTCCTATTGCAAACTTTCAACAAACTCTATTTACTCCATGAAGTTTAATAAGTAGTATAAAATCAAGAGTAAGAATTATAATGTTAGTATCTAAAGTATCATGTTTGCCTCCATGATTATTGATATTCAAAAGTTGTTTTAATATCAAGGTTATCTAGGAGCTAAAAGAATTTTTTTAGGAACCATCATATGTGGAAGATATTGTGATATCTGACACCTTTTTGGGAGATCCGGATGCCTATCATCTCCATCCTTCACAAATACTCTATCATAATGCAACCAAAAAATTGTTCCAGATATCACAATATCTTCCACAGATGATGGTTCCTAAAACAATTCTTTCAGCTCCTAAACCTTGATATTAAAACAAATTTTGAATATCAATAATCATGGAGGCAAACATGATACTTTAGATACTAACATTGGAATTCTTACTCTTGATTTAATACTACTTATTAAACTTCATGGAGTAAATAGAGTATTCTGAAAGTTTGAAATAGGACTTCTAAACTTTAAATTGACATTCAAAACAATACGATACCAGTTCGTAAAGTAAATATCCAGAATTCTATAGTTCTATTATCTCAACTAAAACAGATTTAAATGAGGGATCATCTTACAATGGTACTAAAAGCGCCAAACTAGCAATATAAGATGCAAACATCTAATGTGTAAAGTGAGATGATATGGTCCATGCATTTGATCGCATCATATGCATCGTGGTATGATCTCTATCATTCCTTTGTGTGTAAGGCCAAGGTCTATGGAACTTACATGTTAAGTGTGTTGTAAGCGTATCTATCATACATCTACTTATAACATTACCATATCAATACACTAGCCCAGCAACGATCTAAACTAGACGCCTTTAATTTATCAATTGCAAGTTTTACGTGGCTTAGGGCTTTCAGAGATAGAACTGGTCTTACCTACGAACATGAACCACAACGAGGATAACCAAGTTATTAGAAACTCGTTCTAAATCAGATATTGACTATAGTAGGAGAGACAAACACCCGCTAGCCAGTTATGCAAAACTAGTTGCATGTCAGTCGTGGAACCGGTCTCATGTGCGATGACATGTAAGGTTGGTCCGGGCCGCTTCATCCCACTATACCACCAATATCCAAAATACATGAAAGATGCAATAACATGATCATCATCGCCCAGATATAAAAATATGTGTACTACCCGTGCAAAGCACCTACGCATAGATCAGGCTCTAATACCACAGTTGGGTTCGCAACATAGAAAACAAAAAAAATTCTATGATGGGAACTATCGCCAAGATCTATCTATTAGATACAAGGAATAGGTGAATATACATCCATAGAGAACTTACCCTCGAAGACAACAAAGCTTAGTTAACGAGATGGAACTCATGGATGATGTAGTCATACACTTGCCGATCTCAAGATCATGATGAAGTCGAGCAGGTATGGCTCCAGCACGTCCATCAGATCCAGCTCCAGCAAGTCCAGCACTACCAAGTCCAGCATCGCAAAGCAGCGGGGCATCCGTGATCACACACACATCCGGTACCCCGACAACCTCTGTCCCTCGCTCCAGCAAAGCAGCAGAAGTAGCAACTCCTTTCCAGATAAATCCACCGGGAACATGTATCTTGCTAATCCGAGACCATCGGGAATAACTAGAGGGGGAGAGAGATCCTTCACGAGGAGGTGTAGTTTGTGAGGAGGAGAGGGGGTCCTTTTATAGGGGAGAGGGGGGCACCCAAGGGACATGGCGTGGTAGCCATGGTGGTGCCCCCACCTCTTCCACATTCATGTGGGTGGAGCTCCCACTCCCATAAAAAGCCTCCACTCAAAATTCCACTCACATATGCATTAAATTTCCACCAAATTTAATGCAATCTCTCATTAAATAAAACTGTTTTATTTATTTTATTCAGAATTTTGTCAATTACATTAATTAACAAACATTCACATAAAACCCCCTGCAACATTTCAATATCACATGCAGAACCAGTTTCTGCAATTTCACCCGAAACAATTCCGGTTTCCATCGAAATGATTCCAGTGCTTTTTCTTAAATCTTTATCTGAAACATATTTGCTCCAAATGGTATCGGTATCCCTTAAGTGTGTCACCCTACGGTTGGCGAATAATGCAGACATGATCGAGGCCCCTCTCCGATCAATAATCAGCAGCGGGACCTAGAGATCCGTACTGACTCCCACATATTCAACGATGACTCTTGTGATCGTGTGAACATTTAACGTCGTAATTAAATCCCTTTGTCTCGTGATATATTACATGTCCGAGATTCGATCATCGGTATCCAAATACCTAGTTTGATCTCGTTACCAACATGCACTCTTTTCTCGTTCCCGTGATATAACATTCTAGTGATCACATTACTTTCTTGCAAGCTATTTCAATGTGATATCACCGAGAGGGCCTAGAGTATATCTATCCGTCATCGGGATGGACAAATCCCACTCTTGATCCATGAGGCTCAACATAACATCTTCGTAGCACTGAACCCACCTTTATAGTCACCCTGTTACGGTGTGACGTTTGATCTTATGAAGATACTCTTCCGGTGTTATGAATTAACATGATCTCATGGTCTAAGGACTAAGATTACTCTGTATGATGTTATAGCAATATAAACATAATGACTTTGATCGTAATGCTATACTTCGGATGAATGTTCATCACATCATTCCAGCAATGTTGTGACCTGCTTATTAACAACATCCAATGTCCATGATCAGGATACCTTGATCATCTTGTTAATCAATGAGCTAGTTTATATGAGAGGCATTACTAGGAACTTTGTATTTTGTTTATGAAACACACATGTATTAATGTTTCCAATTAATACAATTATAGCATGCAAAAAAAAATCATAAACATGGAATAAGATAATAACCACTTTATTATTGCCTCTCGGGCATATTCCCTTCACTAGTACCTTGCAACCCCTCAAAAACATCAGCTCTCATAATCTAGTCAAAAACCCATAATCTTCCAAATTTGGCTAAGTCTAGAAAACTATTTCCAACATCACCTTTTTGAATGGTGCCCTTTCTCAACCCTTGTGCATTTTTTGAAATGCACCTGAACCATATTGTTAATCATCCTAAGGACTAACAAGGACCACTCCTTCCCTTGGTTAGATCATCTTCCAACCAACTTGTTCTTGATGGTTTTGTAGGCAAGAAAATAAATTTTATGGGCCAACTCTTTGCATGGTTGTGTTCTACTCATATAGGTCTATCAACATCTACTTCACTTCCTCCAAGTGGATCTTGGTTCTTCTTAAACCCACATGGTTTTTAAGGCATCATGACTCTTCTAGTATGGAAGCCTTATTTTCAACAAAGTTTGCCATCACTTCCATACCACCTCAAATGTAACCAATCCAAACTCCTTCTTCCAGGATAATATTTATGACTTGCTCTAACTATCCATCTATCCCTTGCATCAAGGTGAGCTCTAAGCCCCAAAATCCAATAAGGTTTTGGTGGTATAAAAATAACGTCACCCTAGATCCACAACTCCTTGTTCTCCATCTTATTCAAGTTGAATTTCCATTTCCCAAGGTTGCAAATGCTTGTTAAACCTTGTCTACCTCATCTACCTTGATCACCAAGATTTATCAAATATTATCCCTAATTATTATGGCTCCAAATCTATTTATTTCCTTTAATAGACAAAATCTCAAAACTCCTACAAAGGAAAGATTGGTTTTTGACAAAACACTTCCCCAACTTTTGGCTCAATTGAGATCCATATATCATACTCTATCTTCCCATATCAAAAATAAATATTTTTGAGATTCTTTATTATTTCTTTTTGCCCTTTTTCCTAAATGGCAGAAATAATAAATAATTCCTTAAAAATACTTCCCCATCTCAATAAATCCCAATAAAATTCCCCAAGGTGAAATGTGGTATCAAGGACCTTTCCACACCAAAATCTCACTATGTATAATGTAAGAATATCACCTTAGCTTCTAGAAACCAATTCTGAACTTCTGAAATTAATGCTTCTAAGTGGACTTATAAGCTCTAGAAAAACCCCACTTAATTCTTGGAGAGATAAATTGATCCCATCTACACACTAGTGCCATTCTCCCACTTTGTCCAGTACAAACTTTTCAAACTCCTTCACAATCCATCTTTTGATCAAAACTTGCAAAACCATCTAAACCCAAGCTAAATCATCACCCAAGGCTTGTCAAGCAGTCCTCTCCAGCCACCATGACCCTCCTGGTCATCACCACTGTAGCACTATAGTACCACCATCACACACCTACTTGTCCCTACCCTTGGACTAGTATAGAGAGAAAGACAACCACATCTTACAAAGATATGCCCCATTTAATTACCACAGCTGCCCCTACCCTCTGTGCTCGACCAGAGCCCCACACCCCCTCTCTCCACCGCCCCCAACACCCAATGAGGAGGCCATGGACCTGTCCCTGCCCTCTCATGGACATATTCCATCATACACCCTCCCCTCTAGTTAAAAGGGCCAGAGGCTGACCAGACCACTCTCGGCCTCTCATTCCACTCCTCTCCCCTCCACTCACTTCCCCTGAGCTCCACTCCCTCTTCCCTACCTTGTCCTGCACGAGAAGAAGAGAGAGAGAGCTCTCGGCCTCTCTCAGAAATTCGAGCAAGGCTCCCTCTCCCGTGCTCCCCCTCCTCTGCATGTCACTCTACAGAGATCCCCTCTTCCCCCTCTACCTAACCGTGTGCTTATTTTGGCCTAGGAGAGTCCCCTCGAGCCGCACCGACGAGATCCGACGAGCTCTCCTTGGTTGTCGTCGCGCGAGCCAGATACCGGCGAGGAACCCCTTCTTTCGCCCATACCCGAGGTCGCCGTCGTCCACCGCGTCGCCCAGTCACCTCCCCACCTTCCCCCGAGCCCCCAGGTGAGCTCCCCGTCCCGCTTAACCGTCTGTTAGGGTTTGAGCCCCGCCGCCGTGTCAAGAGCTGGGAGACGACGCTGAGCCGTCGATCTCCCCTCTAATCCGACGGTCGTCATCGCCCAATACCCCTTCGCGCACCCTCGCCCACTGATGGACGGGCCCTGCCCGTCAATTTCAAATCGCCTCCCGCGCGTGCACTGCTCCGGTGAGCCGATTTCCCTTGTGTGGCCCATTTCCCCCTCCAGATCTGGCCCACGAAGCCCCTTTATCTTTTTTTTCCTATATATCCAGATCTGTTATTTCGCATTCTGGTTTAAATCGTTTTAAAAATGGAAAATGGGATATTTAGTCTAAATAAAAAATTTACTAGGTTCATGTGTGTTTTGTGCAACATGCAGAACCGGTCTCTTGCCAAAAATAATTTTTATTATTGATTGGCAATTAATCCTCCAAAAGTGGTCTTTTGCACTAGATAAATTCCTCAGTGAGCTATGCATGCTCAATTAGGGTGGAACAAACATTCCCTGAAAGGTTATTACTGTACCTATCAGTTAGCATTTATCCCCTGTGAAGGTGAACCCTGGTTTTACCCCAATAAAAATTGCCAAATCCATCCATACCTTCCTTTAGAAAATTCCCTAGACTGATCTACAACACCTATGAGGCCAATTCCAACTCCCAGAGAAGTGGCACACCAATACCTATCTAAAACCAGGAGATAAGGATTTATTGACCCTATGTTGGATTTTAGTGATTTAAATACTTCTATAAGTGGTTTAATCACTAAATAAATCATTTCGGGAGTTTGCAAATCCAAAAAGAGTGAATCCAATTCCTAAAAAAATTTATTCTCAATGCCTACTATGTGCCCTTGGAATCAACTCAAAATCCTCTGTAGATTTAATTTGGTGAAAAAGACAAAACAGCTCCAGAACTGTCTTTGGGATTTTCTTGAGGGATTCTGGTAATTATTTTGACTTGATTCCAACTCTCAGTGAACAAGTACATCAAACACTAGCTAAACATCCAAGGAAAAAAATTGGGACTCCAGATAAATTCTGGTGAATTATTCCCTCAAACTAGAGTTTATTACAATATAAAAAGCATAACTAAATCTAGGTAAATGATAATCTAGTGAAACCACTTGTGTTGGTCTAGTTTTGCCAAGACCTATCTGAGGATATCATTGTTGCACATTGGCATCCTACAGACCTCAGACACCCAATCCAAGTTCTTGATAAACAACTTTGACAATTATCTTCCAAGGGAAAAACACCTCTATGGCAATCTAGTAATTCCATTAATAATACCCAAATTCCCCAAAACCTACTAAGTTAAGTAGTATTCCTTATGTTATTGATTGTGGTATTGTCTTCTTGCATGTATACTTGATGACGGTGATAGTGTGATTGTTTGACTACGAGAAGAAAGGGACTCCTTATTATTATTTGTTGGGTATTCTTGGAAGTCTAGGGACTTATCGCTGATCATAAGCTAGGAACCAATCCCAAATTCTGATACTTGTCCTACTCTTCTTATTACCTGTTTTGTATCTCCTTTATAAATTGGATTATTCATTTGCATGTCTTGTTCTATAAATACTACGCTAATGACTTGGCTCCTCCAAGTTATGACTTTATGTCCCTCATGGCACCACCCTGATATACCTACCATTTTATCCCTTTATACCGAGAGTACGATGGTTAGCCTCCTACCTCGTTGGAAACCTAGGCTTTGAGAAAACAACTGTTCTAAAACTATTCTAAAAATGTTTCGGAAAACCCTTGGGAAGAGGCATCATTCCAAGTGGATGTTTTAACTAAAGAAGTGGTGATGATGAGAAATGAGAAAATGGACAAGGGAAAGAGAAGGGATGTTCTACGCCTTTACCGAAACAATTTTTATCCGTGCAACCACATTACCCTAGGTGCTGGGGCTTAGCTCGTAGTTTGTCTTCTTCAGCCGAGGCAGCTTGTACAATTCTTATTGGGAGAAATCCCTTGAATTTCGGGCAGGCGCTAACAAATCTATGAATCTAGAGCCTGTAGCTTGCTTCGGCAAGAGTGAGCCTGTCTTGGCTGGAGTGCCGGTGCAACAATTGGGTCTCCCGTGGATGGTATGACTTAGGTGGTACGGAAGGAAGTGGAGTCACCAAGTTAAGGTATACGCCAAGGTACGGAAGGCATGACTATGGCTGGGAGCCACATACTCGTTGCCGAGGAGAACAAACCCAAAAGGAAAAGAAGCCTTTGCTAGGGTCGACAAGCGAAAGGTTAGGTTTGATTATCTGGAGCCCCATCTACCGTGGGTAGTGGGCCGTGGTTTTATCCTGGTGGAAGTATTGATTCTTGTGGGGAAAGTGCACAAACTCTGTAGAGTATAATCTATTCGAATAGCCGTGTCCATGGTCAAGGACGGTTGGAAAGGTGATGGCTAGGAGTACCCAAATGGTGGGGTTTGGAAAAATGGATGAAAGTATGGGGCTTCCGAGGGAACCTGAGTTTAAAGTCTTGTTTTGACCAGAGGTGGTCAAACAGGTTTGAAAAGGGTTTTTCTCCGAAACTATTTTCAAAAAGGTTTTCAGCAAGGATATGGGATATCCTGATTTATAAAGCGGAAGCATGTTTCAAAACTATTTTTCAACAAAGGTGTGGAGATGCTATAACTATAAGAGATAGTCTAGGATTTTCAAAAACAACCCTAGATAAAGCTATCTCGCCACAACCAGATTTGCATTTCCTTATCTATTTCATCTTGGTGGTTTGCGAGTACATTCAAAAGTACTCATGGCTTTGTCCCTGGCTATTTACTTGGCCAGATTTTCAGAAGTTCGGCATCGGATGATTAAGGTGACGTCCAGGGAGCTAGGCCGTCTTCCCGGTCAGTCACCTGTAGGTTGAGGCATGATTGGTCCCTGCGCGTGATGAAGTTCCACTACTGAAAGTTGTGTAGCCATAATGGAAATTATGTAAGTCTTGTATTCGTTATGTTTTGGATGTTGTAATGATACTTGTCGGTTATGTTCCACGGCTCACTGATCATGGGAACGTGGATATTTACATAATAGGGATTTCTCGGATGCTTAAATCCGGGGAGCCCATAGTCGGGGTCCGCCCGCTTCACGGATGGTGTCCGTAAGTGCTCCAGGAAAACGCCTAGCGAAATAGGTCAACGAGTTGATCCAAGCTTTGATAGCAGATCTGCCGCCTCATTTTCCTCCCTTTTGACATATTTGACTTCGTAGCAATCGAAGAACTTGGCTATCTCATCTACTTCGTCTGGATATGCTGCCATCATAGGTTTCCGTGCATTCCTGGTGCCATCCACCTGCTGGGAAACCAAGTCGTAATCTCCACAACCACCTATGCACTTGATGACAATATCCTTGGCCACACGAAGTCCGTGAATGAGGGCCTCATACTCCGCCATGTTATTGGTAGCGTGGAAGTGGATCTGGATGACGTATTGCAACATCTACCCTATTGGTGATTGTAGTAATACACCAGCCCCCGAGCCATTGAGTAGCTTTGATCTATCAAAGTGCATGACCCAATATTCTAGCTCTGGCACAGGACTGTCTTCTGGCAGTTCTATCAATCCGCAATAAAATCCGCCAATGCTTGAGATTTTATAGCGTTGCGTCTCCTGTAGGTGATTTCAAAGGTGGGAAGCTCAATGCCCCCACTTTGCCACTCTCCCTGTAGTGTCGTTGTTGTTGATGATATCGGACAGTGGAGCTTTGCTCACTACTGTGATAGGGTTCTCATGGAAATAATGCCTTAGCTTCCATGAAGCAAGGAAAACTCCATAAGCTATCTTCTGGTAGTGCGGGTAATGCTGCCTGGATTCCGTCAAGACCTCACTTACATAGTAAACTAGTCGCTAAACTCCGTATTCATGCGTTTGCTCCTTACGCTCCACTGCGATGATGATGCTGATTACTCGGTTGGTTGCTGCCATTTAGATTAACATAGCCTCCTAAAGTGCTGGAGGAGAGTATTATCTTCAACTCCTAAAGAGCTGCTTTAGCCTCGTCCATCGATATGAATTTGTTCACCTTCTTGAGCAACTTGTTGAGTGGCATAGCCTTTTCTCCAAGTCGGCTTATGAACCGGCTTACTACTGCTATGCAGCCTGTGAGCCTTTGTATGTACTTCAAGCATGTTGGGTGTTTGATGTCAAGGATGGCCTTGATTTTCTCCGAGTTAACCTTGATTCCGTGATGCAAAATTATGAAGCCCAACAAATTTTTGGATGGCATCCCGAAGACGCGCTTATTGGGGCTAAGAATCATGTTGTACTTCCAAAGATTGTCGAAGGTTTCCCGCAAGTCGGCGATAAGGTCATTTGATTTATTTGACATTACCACAATGTCATCCACATAAGCGTGTACATTGCGACCTATTTGGTCATGTAGGCAGCACTGCATCATCTGCCGGTAAGTAGCACCAGCGTTTTTCAGCCCAAAGGGCATTGTGACGTAACAACATTTTCCATAAGGTGTGGTGAACGAAGTGGCCAGTTGGTCCGACTTTCACATCCCGATTTGGTGGTAACCTAAGTAGGCATCAAGAAAACACAGAAGTTCCGAGCCAGCCATTGAGTCAATGACTTGGTCAATGCGAGGCAAAGCAAATGGATCCTTCGGACACGCTTTGTTCAAGCCGGTGTAATCAACGCACATTCTTAATTCATTGGTTCACTTTTTAGGGACAAGTATAGGATTTTCCACCCATCGCATGTGAATAACTTCTTGGATAAAGCCAGCCTTACGTAACCTAGCTATCTCTTTGCCTATATCCCTTTGTCTTTCATCACCAAAGCGTCGTAGAGGTTGTTTCACCGGTTTAGCATTAGGATCAATATTCAAGCTGTGCTCGGCAAGTTACCTAGGTACACCTTTCATGTTTGCAGGTTGCCAGGCAAACATTTCCTTATTCTCAAGGAGGATCTCGACGAGCGTGCTTTCCTATTTGGGATCCAGGTCCATGCCAGTGGTGGTGGTCTTGGAGGAATCTCCTTCAACAAGATCCACCTTCTTGGTCTTCATGGCGGCCTTTAATGTCAGTTTAGCAGCAGTGATTTACTTCTTTGAAGTTGGCATCTCCGAGGTATCGACCTGGCTCTGGATCTCCTTGAACTCCTCACCGTAGAGGACTGCTTCGGCAAAGGCGGCTTCACTGAGCTCGCACTCCCGTGCCTTGGTGAACCTTCCGTCAATGGTGATGATGTCGTTTGGTCCGGGTATCTTGAGCTTGTTGTAAACAAAGCATGTCCTTGTGAGGAAGGAGTGGAATGTGTCGCATCTAAAGATGACGTGGTACACGCTCTTGAAGGGCACCACTTTAAAGGACATGCGTTCTTGGCGGTAACTGTTGACATCGCCAAAAGCGACCAGAAGGGTGATGCAGCCCAGGAAATTTGCTTGTCGGCCAGGGACAATGCCATGGAACACGGTGTTGCTTTTTCTTAGATGGGTCTCCGTCAAGTTCATCTTGTGCAGTGTATCCAGGTACATGATGTTGATGCTGCTTCCACTGTCCACGAGGCACTTGGTGAACTCCGTGCCATCAATAAAGGGGTTGATGACCTTGGCATATTGGTTCTCTATTGGGATAAGGTATGGGAACTGGGGGAGGGTAGCCATCAGTATCATCAGTGAGGTTTTCTGCGTCGGGACAGTGGGGGTGCCAAGGAAAGCGTGGTAGTATAGGGCCCTCTTTTCAAATGGTTTTTCCCTTTGCCCTCACCCTTGTCGGTAGACTTGGGTTCCACATCTTCATCCATTCACTTGAATCCTTGGACTCCTCCTCCTTCTTCTTCCATTTTCCCTTTCCGTGGGGTCTATTCATCTAACTTCGCTTGTAGCTGGACTAAGGGTCTTCCTTGAGGTCATTGACGAACTTGCATTGGATGTTGGCGTGGGTGGGTTTGTCGTTTGTGTCGAGGTGGACGAAACACGACATATCACAGTACTCTTCATACGTTAGGGAACGCGGGGCGCGGAGGGTGTAGAATCACTCCTCTGCCGACCATGGCTAGCCCCCCAGCCATGACCATGTTGTCTGCCTTCGCCTCTGCTAGAGAATGTTGTAGCGACTATGTTGCCTGCTTGCTTCTCTTCGGGCGGAGTCTTTCGCTTGTTGTTATTGTGTTTTCTGGCCTGGTTAGGGATTTCTGTTACCGGCAACGATCCACGCGGGTCATCATCCGCAGCGGCAAATTTGCTATCCATGGCGATCATTGCGTTGAAGTTGAGCTCATTGTTGTCTTGCTTGCGCTTTAACGTATGCTAGAGCAACATTCCCTTCTCTAGACCGTCGATGAAGGCGGCTATGGCTGTTTGTTTGTGCACCCCCGTGCATGAATTTTTCATATCCGGACAGCGAGAGAGGTAGGCACTAGAGGTTTCATCCTTTTCTTATACGCACCGTTGTAGGTATCCGACAGTGCATGGACATTTATACGTACCCTCGAAGTTCCTGGTGAATGCTTCATGCATGTCCAACCAATTGCAGATTGATTTCTCTAGCAAGTCGTCAATCCATTGTCAGGCGGTGCTAGTGAGCATAAGTGGGAGGTTCTTGATAGCGATATTAGGGTTCCCCCCTGCAATGTGAATCGCTTCGCTATTGTCCTACGACCATGTGGCTAGCCCGGCAGTGCCGTCATAAGGCTTGATAGTCTTGTCTATCTGGAGGCCCTTGGGGTAGGTTGTGGCTCGTATTACTAGTCCAAAACAACGTGGCCCAAGGGATGGGAGATCTCGTGCTTCTTGGATCTTGTATAACCGTGAACATGCGTCATATGGCTCTGGTTGCTTCCCTTTTCTGTCATGGGGAGGGGAGCTATGGTGCGATCTGTGGGATCCATCGTGTCCTCCGCCATGTTGGCTACTAGGTGGTGATGGTGGCGTTGGAGGTGGTGGTTTAGCCTTCTTTCTGCTCCCTCCCTATGACTCCTCACACCTGTCGCGGTTGCTTATTGGACGTGGTGCTTCCTTGTATGATCTACTCCTGTGTCCTTCAATGCTCCCTCCGTCTTTTCTCCGTAGAGCCTATGTGGGATCCCTCGACGCGGGGAGATTTTGGCCTTCTAAGGTGTTCAGGGTTGACTCGCAAAGCTCCATGTTGGACTCAAGCCGCTGCGAGGTGGCCTTTTCCTGTTGCTTGCATGCCTTGGCGACGAGGTCGTACACCTGAGCAACTACTTCTCTGGCGACCTATCCTCCTCTAGGAGGGTCTTGGCGATGTCAATGTTGAGGGCGGGAGTTGGCATTACTTGGTGATGTCTACGCACACTTCTATTCTTGTAGACAGTGTTGGGCCTCCAAGTGCAGAGATTTGTAGAACAGCAGCAAGTTTCCCTTAAGTGGATCACCCAAGGTTTATCGAACTCAGGGAGGAAGTGGTCAAAGGTATCCCTCTCAAACAACCCTGCAATCAAGATACAAGAAGTCTCTTGTGTCCCCAACACACCCAATACACTTGTCAGGTGTATAGGTGCACTAGTTCGGCGAAGATATAGTGAAATACAAGTAATATGGATGATTATAAGTGGTAATTGCAATATAAATAAGAGTGGCAACAAGCAAACATGTAATAGGACTGATTGTAAATGGTGTTTCAATGTTTAGAAACAAGGCCTAGGGATCATACTTTCACTAGTGGACACGCTCATATAAATATCTTCTCCTCATTATGCTACCCTGAACTACTCTCCGGTTGGATGATGTAGGGCTATAAGAGCACACCTTAATGTTCGAATTCCCCTCACTGTCACCTTGAGCGCTAGATGATTCCAACAAACACCACAATCTCATAGAGACATCCAACTCACATTATACTCATGATAAGTATTTTTGTAACCTTAGCCTAAGTGCCACATGGTGTGCACACTGTCAACTTCACACACGAAGGGATAAGCAGAGATTAATTAAAGCAATTGAGTAGCATAATAGATCTACTTATTCAACTAGATTACAAAGCTCATGATCTCAATAAGATCACGCATAGAGAGAGATGAACACATATCTACCGGTAGGGCCCTTAGCCTCGAGAGAGAACTACTCCCTCCTCATGATGGGAGTCAGTAACGGCGATGGAGATGGTGGTGGAGTCGATGGATATGGCTACGGGGGAACTTCCCTGTCCCGACAGGGTACCAGAAAAGAGACTTTTGTCCCCCGAGTCTCCTCTTTGGTGGCAGCGGCGCTGTGGAACTTTTCGTGGAATTATGATCCTCCTGTTAGGGTTTTCGTCTCAGGAGGTTTATATAGGCGAAGAGGCGAGGGCGGTGGGCGCCCGAGCGGCCCACACCATGGGGCGGCGCGCCCTAGGGGGTGGCCGCGCTTTCCCAAGGTGTGGCCACCTCGTGGCCCCACTTAGACTGCCCTTCGGACTCCGTGTTCCTTCTGGTAAAATATTGACTCTGTCTTTTGTCCCGTCCAATTCCGAGAATATTTCCTTACTAGCTTTTCTAAAACCAAAAACAGCAGAAAACGGGCAACTTGCACTACGACATCTTGTTAATAGGATAGTTCCAGAAAATGTATAAAAATAACTCAAAGTGTAAACAAAACATAAGAAAGTTGATACAAAACAAGCATGGAGCATCAAAAATTATAGATAAATTTATGACGTATCACTTGCCTCCCCTCTGAATCACTGTATGAGGTGGCTTTTGCCGGTTTGGTTTCGTCATATCCCAACCTGCGCCGAATGCCGGGGTCTTCGACAATGTGAGTTGGTGCTTTCTTTGCCTTGTGCTTCAGTAGCAATTGGTTATACTTAGCCCCCATAGTTCTTGCCGCTTTGATAGATTGTTGTGCCCTGACCATGTCTTTGTCTAGCTAATTGCCTTGTTCTGCGATGCACTTGGCCTCTGCTAGGATTTCTGCATGCTTATCGTCAAGCTCTATAACTTTCTGAATATGGGCGGGGGTAATGGGCTCAGCGAGGAGTGCACCGTATATCGCCTTGTCGGCAGGAGTAGCCAATGGGTTGCGAGCTGCAGACATTTCCGGTGGCGATGGTGGTGGATTTGTTTGCTTGACAGTACTAGGGCCCGTGGTGAGTTCATGTGCCTGCTGCGGGCGGATACACGGAGGAGTCATGGCCTTGGATGAAGCCGGAGGCTCGGGGGCCTTCTTTGCCGCTGCTCGATCTCCTCCTTCTCGATCTCCTACTTGATCTCCCTCGTAACAACATCTTCTTCCTCTAAGTTAGTGTCCAAGCCGCCACCATCCATGTTGATGTGGGTGTATAGCGGGTCAAGGATGGAATCGGGGTTGGCTTCGGTGTTGTTGACAACAGATGTGTAGGGTGATGGAGGCAGGCTATTGTTGCTGCTTCCTCCGGCTTCAGGCCTAGGCATAGCTTGAGTGTTCTCCTAGGCATCCGCGTACTCTCGCCAAGGGTGAGAGGGCCTGCAGCCTGCCATCTTCGGTCATGAGCCCTTCCACAAAGTGGTAGACGAGTTCATCAGCACGGTCACCCTCTAGGGTTTCTCTTACCCTCATCCATTTGGCAAGGTATTCACGGGGGGATTCCCCTTCCCTCTGAACTCATCTGACCAGATCGAAGATGGTGAAGACACCAACAAAGTGTGACCTTCGCATCTCTAACGGTTGGGAAAACGAAGTGGATTTGGGAGGTCCTTCCACCGTTATATCCTGCATAGGGGCGGTTTGGGTGGGCCTTGAATTTTATTGATCTGAGCCACCATACTCTTGAGAGAGGTATGGCCCAGACTCTTCTGCGAACGTATCCTCCCCGTAGGCGGTCGGTGCGGGCCTTGACGAGTTTCTGACTTTCTGGGATCTAGGACCCGAGTTCGGAAAGGAAAGTAACAATCAACACATGGCATTGATGCAATCCTCAAGCAAGTATGATGCTATGACAAGTTAAATTGTATTGGAATGTCACCCTAAAGCATGCTTAGCAATTTTAAGCGGGGTCGGAGGGGAACAAACCCTAAAATAGGGGGAACCTCGGAGTCACCTTCTGGGTTGCTATTGTTATTCTAATTAAACTTGCAATTAAAGTTGTTGATCAATGCATTATTATGAGTCTATTATGTAGATCTCATTTTTCTGAACATTTTGATATATTATACAGATTTTTCTGATTTAAAATGAATTAATTATGATTTTACCCAATTTTATTCCATTTTTAAATTATTTTAAAACAATTAAACATTTTTGGAATATTTAAATTATTTTTACAACTTGCCCCACATATCCGAAGTTTAATAATTTTAGAAATTATTTTCCAACAATATTAGGGCGTGACTCATGGTCTCGGCGAAAGAACGGTAAAGGTCGTGGTCAACCACTCTCTGCCAGGCCTTCCAAGGAAGAGGGCTAATGTTAACTGGCACTAAGAATCGGTTGGTATGTGTGGGTAGAGTTGTTTACCCCTGCAGGGTAATAATATTTTTTAGAAGTCATGTACACGGTTATGGATGACTTGGGAACGGATTCAAAGATCATAGAGAAGAATAACCTAATCGTAAAACTTGACAAGAGAAGTGAGGTGTGCTTAAGGATGCTTCATCGGGGATTGAGGGGGTGATCCTAGTTGGTAGGTTCAGCTGATAAAGTTCCGGTTGATATCAAAAGATGATCAAATTAGAGATATTGTTTTCTCTTACCCCTTTTAAAAGGTTCCATTAGTCGAGCTTCTCCTCTCTCTCTCTTTTACAAAGAAAGTCAGCTTTATGCAAAATAACCCCACTAGCCACAAGTCTTGTGAAGTACACCCTGTACTTAGCCTTGCTTTGTGGATACTTTTGCAGAAAGTAAGTGTTACCACAGAAGGTGATTTTGATACGGCAACAACATCAACGAGTAGCTTGGGGTTCCCGGTCGGCAACCTGGAATCTATGGATTGGGACGTCATCGTTATGCTTCAAGCCTCTTAGGCCATTTGTTAAGTTTGCTATACTTAATAGCATAAATAGCCTTCCGTTGTTTGATGTTTGTGGTCAGTGACCTATGCTTGTAATATTTTGTCTCTCTGCTCATATGTGGTTGTTGTAATAATTTTTGTGTCATAGGGTCACCATAATGTTACCGATTCATTCTCTGCATGCTTCCGAGATTTAGGTTAGGCTTATGTCAGACAAAGGTCTGGGATTTGTCTAGCCTTAATCCCGGGGGTGTCACAGGTTTTTCGCCGATGAAGATGTGGATGTCTCTAAAGGGGATGACGGAGAAGCGCATAGGGTTCGTCTTTGCCGGCACCAGAAATTCATCTATAGAGACGATCGGGATGTTGACAGAGAAGAGAACGCGTCCGATGGCTAGAGTGTCGCAGATTCCTGCGAAGAGCTTGGACCTCGCCTGATGTAGAGCTCGAAGCGCCACTTGCCCCACAGTGGGTGCCAACTGTCGTCGTATTGCCGACGAGTACGCTATGGAGGGGTCCTCACATAGCGTGTTTAGAGACGTGGGCTAAAGCGGAGAGTTGGCGGGTAAGATGTAACACAGCTTACCTAGGTCAAGTCCCACAACGGTGGCAGAACTCTACTCCTTCTATAAATCACTATAATGGCAATACACCGAGTTACAGAGATTGGTTCGCTATGCGAGGTGTTGTACGTTGGAAACCCCAATCGTATGAGTCGTTCCCTAAAGACTTCTATAGGTCTGGTTTATAAAGGCATCAGAACCTAGGGTTATAGGGAAAGGACCTTGTGGGACAAGGTAAAGAGTCCTACACTAATACAAACTAGTCTTATTCTCTTGCACTCCAAGGCTCTGATTATATCGGTGACACCTGCATAGCCTTCCTTTATCCGACATGGGCCTCCCTTCTAGATCCATCTAAATGGGCCGCCCAGTAGGCCATAGGCCATACTACCAACTATGGCCACCCGGGTTAGCTAGATTAGAGACATGCAATGGAGAATATCATTTTGCGTCCTGAAAGTTGGGGCGCACAGGCAACGCGGTACCCAAGTTTCTTACAATCAGCTGAGTTGCCCAAAGTTGGCGTGCCAAATACTCAGAGGGTCTTTTTTGGCACGAATTCAACTTTACGTTTCAATACAAAATATCAGGCTAACGGCCGTCAAGTTGGGCCCGCCCCTATCAGCTTTCGTCGTTATGTCGCTAGCGTCGTGGCTATCATGTAGGCTTGCAGCGTTGGCGCATGCATCCTTTATGCGTCTTCTTCTTCCTCTAGGGCGGCAATCTGTGGTCGCGGCCATGGCGCGGAGCTAGGACTTGGATGAACCTGCTCGGCCCTGTTCTCCTCCCCATCCCGAATCGGAGCTCGCCCTCACCATTGCCGCATGCATGGCACGGCGCGGGGATGGGTATTCATTCCCGGGTGAAATCTGACACCATGCCGACCATGCTCGGTCCTGTTGGCCTCCTCCAGAATCCGAGCTCGCCGTCGCCATGGTCGCACATGCACCAGCCATGGTGCCTTCCTCTCCGAACCCCAAAGTTGCATCCACCCAGTTCGGCACAACGCCAACAAGGTGAAAATGCATCAAGTTTTCTTCTTGTGATTGTAGAAAAACATGTATGTACCGTGGCCGTAGCATACTCTAACAATGTACACATATGTTTTTTACTATATTTTCATTTGAAATTAGTAGCTCTGTGATGACGAAACACAGAGAACCTAAATGGAATGACGATGAGGACCGTGTTCTGTACTTTGCATTGCATCAACAAGTGCTCGCTGACGAAGAAAGTTACCAAGAGAGTGGAGTTCATCAGCCATTGCCAAAAAATATGTGAACAAATCAATGAGCGATTCAATGCAAATACGCGCAGAAAAGCTAGATCCATGTCATCAATCATCAATAGGTGGCACATTCTAGTGATGCGTTCAAATGCGTACACCATGTATCATTTGCTTGAAGTGGTTGTTATCCTGAGAAAAAATGCCTAGTATGCACATTACCTTTGTATGTTCTATGCTGCAATTCTCTTGTTATGGGCGCGGAAAGAAAATTTTGGGCTTCATTGAATATTACGTAGTTAGGCCTAACTTAGTCTTACACAAATAAGCATAGCTTAGTCTTTACACAAACAAGTGTAACTAATGATAAAGATAAAGACAAATGGTTCATCGGATCTGCCAATATGAGCACTAGGTCCCTGGAGCTGGTGGTATCGTCAGAACAAACTGCGTTTGGCCGTCTGGCATTCTCCATCAAATCGTACGACCCCACTGATGAGCCAATTGTAGGCCATCTCCCCCTGACGTGGATTCAGCTCCAGGTCGGATCTGGAGTGTCAACATGATAGGCGCGTGGGTGTGCAACAAACACACAATCTGCTATAAACACTGGAAGTGCTGGCACCTCAGCAACAACACCAACATGTTCTTCCTCGACTCCGGCAACAACCTCAGCAGGTATTTCGTCAGCTTCACCAGCAGCAGCCTCAGCAGGTATTTTGTCAGCTTCACCAACAACAACATTAGCAAGTTTTTCGTCAGGTTCACCACAACCAGCAGCAGCTAGTTCTTCGTCAGCTCCGCCACCACCACCAGCAGCAGCAGCATCAGGAGCAAGGGTTTCCTGAGCAATTACTGGTTCAACAGCTCCAGGGGCTCTGACAAAGAAAGGGTAGTTGATCCCAAGAAACACAGATTGTCCCTTCAGATTGTCGACTCTGCTCCAGACTTGCTCTACTGGGTCTTTGGATGGGCATGCGGACCTCGAGAAAACGTGACACCGCAGCGATGGGTATGAAGAAAGTTGTGTCCCCATATGTTCTATTGTATCACCAATGTTGTTTAGTGCTCCCCTGATATGAATCCACATGAGTTCATCATCTTGTTCTGTGTTGCCTTCGACAGGTGCCGGGAACCAGCGCCGTGTCCCAAGTTTAGCATCTGCTACTGCATCTTCGATGATTGGAGCTGGACTGATGTGCGGGGCTGCGTGGGTACCTGCATGTTACTTACAGTCAGTAAGTAGAATTTTGAATGGGATTTTACATGCTATATAACACCATGACTCACCCCAAATGGACGGCTCCCAAACACGCACGTCGCCGCTAGGTTCAGTTACCGCATAAATGCGTTGCGGTTTGTACGAATAGTAGTTGTAGGTGAAGACAGCGTCGACATACTTCTCCGGCTGCAGGAAGTCGTCGCGCAAGACTGTCCATTCCTAGTCTTCTGGGAATCTAATGAATGTGATTGCCTTGTTGAACACCACTAAGAGGTCGTATTCCTAGGTTGTAAGCGAATTCAGAAATCGGTGGCGGCCACCCGTTGTTGAATGGAGTAATACCGACACCCTCCAAAGATGGCAATGCAAGTCTCAACGATCTGTAGCCATTTTTTAGAGTCCAAGTACTCCCATCCTATGATGAAAGGACCACCCACTCGTTGTTCCCACCCACCGAGTTCTGGTCATCTTCCATATCCGTCTCTTCTTCTTCCTTGATATTCACCACTACTGATTTGGACCACTTATCCAGCAACATCAGTTTTGCATGAATATTCTGCAGAGTTTGTTGTTAGTTGGTACAATCACCTAGCATGGATTCCATTGCAAATACAATTTGACAACTGGACCTTCAGATTAAAGTACACAAAATATTGCCGAAATACGAGTGTCTCCTCAGATATCGCCTAAATTATGCATGTGTCACTACAAAGATACCTAATATATGGAGTAGGAGTAGAGCCCCAAGAACAAACTCCTGACGATGATCATAAACAACTCGAGGAATATCACCTAGCAGGCATTCCATTGCAAATCAAAATTGACAACTCGTCTATCACCTAAATTAAGGCTGTGTCACTACGAAAATACCAGAATATCAGGTACGAGCAGAGCTTCCGCTGTACAGAATAGTCTTAAATGGTTTGATTTGTTCAAACCGCGCGTGCACACAACACGTTCGACAAAAGGAACATAGCATTCCGATGAGGGTTCAGCAGATGTGAATCAACGATATGACTGAACCAATGAGAAAATACCGGAACATACGTGGCCATCGCGGTCGTTTGGCTATTTGCTATTATCGGGGTAAAGAAGGTCTGGCATGCCGAACGGTTGTTCGTCCATGTCCCGCATCGTAAAGGGGTAACCAGGGATGCAGCGAGCGAGGTGGACGGAAGAGATGATGTCCAACCCCGAGGCGATCCTGTGCACGTTCGCGGCGCTGAGGTTCGGCCATCCCCAATCCTCGCGGTGGCGGTCGCCCTGGCCATCTACATCATCGTCGCATGCCTTTCGCTTCAGCCTACTGCTACCCCAAGCTCTACCCATAGCGGCAAATGGAGTCTGGAATCCGGTAGATTAATGGAGTTGTCGTAAGGAGGCGGATGGATTCGAGAGGGGATGGAATCAAGGATGGGGGCAGTTGTTCGAGTGGGGAGTGAATCTGCAAGGAACCATCACCGCCGCCGGTTCTCGTCCGCGTGGAAGACAAGGAAGGGGGCGTAATTATTGAAGGCGGGCACTGGAACCATCTAGAGGAAGTGAAAAAATAAATCGTAAGAGAGAGATATGTGCGGCCCGCCTGACAGTGAGTGAAGGTCGGCACGCGCAAACGTGACTACGTTTGACTTGGATCATGCATGGCAGACGTCGATTCCACCGCATGCAAGTGGTGCAGAACAAATTTTAGGAAGCGCTAGCGCCGATGTGTAAAACCGCCGTTTTTCTCCACCTTCACCCTACTACAAACGGTCGTGCACCATTCCAGATATTGGTAAGGGCGGTTCCAATTTTTCACTTCTCCGTCTCATTTCCTCCTCCATGGCCTCATCGTCTTTCTCCTCTACTACCTGATCCATCACCCTCTTCCTCCGTATCCTTTCCCTCTTGCCTGTAGTCAAGGACTTTTCGGACGTCCGAAACGACGGCAGGCAAGCGATTGCGCACTTCGACATAGAAGTACATAGCGGGAAGAAGATCGATGTCATCTACACCATCAACCCTCGGACGATGAGGAATACTCTGAATAATTACACGAGTTGGCTGCAGTTCTAAGAAAACAGGTTCGTAGGTCTCAACCTCGAGTACAGCCGCGATCACCGTAGGATCGCCGTGCTGCAACTCTCCATGAAGGGGCACGTCCTCGTATACTAGCCTTTTTGCGAGAAGGGGCTGCCGGGATCTGGTAGACTTTGTTGTCTTTTTGTTCCTGAACCGTCTATTCGCAAAAGTTATTGCTAATTTATTTGTCTGAATTTATTTTCATGCAGGTGGGGCAAAAGCATTAGGGATCTGTTTCATGACTTTCTCGTGAACCAGCACATAACATTTACTAGTGTTGACATCACGAATGACACTAAACTGCTTGAAAGCCCAACTATCAACATTAGAATCCCAAAGGAGTGCAGAGTGGGCATCCAGGAAATTTACTAGATCCAAGGGACAAAGGGCGGCAAGACCGGGATGGCCACTCTTGCCTCCGAACTCATTGACCCTTGGTACGCTGACATGAAGGGAAAATTGCCGAGATGTTCGTGGAGGCGTTTAGGGAACGATTACTGGGAGGATAAGCCAATTTCTGAACCTAATCCAAAGTACGCTGCAATTGACGGGTATGTTAGCCACGAGCTGTACCACTAGATTGTAAAATCTCGTTCTAGGCATCGCATCATTGAAGCACCACCAAGGCAGGTTGTTTGCCCAGATGCCGGAGTGTAGATAAATATACAAGCCGGGGCAAGCGATCGAAGGCATCCGGGGATCAGTTACCTTCTCCAATAGGCTGGGATGTAGACTTTTAGTGCATGATTGTTGTGTTTATGAAAACATGTTATTTCAGAAGTACACTATGGAAGCAATTACGAACTGCTGTGTATTACCTTTGTCGAACTATAATCTGGGTTTGGTTATGACTATATCCTTCGCTATAATTTGGGTTTGGTAATGACTTATGACTGTATCACATCTTATGCATGTCAGTCCTGGATTTTGCCGCATGCAAATGGCAAAGACAGAATTTGTAAGAATGAATGTTGAGCATACAACAGGGGGAATGTAATTCATACAGGTTAAGTAGGTAATAGCACAGGGATCATACGAGCTTTGTTCTTACACACATAATGCTTAGAAAATACATGCGAGATAAAATACAGGCGAGATAAAACTAGGAACAAAATGCAAAACTAGTAGTGGTAAACAGCACACTCACCCACTCGCCAAATCTTGTTGAGCATCTCGTAGCAGACATACGCGTCCCTGGCTGCGTACTTGATCGCATCGTAATCCAGGTGCCTCCACTCCCATCGCTCGTGCTGGTGCTTCGGGAACTCGACTTTCATGCCGGCGTACTCGCGGTCGATGATGTCGGCAGCGAGTCTAGCCATGCCGGCTTTCCCCGTACCGCCATCCGAGTACCTCCACAAACGTTTGAGATTGACGTGATTGACGACATGAACGAGGAGATCCTGCTCTTGCTTCGGAGTTTCGTTCTTGATGTCGACGCTGGCGAAGTAGATCTCCCTACTGTGTAGGAACTCGCGAAGCTCCAGGCATACAGATTCAGCCCTAAATACGTGGTATAGGAGGCAGTGGTTGCGCATGGACAGCTGCAAAAGCGTCGTCCTCTTCCTATCTCCGGTATACTGGAGGTCAAGGCCGATGATCTTGTACCTATCCATCGACTCGTGTAGCCACCGCTCGTACATTGCGATGACCTTGGCGACCTCTGCTGACGCATTTGTGTGGAGGACCGTCAGCTTGGTGGTGCCATGAGCGGTGACAGTGTACTCGTCGGTGAAGTCGCTCCCGTCGCCGAACACGATGTACTCTGCGTCCATGGCAGCAGCTAATGCGGCGACGGTGGCCTAGGATTGGTAGCGGTGGCTGGGACTGGGCGTGGCGGTGGAGTGATCTGTTGCGGTGGTATGGCCCGGTGGAGGCAGTGCCTGCGGCAGTGTCGATGGTTCTTGTGGTGGCTACGGTGGCGGCGGAGGGTGGAGGAAGGAATGAGTTGGGGATTTTTGCACAATGATGTGCTGAAGAGACGGAAGGAGATGCTTACATTGCGTTTACCAATATTCCGGTCATACCCATGTGGAAACAAGTTTGACCTGGCGAGCATAGTTGGTTTCCAATCCTAGCGATTAAATTTGGTGTCCGTCTCGGAAGGCGATGAGACAGGTGTGCGACGTGGCTTTGGCGTGGCAGAGACCGGTCACGTAGACCACCGTCCCCTTGCCGATCCGCAGCGGGTGCGCGGTGCTGACACGACGTAACGTGACAGGACTGAAGAAAGTGTACAACTATTATTCCTAACAAGTTTAAGAAGTGTAAGCATAGACATGGACCTAGCATCCCTGCACCCCGGGGCAGCCGCCCAGCCGATCAGGCCTGCCGATTGTGCAAAGCTTGCAATTTCATTTTGTCTAGAATTTGCCAAAATGAAGCTCGTTTGCCCATGCTTCTATAAGTTTCTCCGTAGGCCACTTGTGTAAGCATGCACGATCAAGCAACTTTGCAACACACGTGTCGATGGAAAAGCATGAGGTTTCAATGCACCACATAGTTTAGGGATTTAGAATAGCTACATTGCGGAGCTCTAGCCAAATTGCATGGTAAAGCAAAATTCAGCTTTTTGTCAGATTTAGCTATAGCAACATTGTGTCTCGTTTGTCCTCACTTTTTCCCTCCTGATATTCCGAAGCCCTCACATGCGCGCGGAGGGGGATGTCGTCTAGTCAAAGGCTTGGCCGTTACGTGCGCCCTGATGCCTAAATTGGAAGTTTTTTTGTTATTTGGCCTTTTTAAGAGCGTCGTTTCCCCTCTCTCGCTAATAGTTGTGTTTTTTGCCCAAAAAGGTATGGAATCTAGAGTAGATTCTCTCTTCATTCAGTGTTCCTTTTGCCCTTGTTTTTCCCTAATCTGGTAGCAAATCTAGAGTAGCAAAACAAACCAGCACCATAAATAAATTCTGTAAACAGAGAAGATGTAGATAAAGTAGCTAATATAGGTTATATAGTACGGTACTTAACGACGTTCGACAATTAAGCTGCTCAGCAGCAGCAGCTGACAGGTTCAACATAGACAAGACAAAAGAAGCTACTTTACAGTATCAGTGGCCCCTCATGGCCTCTGCCAGGAGGGCATCCGCCTCCTCCCTCTGGTGCCCCCTCCACTTCTTGCTTCCCAGCCCCTTGACCTTGGGTGCCTTTGGTCTAATCGGGGGCATGCAACCCTCCTTTATAGCCACCTTCTGGAGGTTGCGGAGGTGAAGATTGAGCGCCTGGTGCTTGGCCATGAATCCGTGGACATTCATGGACTCGTCGCAGGTCCTCATGTCCTCAGCATGCTTCACGAGGGAGTTGAAGTCCATGGCGTGGAGCCTCCTGGTAGGCATAAGGGGCACATGTACACGTCATCGGCGAAGAAGTTGTTGTACTGGTCGGGCTTTAGCCTCCTCAACACATGACGAGTCTTGGTGTCCTTGGACTCGTCGTCGCTGCGGACATTGCTGCTATCCTCCTATTGGAAAAAACAATAGAGTGCAATAAGGAGATGATTGAGATACTTTGATTATCGGGATTGATTATTTGCATAGATTGACCGATTGAGATCTCCCAATTATTCCCCGAATCTCAAACCAAATCGAATACTGATCCCAACTACGAACTGGGGGATTCGTCGAAAATCGAGATCTAACACAAGGGGATTAGCTACTGTAAAAATACGAACAGCCGAGCCCTAATAACATACGATCTAGCATCTAACGATGGGAATAGGGGAAGAACAAGGGAAGGGGAGAAAACCCTGCTTACCTCCGACCATGGGTCGGTGATGCTGGTGTCGTAGGGATTCTTCGTACTTATGTGGACAGCCTCCTCGTAGGGGTCTCAGCCGAGCGGGATATGTCCGAGACCGGCGGGGGCCTCCTCGTCAGCGGCTACGGTGGCTACAGCGGATGCGGGGATGGGGTTCTGTACGGGGACAGGGGGCTCCTCGCCGGCGGCCTTGGAGGCGCCGATGGCCACCACGCCGTTCTTCTCCATCGCTGGCGTGGTTGGGGTTTTGTTGGGCATTTGCAGAAGGTGATGGGACAGTGGAGACAGTTGAGTGAGCGAGTGCGTGATGAGTGGGAGTGGGGAGGCCTCTACTAAAGGAGAAGGGAAGCGAAATTTCGTTGCACGACCGTGCACCGCGTACGCTACTGCACCGTGCACGGCCACACGTGTCCGCTACCGCCCCATGCACCGCACACGCATACCGTGAGTCACGTTTTTTCCCTCGTGTCTAACCATGGCGATTATGTTGTACTTAGTTTTGCCCTCGAGCTTAACACTGGCGGTTTGGTTCCATTTTTAAATAATTTTCTATTTTCTATTGAATCCATTTGTCACTCTTACTCTTGATTTTTTAAGTTCTACTCAGTTTGCCCTTGGTTTTTAAGTTATACTCAGTTTTGCCCTTGGTTCTTAAGTGCTACTCAGTTTTCCCCTCTCTTTGTATCCATCTCTCGCACATGTGCTCATCTTCGCTGCTACGTTCTGATTGGTTGAGACAGTTGTCACACGGATCGTGCCCATCAACTGTTGATCCTCTATGATCTAGCGGACATGATAACCCTTATATCTTTCGGGGGCACCCCTCTATCCATGCAAAATAACGAGTATGCCACCGGAACTTTAACTCCATAAACAGATGAACTTGAATATGTTTTGAAGGGTATGAAAATAGAAATCCCCATGGTTTAAGGGTCTAGATACGGTAAGAGAACTAAATATTATTAGTGGCCGCGCCAACACAGTGACGGGTTGGTCGGCTAGAAGTTGTTGATTCCAAAGTAAGGGGACACTAGGCCGGTCTTGACATACTCCCTCAGGAATTTTCCATAAGCAGCGTGCTTAGCCTTGGTCACCGACTTGTGTTTACTAGCCGGGCTTTTACCGATGCCAACCGCATGCTGAATCAAGCTGGCAATCCTCGGGTTGACTCCTTTCTTACAGAAAGGGCACCTGAGCTCCCCAAGTCAAGTGCGGAAAGGGATTATCCCGCTCTTGAGCTTCTTCATGACATGGCGGCTCTTGTTTCCCTGGTCTCCTTGTCAGAGTCAATCTCACTTGAATACACCTGTAATGTATGGAATACCAACCGAAATGACCAAAATAATAAATATATATTCCTTCCACCATTCCGAGTTACTTTCGATGCAATAACATGTCTATACAGGTTCAGCAGTTCATTATGGCCGTCTCCCCAGCTCGCTCCTAAATTAATGTGGTTTGTGTTCTTGATAACTTATTAATAAATAAATAATGTGGATTCATTCAGAACAGACTAGATCTCTCCATGTACTGGTTCATACGTTGCATCTAATCATTACAACTAGATTTTTTATGACGCCAGGATAGATTAAGCTCGAGCAGAAAATATGAAACATGTTGAAATAGATGTACCTCCGGGTACACGAGCGGAGCGTGTTCGTTGAACTCCACGCCCTCATCGGGGCCTCCGAAGTCGTCAGCATCGGCGAGCACATGTTCCCCCAAGGGGTTGAACTGCAAGTCCTCCTCGCCTTGTGCTGCGTGATGCTCCTCCAGATCTGCCGTGTGAAGCACCACCCCGGCGACAATGCCCGGACACTCACCCCCACGCACTGGTTTCATGGAGAAGGTTCGTGCAAGTACGTTCAAGATTGTGGGGTTTTGCTAGATAGGGAAGAGAGAGTAGTGGATGAGTGCGAATGGAGGACCCGATAGGCTGGGTTTTTAATGCAAGGATGTTTAGGCCTCCTCGTTGGCCCTGGTAGCCAGCTCTTCCGGCTGCGGCTGCCACGTGGAAGGTTCGTGTGGTGGGGGCCTGTCGGAAGTGAGAGTGCAGGTGCGCTACATAGTAAAAATGGTATAGCCCGTGGGCCGTGGATGACCAGTTGTCGTGCAGTAGACTTGTAGCCTTTGCAGACTAGATTAAACATGACATGACCACTCGACAACTTTTTCCATGGACGGCATCGTGTTCCTTCTTGTAGAAGTATTGTTGAGGGAGACGTTCGTGTTGTCTCGCGCTGTCCTATGAAGGGCATGACGTGTGCAACGAGTCTCGTTGGATCACATAGGATCAACAGTTGGTGCGCACGATCCGTGTGACAACTATGACAACCAATCAGAGCGAAGCAGACAGAGTGGGCACAGGTTTAGGTTTCTATGAAAGAGAGAGAGAGGGGGCAAAACTGGGTAGTATCAAAAAACCAAGGGCAAAGCTGAGTAGTATAAAAATGGAAAGTGAGTGTCTTTTACAATGAAATACATCGTGGCATACATCAAATTATGCCAAGATACATCCATTAGAGTTCATGGCATGTGTGTTCTTTCCACAAACCACATATGTATCCACTAGACTCATTGCATGTGTGTTCATGTCATGAACCACATATGGATCCACTAGTGTTCATTACATATGTGTTCTTTCCACAAACCACATATGTATCCACTAGCGTAATTGCATGTGTGTTCTTTTCACAAACCACACATGGATCAACCAATGTCATTGCATGTGTGTTGTTTCCACAAACCACACATGGATCCACCAGTATTCATTGCATGTGTGTTCTTTCCACAAACCACACATGGATCCACCTGAGTCATTGCATGTGTGTTCGTGGCATGAACCACATATGGATCCACCAGTGTTCATTGCATGTGTGTTCTTTCCACAAACCACACATGGATCCACCAGAGTCATTGCATGTGTGTTCTTTCCACAAACCACATATGGATCAACTAGTGTCATTGCATGTGTGTTCTTTCCACAAACCACATATGGATCAAAGTGATCCCTTCTAAGAAGCTTCCAAGTCAATGAAGACCAATCTCAAGCATGGATCCTTACTACTCAACCTACACTTCAACATCATCCACTTGATGATGTTTGGGTACCTTGCAACCCATCAAAAACATCACATCTCATGCTCTAGTCAAAAACCCTAAATCTGCCAACCCTTGTGCATTTTTGGTAATCTGTTTCCAGCATCACCCTTTTGAATGCCTCCCCTTTCCCAACCCTTGTGCATTTTTGGTAATGCACCTGAACCATCTTGTTAACCATCCTAAGGACTCCCAATTACCACTCTTACCCTTTATTATATCATCCTCCTAACCACTTGTTCTTGATGGTTTTGCAGACAAGAAAATAACTTTCCTGTAAATCTAGTCAGCATGCCTACTTTGGTATAAGCTCACACCACCATCCATCCTTCTATGGACCAAATCTTTGCATGGTTGTGCTCTACTAATATAGTTCTATCCCCATCTACTTCACTTGTTCCAATTGGATCCTTGAGCTGACTACACCCACAAGATTTCGATGGCTAGTTGATAATCTGCTTTGGCAGGCTTATTTTTCTTCAAAGTTTGCAAGCTTGTCTTGATGAGCTCAAGCAGGATCAAGCTCAAACCTCTGTACCATGTTGATATACATCACTTGGTCTATGCATCCATCTATCCCATGCCCCAAGGGGAGCTCTGAGCTCCAAGATCCAACCTGGTTTTAAGGGCATGAAATTAACATCACCCTAGATCCTTAATCTAGGGTATTCCACCAAAATCAACTTGGATTCTCCAATCCCTAGGTTGAAAATGCTTTCTACACCTTGTCTACATCATCCACCTTGGTCATCAAGTTGTATAAAATATTATCCATAATTATTATGGCTCCAACCCAAATTAATCTCTTTAATAGTCAAAATCTCCAAAACTCTTTTCATAAAGGCAAGTTTGGTTTTTACCAAAGAACTTCCCCAACTCTTGGCTCAATTGAGATCCACATATCATACCCCATATTTCCCACTTCAAAAATAAATATTTTAGAAGAGCCTTATTATTTCTTTTTGCCCCTTTTCTTAAATGGCAGAAATGGAATAATAATAATTTTAAATACTTATGTGTCTCAATAAATCTTGGGAAAATTCCCCTAAGTGTGTATTCACATTTGGGATCATCCCACATCAGAAACTCCACTCGTCCAATGTAAATTTACCAAATGATCCTCTAGAATCTACTTCTGCAGTTTTTGAACAAATAGATTTAAGTGGACTAAAACTCCTCTGAAACATCTCCAATAATTCCTGGAGGTGTATCTTAACCTTGTCCATCTACCAGTACCCTTAACTCATCTTTCAAAGATCAAATTTAGAGAACTTGACCCTGATCTTTCTAGATGGCAGATTAGGACTTTTATCCACCTTAAGCCAAAACCCAATCAAACCATCACCAAAGCTTGTCAAGCACTCCTCTCCTGCACCCATAACACACCCTGGTTGACCACTACTGTAGCTGTACTGTAGCAGCCCCTCTCCCCTTGTCCCATGTGCTTGGATGTGAGGAGGAGAGAGTTAAGGATAAGCATGGCCAATCAACTTGCAACAGCTCTCCTACCTATCCTCTGCCCTCATCACGGGCCAGATACCACCTCCACCGCCCCCAGAAAACCCTCCCCTGGTTTCACTCCCTCCCTCTTGCTCTCATGGACCTAGTCCACTCTACACCCCTCTTCCTTGGTTTATAAGCCAGTAGGCCACCCCCGCACTCCCCCTGCTGCTCATTCGCCCCCTCTGCTCCCTCTTACCACCCCAACACCCCCCACTCCCTCTCCCATGTTCTGTCCTAGCCAGGAGGAAGAAGGAAAGGGGCACCTCGGTACCCTTCCAAGATCTGTTCGGGTGCTCCCTCCTCGGCCTTTCTTCCTCTGCATGTCGCAATGCTAAGATCTCCTATCCCTTCCGCCCCTAATCCCCTTTTTGTCTCTCCTAGGAACGACCTCTCCGAGGACGGCATCGAGCTCTGACGAGCTCGCCTCGGAGGTCTTCACGCGAGGCATCTTCTGGCGAGAAACCGCGGCATGCCGCCCCTCGTCGGAACCGCATCAGACCGCCGCATCACCCCGCGCCCTCTCTGGCCCCTCCCCGCACCTCTGGTAAGCTCCCCGACCCCGCCGGCGCCGCCCTAGGGTTCCTCCCCTGTCGATTTCAGACAGAGGAAGCAGAAGCACGAGGGCCGTTGATCTTCACTAGATCCGACGGCCAGCACTCCCCCTTACCTCTTCACACCTCCCTTCCGGCTGACGAGCGGGCCCTGCTCCGTGAGTTCAAACCCGTGCGCGCACACTCCCGCCGGAGGTGAGATAGGCCAGCTCGATCCAGTGCGGCCCAACTCCAAGCGGATCCGGCCCGCGCCCCCTGGCATGTTTCCTTTTTATAATTCCTTTTTCCAGATCTGTTTAATAGACTGCTAGGATTAATTCAAAATAATATTGGAAAATGTTTCCAAATGCCCAGATCTATTTTCTACTAAGTACATGGATGATTTCCCTAACACCTAGTACCCTTGGTTAGCTCAATATATGAATGGATTAAATATATTAAATCAATTGTCCAGAAGTGTTTAAAACACTCTTTAAATCCCTCAGGGAGATTCACATCTCCAATTGGAGTAAAACCAACTGCCCCTGGTAGGTAGTAACAATGCCTATCTAATGGACTTGGTCCCTGGCCGAGGTGAATAGTAGGTTGTCTTTAGAAAAAATAACAAACATAGCTATGATCTGACTTTAGGAATTTCTCTAGGTCAAACCAACATAGTTATTGATCCAATTCCACCTCTCTCTGATGTGGTACACTAAGGCCTATCCAAATCCAGGATCTCATGATTTATTGAGACTTGGATATTTTTCTGTGAGTTAAACATTTATGTGCATGGTTTACCCATCAATAAAATCACTACAGGAGTTATATGAATCCAGACACGGTGATTCCAATTTCTACAGAAAGGTATTCTAAATACCTACCATGTGACCTTGGAATCAAATAAAAATCTATTGTAGATTTAATCTGGTGAAAAAGACAAGTTGTATACAGAACTGCCTTTGGGAATTTCTTGAGGGCATTCTATTAATTATCTTGACCTTATTCCAAATATCAGTAATCAAGTACTAAAACCCCTACTGAATCCTCCAAGGAAATAATTTCTGGAGCTCCAGAACCTTTCTAGTGAATTATTTTCTAAAACTAGAGTATTATTCACTATAAAAATCACTATAAATCTTTTGTAAGTGATAAAATTGTGAAACCACTTTTATTGGCTTCATCTTATCAGTACCTATCTATTGGTATCATGTTTTTACAATAGTAGCATACATAATATGTCTTGGTCCAAAAATCCATCTCTTAGGTAATTTCTAGACTATTAATCCTAAAGGATTTTCTTCCAAAATTCCCAAGACAAGGCCAATCTCATTAATCCCTTCTCCCTAAGACCTACGGATTTGTAATCTTGCATTATCCATTTGTTTGTTGTATTGTATTGGTGCTTGCATGCCTTGTGATGATTGTGCCCTTGTTTGTTTGCATGTGATGTCTAGACGATGATAGTTGCGATGAAATCGGAGAGCAGGAGAAGTGGTAATTATTATTGGTATTATTGGGTATTCTAAGAAGAAGTCCAGGGAAAATTATGCCATATTGATGATCATCAGGCAAGCCACCTTCTTGCTCATAATCCTTGTCCTACTATTTTACTTATGCATGTTTTATCTTCTATTTATTAAAAACTGCATTGCTTTAGTATATGTTGATATATACATATATATAGGGTGGTGGTTTGGCTCCTACAAACTATTACACCTTGGTACTACTAAGTACAACCCCCTTGGTGTTCCTACTTGACCCTAGTAGAATAGATGGTGTATTACACCATACCCCTTCGGAGACCCCGATTTGGCCGAAGCAAAGCTAGAGGATGGGAAGACCCCAGAAAAAGGTTTTTACCAAATGTTTTATGATAAAACCTTGGTGAGGTGGGACGTCCCAAGAGATGTTGAGAAAGAAAAAGGTTTTGTTTTACAAGATGCTGAAGGAAAAACCGGAGGAAAAACTTTTACAAAAACGCACCTGGTTCTCTGCATGTTTTGCTAGAACAATTAACCCTATGCAACCACATTACTCTGGAATGGGACAGTGCTAGATTTGATGTTTGTCTGTTCTGGTATAAGCTGCCTCGCAACTACTATAGGGGATCGGGGATCCCTGGAGGGTGGGCCTTCTATGATAAAGGTGGGACCTAGAGAAGTAACGAAGGGTCGGCATGCCTCCACACGTTACTATGGGCCCCTCATTGAAAGCGCACACTCTCGAGGAGTGGAAAAAGCGCTCCGGTTGGTCCTCGCCCGACGTCCCGGTTTTGAGGGGATTAACACCCATAGGGTAGGCACTTATATTTGAGTGGGCATCCGGAGAGTCTTGATCGGTTACTCGACCCACGATCGGTGAAGATCAGGGTAGTGTACCCAGATGGTGTGGGTAAAGTGTACAAACTCTGCAGAGTATAAATCTATTCGAATAGCCACGTCCGTGGTCATGGACGGTTGGGAAGGTTGCTGTAGAGTGGTGCTGGTTTTGTTTTCAAAAAGGATTTCTGAAAAAGAAATTGTCTTCAAAGTGTTTTGACCATGGGATGGTCGGAAAGGATCCCTGTTTTTGACCATGGGATGGTCAAAAAGGGATGGAAGGAGTTTTCTTCATGGGATGACTGGGAGAAGGAAACAAATGGGTGACCCAGTCCTAATGTTTTCCAAAACTTTTCAAAATGGTTTACAAAAGTTTTCAACAAAGATATGTAGATGCTATATCTAGGAGAGAAACTATTTAGAAAAGAACCCCTCTTGGAGAAATCCTATTACTACAGCCATATTGCATATCCCCTTGTTATTGCTATCTTAAGGTGGTTTGCGAGTACATTCAATGTACTCACTAGCATTGTCCATGGATTTTAACTTGGTCAAATATCAAGAAGAAGTGGATTGGACGACTATGCGAGCTAGGATGTTCTCCCAGTCAGTTTCCTGTAGGTTAAGGCATGGCTCGGGCTCTACGCTTGATGAAGATCTGCTACTGCTTATTGATGTAGCCATAACGGCATTTATGTAAGTCTTGTAATTCGGTATATTCTCGGATGATGTAATGATACTTGTCGGTTATGTTCCACGACTAACTGATCATGAGATCGTGGTTGTATGCATAATAGGGATTCTCGGAGGATTAATCCGGGGGCCCCACAGACTTGGTATCAGAGCCATCCTGACTGTAGGAGAACCTTAGTTAGCATGGTCGTAGACATGAACCTTATTTTGAAAACCCCGGTTTTTGAAAACTAGTTTCTCGAAGAGTTTCAAAAAGTTCTACTTCTTCTCTTAATCTAAGTAAAAGCTTTTGAAAATGGTTTACTCTAACTCTTGATCCCAAACTTCAAACCTCTGGATTTTTAAATAAATAGGATCTAGAACTCGGTGAAGACAATGAGGACAAGATGAAGACAAGCAACTACCAGCAAACGCAAGGAGATTACAACATCGTTCGACCCGCGGAATCCTCACAATCAAAAGACCTCAGGTCTTGCCCTATCAAGAATGCGTCCAAGATGCGATGAAGGCTTCATCCGCAAGGTAAGTGACTCTGACCTGAAGAAAGACGGTATCTAGGGTCAATAGTCCTAAGAATAGGATTCCCCTACATCGCGAGTAGTTAACTCCTTGGTCCCTAGCGTTGACCGTGTTTGCTTGCCTAGATGCCACATGTGTTGTTTGATGTGTGATTGTTTGCCGAGGACATTGCGATTCCCTCGCTCTGTTTGCCTTGTTTGTATGTTCAGGTTTGCTTTGACCTCCTTAAAAATGTGACTCGAGGAGCGATAACCCACCTAGTAACTCAGGAACCCCTATGTTAGATGTTGGTTATGAGACCTAGAATAAATCCGAGAGTATATGCGAGGAAAGGAATCGCAAGAACCAGGAGTTCGACGTCATCAAGATAGAATAACTCGAAGACTTCCCCTTAGCAGGATGACATACCTCGTCAAACTCACCTCGCAAGACTCGTCAATAGCTCAACCCTCCCTTGTTCATGAGACTACTATAGCAAGAATCCCGTTGAAACCAGAAGTCAATCACCGAAGGATCCTCAATATCCACATGAACCCACCCGATAAGTCAACCAAGACAAGGAGTGAAGACCTAACCACACTAAGCTTTAGTGTATTAGATCTTATGACCGCCTCAGGAGACTACCTACTATAGTCGACCCTACTCAAAACGACGGAAGTTCGTCCCGAGAAGTCAGAAGTACCCCAGAATCTAGATGCTAAGGAAGCGAAGAAAACGAGTCCACGCAGCCACCAAGCAGAAGCAAGCCAGAATTTCAAGTGAAGACCACTTACCCCGAAGCTTACTACCTCAACCCTGACGGAGTACTGGCAAGAAGAGTCATAAACCGCTAATTTACCTTGAGCTACCCCTCCCCTAAAGGGTTCGTTAGGAAACTAGCCCCGCCAAGGTTGATAAAGTAAGACGTCGATCAAAGGTCCCAGCTCAAGATTCAGATGAGATATATCCTTCCGCTAACAGCAAGTCAGCCTTCCAAGTCAGGAGATCCAAAACCCTTCCCTAGGAACGTTAGTGAAGCTCTAAGGTGGAAAGACTGTGTTTTTCCACTCAATCTCCAGAGGACTGTCTACCAGAAGATACTTCAGAAGATATCCCCGGATCTGAAGTCTTTCCGCCAAGCTACCACCCTTGAGTTATCCGAGGAGAAACTAATTGAGGATTCTACAAAGTCCCTCTGCTACTTCAGCTGAAGACCCACCCGAAGGACTACCGAACCGCTAACCCCTAGGTTCCATAATGCTTAGAGGACTTGAGACTCCAACGACTCCACTAGGCTAATCATGGATAAAACTAGTATCTAAGCCCCACAGACTTGGTTAGCTCGATGGACGTTTTTCGAAGACCTCGACTATAGGAAAAAGAGGGACGACCATCTTCAGAAGCACCACCACTGAAGTCAAGAAGGAAGGAATGTGTTATCTCCACGCTATCCTAGTCAAATCCTAAGGGGGAAAGACTGCGTCTCTCCCACACAATCAGGGCGAAGCAGACAAAGTGGGCACAGGTTTGGGTTTCTACGAAAGAGAGAGAGGGGGTAAAACTAGGTAGTATCAAAAAACCAAGGGCAAAGCTGAGTAGTATAAAAATGGAAAGTGAGTGTCTTTTACAATGAAATACATCGTGGCATACATCAAATTATGCCAAGATAGATCCACTAAAGTTCATTGCATGTGTGTTCTTTCCACAAACCACATATGTATCCACTAGACTCATTGCATGTGTGTTCATGTCATGAACCACATATGGATCCACTAGTGTTCATTACATATGTGTTCTTTCCACAAACCACATATGTATCACTAGCATAATTGCATGTGTGTTCTTTTCACAAACCACACATGGATCAACCAATGTCATTTCATGTGTGTTCTTTCCACAAACCCCACATGGATCCACCAGTATTCATTGCATGTGTGTTCTTTCCACAAACCACACATGGATCCACCTGAGTCATTGCATGTGTGTTCGTGTCATGAACCACATATGGATACACTAGTGTTCATTGCATGTGTGTTCTTTCCACAAACCACACATGGATCCACCAGAGTCATTGCATGTGTGTTCTTTCCACAAACCACATATGGATCAACCAGTGTCATTGCATGTGTGGTCCTGTCATGAACTGTAACATCCCAATTTCAGCAACCCTGATTAGTTGTCCAGAAAAGCAAAAATCAGGGGGAACAAAAACTTTTTCTTGTTTAATTTTGAAGTGTTTGCTTGTTGTTTGGATATGCTTATGGATATGAATGTGTATTATATGATATACCCCTTACCTTAACCCTGGTTGACAAAAGCTATTTAACAAAACTATCTTGGCTTATTCTCCATATTCCCAAATGTTTTGGCATTTCAAAATCTGAGCCAAGATGCTTATGTAACCAAAACTATTTTAGTATCTTCTATTGATAAAAATATGGAGAGTTATATAATATAATCTCCTTATGTTTTCAAGACAGAACCTTCAACTCCTCTTATCTCTAGGATCTCCAAAACCTTTTTGTAAGATTTTGGATTCTACTCTTGGTAGAGATACCAAGGACCTTACCTTGTTCAAACTCCAACCTAATTCAAAATACCCATCCTTACCTCAAGCTAAGCTTGGTGATAACCCCCAGTAGTAGTTGATTTGTTTGTAAGATGAGTTGCCTTGTTCTGCTGTTTGACTTGATTGCTTAGAAGTAGTATGGGCTACTCTAGGATCTCATTACTAGGATCAAGATGTCTCCAAATCATCCCACCCTAAGTAAGAATACAACCTGGATCTGATCCCTAGCTACTCAGTAGCCATCTAAAACCCTTAGACAGATCAATTCTAAAGTGATCCCTTCTAAGAAGCTTCCAAGTCAATGAAGACCAATCTCAAGCATGGATCCTTACTACTCAACCTACACTTCAACATCATCCACATGATGATGTTTCGGTACCTTGCAACCCATCAGAAACATCACATCTCATGCTCTAGTCAAAAACCCTAAATCTGCCAAATTTGGCGAAGTCTGGAAATCTATTTCTAGCCTCACCCTTTTGAATGCCTCCCCTTTCCCAACCCTTGTGCAGTTTTGGTAATGCACCAGAACCATCTTGTTAACCATCCTAAGGACTACCAAGGCCCACTCTTACCCTTGATTATATCATCCTCCTACCCACTTGTTCTTGATGGTTTTGCAAACAAGAAAAAAACTTTTCCTGTAAATCTAGTCAGCATGCCTACTTTGGTATAAGCTCACACCACCATCCAACCTTCTATGGACCAACTCTTTGCATGGTTGTGCTCTACTAATATAGGTCTATCACCATCTACTTCACTTGTTCCAATTGGATCCTTGAGCTGACTACACCCACAAGGTTTCGATGGCTAGTTGATAATCTGCTTTGGCAGGCTTATTTTTCTTCAAATTTTGAAAGCTCGTCTTGATGAGCTCAAGCAGGATCAAGCTCAAACCTCTGTACCATGTTGATACACATCACTTGGTCTATGCATCCATCTATCCCATGCCCCAAGGGGAGCTCTGAGCTCCAAGATCCAACCTGGTTTTAAGGGCATGAAGTTAACATCACCCTAGATCCTTAATCTAGGGTATTCCACCAAAATCAACTTGGATTGTCCAATCCCTAGGTTGCAAATGCTTTCTACACCTTGTCTACATCATCCACCTTTATCATCAAGTTGTATCAAATATTATCCATAATTATTATGGCTCCAACCCAAATTAATCTCTTTAATAGTCAAAATCTCCAAAACTCCTTTCGTAAAGGCAAGTTTGGTTTTTACCAAAGAACTTCCCCAACTCTTGGCTCAATTGAGATCCACATATCATACCCCATATTTCCCACTTCAAAAATAAATATTTTTGAAGAGCCTTATTATTTCTTTTTGCCTATTTTCTTAAATGGCAGAAATGGAATAATAATAATTTTAAATACTTATGTGTCTCAATAAATCTTGGGAAAATTCCCCTAAGTGTGTATTCACATTTGGGATCATCCCACATCAGAAACTCCACTCATCCAATATAGGTTTACCAAATGATCCTCTAGAATCTACTTCTGCAGTTTTTGAACAAATAGATTTAAGTGGACTAAAACTCCTCTGAAAAATCTCCAAAATCCTGGAGGTGTATCTTAACCTTGTCCATCTACCAGTACCCTTAACTCATCTTTCAAAGATCAAATTTGGAGAACTTGACCCTGATCTTTCTAGATGGCAGATTAGGACTTTTATCCACCTTAAGCCAAAACTCAATCAAACCATCACCAAAGCTTGTCAAGCACTCCTCTCCTACACCCATAACACACCCTGGTCGACCACAACTGTAGCTGTACTGTAGAAGCCCCTCTCCCCTTGTCCCATGTGCTTGGATGTGAGGAGGAGAGAGTTAAGGATAAGCATGGCCAATCAGCTTGCAGCAGCTCTCCTACCTCTCCTCTGCCCTCAGCACAGGCCAGATACCACCTCCACCATCCCCAGAAAACCCTCCCCTGGTTTCACTCCCTCCCTCTTGCTCTCATGGACCTAGTCCACTCTACACCCCTCTTCCTTGGTTTATAAGCCAGCAGGCCACCCCCGCACTCGCCCTGCTAGTCATTCGCCCCCTCTGCTCCCTCTTACCACCCCAGCACCCCCCACTCCCTCTCCCATGTTCTGTCCTAGCCAAGAGGAAGAAGAAAAGGGGCACCTCGGGACCCTTCCAAGATCTGCTCGGGTGCTCCCTCCTCGGCCTTTCTTCCTCTGCATGTGGCAATGCTAAGATCTCCTATCCCTTCTGCCCCTAATCCCCTCTTTGTCTCTCCTAGGAACAACCTCTCTGAGGACGGCGTCGAGCTCCGACAAGCTTGCCTCGGAGGTCTTCACGCGAGGCATCTTCCGGCGAGAAACCGCAGCATGCCGCCCCTCGTCGGAACCACAGCAGACCGCCGCATCGCCCCGTGCCCTCTCTGGCCCCTCCTCGCGCCTCTGGTAAGCACCCCAACCCCGTCGGCGCCGCCCTAGGGTTCCTCCCCCATCGATATCAGACAGAGGAAGCAGAAGCACGAGGTCCATTGATCTTCACTAGATCCGACGGCCAGCACTCCCCTTACCTCTTCACACCTCCCTTCCGTCTGACCAGCGGCCCCCGCTCCGCGAGTTCAAACCCGTGCGTGCACGCTCCCGCCGGAGGTGAGCTGGGCCGGCTCGCTCCAGTGCGGCCCAACTCCAAGCGGATCTGGCCCGCACCCCGCTGGCCTATTTCCTTTTTATAATTCCTTTTTCCAGATCTGTTTAATAGACTGCTAGGTTTAATTCAAAATAAAATTGGAAAATGTTTACAAATGCCCATATCTATTTTCTAATAAGTACATGGATGACCCTTGGTTAGCTCAATATATGAATGGATTAAATATATTAAATGATTTGCCTAGAAGAGTTTAAAACACTCTTTAAATCCCTCAGGGAGATTCACATCTACAATTGGAGTAAAACCAACTGCCCCTGGTATGTAGTTCCTATGCCTATCTCATGGACTTGGTCCCTGGCCAAGGTGAACAGCAGGTTGTCTTTAGCAAAAATAACAAACATAGCTCTGATCTGACTTTAGGAATTTCTCTAGGTCAAACCAACATAGTTATTGATCCAATTCCAACTCTCTGTGATGTGGTACACTAAGGCCTATCCAAAATCTAGGAGCTCATGATTTATTGAGACTTGGATATTTTTCTGTGAAATAAACATTTATGTGCATGGTTTACCCATCATTAAATCACTACAGGAGTTATATGAATCCAAACACGGTGATTCCAATTTCTACAGAAAGGTATTCTAAATGGCTACGATGTGTCCTTGGAAAAAAATCAAAAACTGTTGTAGATTTAATCTGGTGAAAAAGACTAGTTGTCTACAAAACTGCTTTTGGGAATTGCTTGAGGGCATTCTGTTAATTATCTTGACCTTATTCCAACTCTCGGTGATCAAGTTCTCAAAACCATACTGAACCCTCCAAGGAAATAATTTTTGGACCTCCAGAACCTTTTTGGTGAATTATTTCCTAAAACTAGAGTATTATTCACTAGAAAAATCACTATAAATCTTGTGTAAGTGATAAAATTGTGAAACCACTTTTGTTGGCTTCACCTTATCAGTACCTATCTGTTGGTATCATGTTTTTACAATAGTACCATACATAATATGTCTTGGTCCAAAAATCCTTCTCTTAGGTAATTTCTAGACTATTAATCCTAAAGGATTTTCTTCCAAAATTCCCAAGACAAGGCCAATCTCATTAATCCCTTCCCCCTAAGACCTACGGATTTGTAATCTTGCATTATCCATTTGTTTGATGTATTTTATTGGTGCTTGCATGCCTTGTGATGATTGTGCCCTTGTTTGTTTGCATGTGATGTCTAGACGACGATAGTTACGATGAAATCGGAAAGCAGGAGAAGTGGTAATTATTATTTGTATTATTGGGTATTCTAAGAAGAAGTCCATGGACAATTATGCCATATTGATTATCATCAGGCAGTCCACGTTCTTGCTCATAAGCCTTGTCCTACTATTTTACTTATGCATGTTTTATCTTCTATTTATTAAAAACTGCATTGCTTTAGTATATGTTGATATATACATATATATAGGGTGGTGGTTTGGCTCCTACAAACTATTACACCTTGGTACTACTAAGTACAACCCCCTTGGTGTTACCTACTTGACCCTAGTAGAATAGATGGTGTATTACACCATACCCCTTCGGAGACCCCGATTTGGCCGAAGCAAAGCTAGAGGATGGGAAGACCCCGGAAAAAGGTTTTTACCAAATGTTTTATGATAAAACCTTGGTGAGGTGGGACCTCCCAAGAGATGTTGAGAAAGAAAAAGGTTTTGTTTTACAAAATGCTGAAGGAAAAACCGGAGGACAAAAAGGTTTACGAAAATGTCTCTGCATGTTTTGCTAGAACAATTAACCCTGTGCAACCACATTACTCTAGAATGGGACAGGGCTAGATTTGATGTTTGTCTGTTGTAGTATAAGCTGCGTCGCAACTACTACAGGGGATTGGGGATCCCTAGAGGGTGGGCCTTCTCCGATAAAGGTGGGACCTGGAGAAGTAACGAAGGGTCGGCATGCCTCCACACGTTACTATGGGCCCCTCATTGAAAGCACACACTCCCGAGGAGTGGAAAAAGCGCTCCGGTTGGTCCTCGCCCGACGTCCCGGTTTTGAGGGGATTAACACCCATAGGGTAGGCACTTATATTGGAGTTTGCATCCAGAGAGTCTTGATCGGTTACTCGACCCACGATCGGTGAAGATCAGGGTAGTGTACCCAGATGGTGTGGGTAAAGTGTACAAACTCTGCAGAGTGTAAATCTATTCGAATAGCCGCGTCCGCGGTCATGGAAGGTTGGGAAGGTTGTTGTAGATTGGTGCTGGTTTTGTTTTGAAAAAGGATTTCTGAAAAGAAATAGTTTTCAAAGTGTTTTGACCATCGGATGGTCAGAAAGGATCCCTGTTTTGACCATGGGATGGTCAAAAAGGGATGGAAGGAGTTTTTGCCGTGGGATGACTGGGAGAAGGAAACAAATGGGTGACCCAGTCCTAATGTTTTCCAAAACTTTTCAAAATGGTTTACAAAAGTTTTCAACAAAGATAAGTAGATGCTATATCTACGAGAGAAACTATTTAGAAAAGAACCCCTCTTGGAGCCCTCCTACTACTATAGCCATATTGCATATCCCCTTGTTATTGCTATCTTAAGGTGGTTTGCGAGTACATTCAATGTACTTACTAGCATTGTCGCTGAATTTTAACTTAGTCAGATATCAAGAAGAAGTGGAGTGGACGACTATGTGAGCTAGGATGTTCTCCCAGTCAGTTGCCTGTAGGTTAAGGCATGGCTCGGGCTCTACGCTTGATGAAGATCCGATGTTGCTTATTGATGTAGCCATAACGGCATTTATGTAAGTCTTGTAATTCGGTATATTCTCGGATCATGTAATGATACTTGTTGGTTATGTGCCACGACTAACGGATAATGGGATCGTGGTTGTATGCATAACAGGGATTCTCGGAGGATTAATCCGGGGGCCCCACATGAACCACACTTGGATCAACCAGTGGTCATTGCATGTGTGTTCTTTCCACAAACCACATATGGATCCACTAGAGTCATTGCATGTGTGTTCTTTTCACAAACCACATATGGATCAACCAATGGCATTGCATGTGTGTTCTTTTCACAAACCACATATGGATCCACCAGTGTTCACTACATGTGTGTTCTTTCCACAAACCACTTATGGATCCACTATTGTTCATTGCATGTGTGTTCTTCTCCACAAACCACATATGGATCCACTAGAGTCATTGCATGTGTGTTCTTTCCACAAACCACACATGGACCAACCAATGTCATTGCATGTGTGTTCCTGTCATGAACCACATATGGATCCACTAGTGTTCATTGCATGTGTGTTCTTATCCACAAACCACATATGGATCCACTAGAGTCATTGCATGTGTGTTATTTCCACAAACCACACATGGATCAACCAATGGCATTGCATGTGTGTTCTTGTCATGAACCACATATGGATCCACCAGTGTTTGTTGCATGTGTGTTCTTTTCCACAAACCACATATGGATCCACTAGAGTCATTCCATGTGTGTTCTTTCCACAAACCACACATGGATCAACCAATGGCATTGCATGTGTATTCGTTTCACAAACCACACATGGATCAACCAATGGCATTGCATGTGTGTTCTTTCCACAAACCATACATGGATCCACCAGAGTCATTGCATATGTGTTGTTTCCACAAACCACATATGGATCAACCAGTGTCATTACATGTGTGTTCTTTCCACAAACCACATATGGATCAACCAATGTCATTGCATGTGTGTTCCTGTCATGAACCACACATGGATCAACCAATGTCATTGCCTATGTGTTCCTGTCTTGAACCACATATGGATCCACCAGCGTTCACTACATGTTTGTTCTTTCCACAAACCACTTATGGATCCACAAGTGTTCATTGCATGTGTGTTCTTTTCCACAAACCACATATGGATCCACTAGAGTCATTCCATGTGTGTTCTTTCCACAAACCACACATGGATCAACCAATGGCATTGCATGTGTATTCGTTTCACAAACCACACATGGATCAACCAATGGCATTGCATGTGTGTTCTTTCCACAAACCATACATGGATCCACCAGAGTCATTGCATATGTGTTGTTTCCACAAACCACATATGGATCAACCAGTGTCATTACATGTGTGTTCTTTCCACAAACCACATATGGATCAACCAATGTCATTGCATGTGTGTTCCTGTCATGAACCACACATGGATCAACCAATGTCATTGCCTATGTGTTCCTGTCTTGAACCACATATGGATCCACCAGCGTTCACTACATGTTTGTTCTTTCCACAAACCACTTATGGATCCACAAGTGTTCATTGCATGTGTGTTCTTTTCCACAAACCACATATGGATCCACTAGAGTCATTGCATGTGTGTTCTTTTCACAAACCACATATGGACCCACTAGACTCATTGCATGTGTGTTCTTATACTAAAACCAGCACTAGAGTCATTGCAGGTGTGTTCTTATACTAAAACCAACACTAGAGTCATTGCATGTGTGTTCTTTTCACACACCACATATGGATCCACCAGTGTCATTGCATGTGCGTTCTTTTATCAAACCACTTATGGATCCACCAATGTTCATTGCATGTATGGTTTTTCCACAAACCACATATGGATCTAGTAGAGTCGTTGCATGTGTGTTCTTTTCACAAACCACATATGCATCAACCAATGTCATTGCATGTGTGTTCTTTTCACAAACCACATATGGATCCACTAGAGTCATTGCCTGTGTGTTCTTTCCACAAACCACACATGGATCCACCTGAGTCATTGCATGTGTGTTCTTTTCACAAACCACATATGGACCCACTTGAGTCATTGCATGTGTGTTATTTCTACAAACTACACATGGATTAACCAATGGCATTGCATGTGTGTTATTGTCACAAACCACATATGGATCAACCAATGTCATTGCATGTGTGTTCCTATCATGAACCACACATGGATCAACCAGTGGTCATTGCATGTGTGTTTATTCCACAAACCACATATGGATCCACCAG
>OU342745.1:244288926-244479654 GCA_910589775.1 Avena eriantha
AGTGGCATAACATGTGTGTTCATTTCACAAATCACATATGGATCAACCAGTGTTCACTTCATGTGTGTTCTTTCCACAAACCACTTATGGATCCACCAGTGTTCATTGCATGTGTGTTCTTTCCACAAACGACATATGGATCCACTAAAGTGATTGCATGTGTGTTCTTTTCATAAACCACATATGGATCAATCAATTTCATTGCATGTGTGTTCCTATCGTGAACCATATATGCATAAACCAATGGCATTGCATGTGTGTTCTTTCCACAAACCACACATGGATCAACCAATGTCATTGCATGTGTGTTCTTTTCACAAACAACACATGGATCAACCAGTGTTCATTGCGTGTGTGTTGTTTCCACAAACCACACATGGATCCACCAGAGTCATTGCATGTGTGTTCTTTCCACAAACCACATATGGATCAACCAGTGTCATTGCATGTGTGTTGTTTCCACAAACCACATATGGATCAATCAAAGTCATTGCATGTGTGTTCGTGTCATGAACCACACATGGATCAACCAATGTCATCGCATGTGTGTTCCTGTCATGAACCACATATGGATCCACCAGTGTTCATTGCATGTGTGTTACTATCATGAACCACACATGGATCCACCAGTGTTCATTGCATGTGTGTTCTTTCCACAAACCACCTATGGATCCACTAGAGTCATTACATGTGTGTTCCTTTCACAAACCACATATGGATCAACCAATGGCATTGCATGTGTGTTCTTTTCACAAATCACATATGGATCCACCTATGTTCATTGCATTAGTGTTCTTTCCACAAACCACACATGGATTAACCGATGGCATTGCATTTGTGATATTGTCACAAACCACATATGGATCAATCAATGTCATTGCATGTGTGTTCCTGTCATGAACCACATATGGACCCACTAGAGTCATTGCATTTGTGTTCTTTCCACAAACCACATATGAATCCACTAGAGTCATTGCATGTGTGTTCTTTTCCCAAACCACATATGGATCAACAAGTGGCATTGCATGTGTGTTCTTTTCACAAATCACATATGGATCAACCAGTGTTCACTGCATGTGTGTTCTTTCCACAAACCACTTATGGATCCACCAGTGTTCATTGCATGCATTTTCTTTTCCACAAACCACATATGGATGCACTAGAGTCATTGCATGTGTGTTCTTTTCACAAACCACATATGGACCCACTAGAGTCAATGCATGTGTGTTCTTATACTAAAAGCAACACTAGAGTCATTGCATGTGTGTTCTTTCCACATACCACATATGGATCAACCAATGTCATTGCATGTGTGTTCCTGTCATGAACCACATATGGATCAACCAATGGCATTGCATGTGTGTTCCTGTCATGAACCACATATGGATCCCCCAGTGTTCATTGCATGTGTGTTCTTTTCCACAAGCCACATATGGATCCACTAGAGTCATTGCATGTGTGTTCTTTCTACAAACCACACATTGATCAACCAATGGCATTGCATGTGTATTCGTTTCACAAACCACACATGGATTAATCATTGGCATTGCACGTGTGTTCTTTCCACAAACCACACATGGATCCACCAGAGTCATTGCATGTGTGTTCTTTCCACAAACTACATATGGATCAACCAGTGTCATTGCATGTGTGTTCTTTCCACAAACCACATATGGATCAACCAATGTCATTGCATGTGTGTTCCTGTCATGAACAACACATGGATCAACCAATGTCATTGCATGTGTGTTCCTGTCATGAACCACATATGGATCCACCAGTGTTCACTGCATGTGTGTTCTTTCCACAAACGACTTATGGATCCACAAGTGTTCATTGCATGTGTGTTCTTTTCCACAAACCACATATGGATCCACTAGAGTCATTGCATGTGTGTTCTTTTCACAAACCACATATGGATCCACTAGAGTCATCGCATGTGCGTTCTTAGGGAAATTTGGGTTCGTACCATTGAAAGAACCAGACTTTTGGTCTATACCATCAAAAGATCCATCTTCAGGCATATACTATCGAAAGTTTGCAACGTTATTGGGTTTTGGCACTCCGTCTACTTCTGGTAGAAACTTCATTTTTTTCCTGATTAATTCTTTTGGATTTTACCTTTTTACCCATGTGCTCATACATCTAACTGAACCAACAGAGGAACTAAACCAACAGACAGAAAACGTGGCCACACAGCTCTCCCTGCGGCGGCGACCACCGCATCCCCTAATCCCGACGGAGCATCTCTATGGTGGTAGGCCTCCATCCCTGCCGGATTTCACTCACTTAGGCATGGAGGGAAGGGGTCGGCCGGCCGCCTGAAACCCTATCTCGCCGACGGGAGCGGCCACCGATGGTAGCGGATGCCGTCCTCGCACTCCGTCCATCCGTAGCCTGACCTCGATGATGAGGCTGTGCTCCTCCTGATGCCCACGACAGCCGGCCTCCCCGTGCTCCTTCCTCGACCCCCACTACTCTTGTCCCTGACGGCTTGTTCTTTCTCTTTGCTGGGATGGATAATCCTGATGCTCAAGCTAGGTAATCTTCTATCTATAAATTTCATTATTTGCAGGAGCTGTGATTAGAGATTTCATGTGCCTATGGCTTATTCTTGTTGTCTGTTCCTTGTGTTTGTGGCTGGTACAGTACTAAACCAAAAAAACATGTCAATTAGAGATTCTAGTAAATGCCTATTTCACTGTTGTAGGCGGTATGAAAATTTACAATAAAGGCAGGACTATTAGCTGCGTTGTGGATTCAGAAACATATACACTCACTGATCTTGAGAGAGATATTGGTCCATATTTTCAATGGGGTAGGTAGGCAAACTTCTGGGTTCTTGAAAGGAATACTATGAAATTTAAATTAAATTCAGATGCACAACTTCTTGAGCTCGTAAGGTCAACAGAAGTGTTGAAGCTAATGATGATAGTGGGTAGACGTGAGGATATGGACGAGCCTGCTATACACAAGGTACGTGCTACCGCCAATGTAGTGTGCAAGGATGTGCCTGCTGTAGCCGAAGTTATGGACCAGGAGGTGTCTGCCATAGCTGATGTGGATATGAGACCAGAATTGACGGAATTACGTGAACTAGGTGAAATATTTGATGGGCCACCAGGGGCTGAAGAGGTGCCTAATGCTGCTGCTCTGGACATTGGACCAGAATTGAGGGAATTGCCTGAATTTGGTGAAACCATTGCGGGGCCACCAAGGGCTGAAGAGGAGGAAAAGGAACAATTCATGAATGTTGGTTGTGATCCTGATGGAGAGGAGCCAGCTGGGGTAGATGAAGAGTGGAGATACTTTAAAAATGTTGAAGTGGAGGTGCAACCAATAAAGAATGTTGAAGTGGAGGTGCAAAACAAAAAGAGGTCAAGGCCTTTGCCATACTTTGATACTGAAGAGGTTCCTAATGATGAAGCTGGATTGGTGGATGATTTTATTGTGGCTGACACAACATATGACAAAGAGAATCCAATTATTAAGGAAGGCTATACATTTGTAGAAAGGCTGAGTTTATGGAAATTATCAGGACATATGCCATAAAAAATGAGTTTCAGAGTAAGATTGAACATAGTGACACCGAGAGGTATAGGGCAAGGTGTGCAGATCTTGAATTCGGGTGGAGAATTTATGCAAAGAAATTTCATGGCTGCAACACTTTTAAGGTTATTTTCTCCCTTGTTTGTATATTCTGTCATGGTCATTCTTATACATGATCTTAATACTATGGTAACTTTTAAGGTTATTTTCTCCCTAATGAACCTGTTATGTATATCTAGGTGATTAATCTCTCAAGTCTAGACATGCACACTTGTTCTAACGGAAACAAGGCACGCGAAGCTACCATAGGTTGGTTGTCTCGCTGAGGGAAAGATATTGTCAAGGAGGATCCTACTATTAGTGCAAAGAAGTTATAGAAACGATTGGAGAAACAATATAACATTGATTTGTCCTATTGCAAAGCGTGGACTGCCATCCAACTTTGTTACAGAAAACTGAATCTACAGTGACATCAAACATTGTCGTAGAGCCATCCAACTTTTTTTTGATCCAAAAGTAATGTCTAGCCCATGTGTGACCAAAAGGAGGATGGCATCCCTCTCTCCAACAAGCCCAGGTGTGACCACAAGGAGAATGGCATCCCTCTCTCCCGCAATTCCAGGTGTGAGAACAAGGAGGATGGCATCCCTTTCTCCAGCAAGCCCGGGTGTGACAACAAGGAGGATGGCATCAATCTCACCGGGAGGAATCAACTACAGGCTTATCATCGAGTAGTTGTCTTAGTCAGCATCTTTGTGGTCTTTTGCTAATGAACTATGGTCCGTGGTATTTTGCTACCTTGCTATTTGGCTATCATTCCATGACAACTTAGATTTATGTTAAATCTTGAAATGTTGACTTATATTATGCTATAATGTCATTCTGAGCTGCTGTTATATGGAATATATCATGTTGTCATCATGTTTATGTTCATTTGTTGAATGCAAGCAAATGAGGTGTTGTCCAATCGTTTTTATCTGGAGCAGTCGAATGCTTTTTTTATCTGGAGCTGTCCAATGCTTTCATGAAGGAAGGGGTATTGTGGTCATAACTAACGGACAGTTAACAGAGTTTGTAACAATCAAAATAGCTGCAAACTTTCGATGGTATATGCCTGAAGATGGATCTTTTGATGGTATAGACCAAAAGTGTGGTTCTTTTAATGGTACAGGCCCAAATTTCCCGTGTTCTTATACTAAAACCAGCTCTAGAGTCATTGCATGTGTGTTCTTTACACAAATCACATATGGATCCACCAGTGTCATTGCATGTGTGTTCTTTCAGAAACCACTTATGGATCCACCAGTGTTCATTTCATGTGTGTTCTTTCCACAAACCACACATGGATCCACCTGAGTCATCGCATGTGTTTTCTTTTCACAAACCACATATGGACCCACTTGAGCCAATGCATGTGTGTTCTTTCCAGAAACCACACATGGATTAACCAATGGCATTGCATGTGTGTTATTGTCACAAACCACATATGGATCACCCAATGTCATTGCATGTGTGTTCCTGTCATGAACCACACATGGATCAACCAGTGGTAATTGCATGTGTATTCTTTCCACAAACCACATATGGATCCACCAGTGTCATTGCATGTGTGTTCTTTCCACAAACCACATATGGATCAACCAGTGGTCATTGCATGTGTGTTCTTTCCACAAACCACATATGGATCCACTAGAGTCATTGCATTTGTGTTCTCTTCACAAACAACATATGGACCCACTAGATTCATTGCATGTGTTTTTTTGACAAACCACACATGGATCCACCAGAGTCATTGCATGTGTGTTCTTTCCACAAACCACGTATGGATCAACCAGTGTCATTGCATGTGTGTTCTTTCCATAAACCACATATGGATCAACCACTGGCATTGCATGTGTGTTCTTTCCACAAACGACACATGGATCAACCAATGGTATTGCATGTGCTTTCTTTTCACAAATCACATATGGATCAACCTGTGTTCACTGCATGTGTGTTCTTTCCACAAACCACTTATGGATCCACCAGTGTCCATTGCATGTGTGTTCTTTCCACAAACCACATATGGATCCATTAGAGTCATTGAATGTGTGTTCTTTTCACAAACCACATATGGATCAACCAATTTCATTGCATGTGTGTTCCTGTCATGAACCACATATGCATCAACCAATGGCATTGCATGTGTGTTCTTTCCACAAACCACACATGGATCAACCAATGGCATTGCACGTGTGTTCTTTTCACAAACCACACATGGATCAACCAGTGTTCACTACATGTGTGTTCTTTCCACAAACCACACATGGATCCACCAGAGTCATTGCATGTGTGTTCTTTCCACGAACCACATATGGATCAACCAGTGTCATTGCATGTGTGTTCTTTCCACAAACCACATATGGATCAAAGAATGTCATTGCATGTGTGTTCCTGTCATGAACAACACATTGATCAACCAATGTCATTGCATGCTTGTTCCTGTCATGAACCACATATGGATCCACTGGTGTTCATTGCATGTGTGTTCCTGTCATGAACCACACATGGGATCCAACAGTGTTTATTGAATGTGTGTTCTTTCCATAAACCACATACGGATCCACTAGAGTCACATTGCAAAGTCCGCTTGCTCTAGACAAACTAGCAATACCGTGTGCTCCCGCACCCACATGTCAGTGTCACGTGTTCCGAGGGCCCACCTGCCAGTGTCACGTGTTCTGAGGGCCCACCTGCCAGTGTCACGCCCCCTTCTCTTCCTTCCCCTCGAAGCCACTGTCCCAACTTCTCTTCCATCCTGCCACTCCTGTCTGATTGTTGTAATCTGATTTTCGTTGGATTGTTTACATGTATCTATGTTGATAATGCAACATGCAGGTGGCACAGACACAATATCTAAAGTGGAAGCACTCACACGCTGCTATTGCATATATTTCTCAATATAGCTCGACAAACCCATTACAATAATTGTACTCGCACTAAACACAACCAAAATTGCAACCATCCCAAACAACATCTAAACCCACATCACACCGTTGTCGTCGGAGTCCACCTCGATTGGTGACACCGCCGTGCGACATCCACTCCCGCTCGTGGCTTGCCCTTCGCCAAGGAGGCAACAATGGTGTTCTACATAGCTTCGTCCCTGTCGTCCTCCACATTGGAATCGACAATGACGAAGGTGATGGGGTTGGCGTGGACCGAGTGCCGTCGCGCCTGGCGGCTCCTGCTCGAGCTCGACGCCACATAAGTCCTTCTACAGGTAGAAGGGGCAAGCTCGGATATGTAGCGTCATCGCTCCTCTCAAGAAACCATGGCCATTTGGTACTGCGGCGGTAGGATCTTGGGGTGGATCCGCCGTGGCGAGCCCTACCGGAAGCGGTGGACCGGATGGATCTGACGGTGCGAGCCATGACAAGTTCCTAGGAGGGAGTAAGATTGTGGGCCAGGCATGTCTAGTTCCTGAGCAAGGCCTCCCAGTGATATGTACGCGGGCAAGGTGCCAAAAAATTTCATCCAATGCGCGCGAGAGGGCTTTTGAACCACGAAGGCACGAGGTTTGGTTGACAAGTCCAGACGCTAGGTCCCCCACCTGTCAGCCGAATGTGGACGGTAGTGCCTGAGTTATTAAGTGGGGATCAATCACGCTTCACCACTACCCTGACATCTAAAGGCTCCTCTTTCCTCTGCCCTCGCTCCCCTCGCTCATGGCTCGTAGCTCGTGTAGTTCGTCTCGGGCGGAATCAAGGTCGGCTCAATGCTGTCAGGCAGGTGCCCCCATTAGGTACCGGAGGGCGCCCTACGATTACTACCCCGATATGCTGTGTTTGTGCGGTGAGAAGATGCCGAGATGGATTTCGTGGACCGACGAAAATAATGCAGGAAAATTCAGCAACTACAGCATCTGAGCGGTAAGTTCCTACTATAGGTACAATCGTAACCCGGATCTAGAAAGCGTAATGTAATTCTTTTTTTGTTTCCTTCAATCTACTACGCAGGAAGGGAGGGGGACTGACTATGACAAGTTTGTGTGGATCAAAAAGCCACTGACAGGTTTTCAAAGAGAGCTTGTTCAGGATCTGCGTGATGCTGTGTGGGACAAGAAAGAGGAGATTCGTGCGATGGAGCGAGAGATCCGGGAGCTTCGCCAGGTGCAGGGGAGGCAGGGGCAGGGAGGTGGCGAGACAGACGGGCTAAAAATTAGGCCAGATAGTGGAAACAATTTCCTCATTATCTGGGCATTATCTGTTGCATTTGCAGTTTAAGTTGCCATGTCATTGTCTAGCAGGTGAAATAAGTTGCTGGTTCGCAGTGTGTAGCAGCCAGCTTAGAACTTGTTTTTTAGCCCAGACACTTATCATAAGTGTAATGCCAATAGCAGGGATTTATTTAGCGTGTATAAATAATTCATGTCTGTGGCACTAACACCCATCAATTTTGGAGACCCCTTAACCGCTTGGCTATCGCGATTGTTCAGATAGTAGTGGCACAGTCACAATTTCGAATTCAACTAGTGGCCTTGGCCGTATCCAATCCTAAACTCGTGATACATTTTACTCCGAGTACGGGAGGCAATTGTTTGGCCCGACAAGTTCCACGCACACAGCTCCAGAGTTTAACCGAAGTACATATATAGGTTCAAGTTCAATACATCATTAGGCTTCTACACTGCTAGCCTTCTTTCTCTGCTTGGGTGTCAACTTTCTTCCTCTTGCCTTCACGTCTACTGGCTTCTTCATCTCCTTCCTTCTTCCTCTTCCTGGGTGCCAATTTTCTTACCTTCATGTACCCTGCATCTCCTGGTCGAGGAAGTCGGGCCAATCAGCACCAGAATCTTGTCCAACATCATCACTCCACTCGTTTTGGTTTTCTTCCCGCGGCAAAATCACTAAGTCGGTTGTCTTGTTTCTTACCTTGTGCTTCCTGTAAAAAACTAGTACATGGATTACTACCTTATATCTACAGACTATAAATAATTTTTTGGTGAATGTACCATCTCATACCTAGGTTTGGCAGCATTAAGGGGACAGCCCGCTACTCTATGGCCTATAAGATGGCAGGTCTTGCATCTGTTTTTGCCCTTCTTGGTTGCACAGAATGCCGAACCCTTCTTCTCGAGAAAATTATTAAACCTATTCACCTGAGATCTTCCTCTACCCCTTTTTGTAACTGGCTAGCAAAGCTCGAAAGACAGTTGGACTTGAGGCCACTGAGATGGGTATGTACATGGCTCGACAGATCGAGCGTACGTAGATCTGAACTTTTCCATAGAGTAGTAGTCTAACAAATACTAATCCAAATGTGGTAGAGTTCTTTTCTTCACCAAGAAAGCCAAGGCGTGGTTGCAAGGTTTCCCGATATGCTGCCACTCTAAGCAGGTGCATTCTCACAGCTGGATGTTCACAACATCCCTTTTGCCACTCCTGGACATATCGACCACCTCACTGTTGCTCCTGGCTGACGGGAGAACCTTAATATGAGCAAGTCCTCGGCTTCTCTTGTGTAATTGATGTACAACTAGCAGTAGCATATGTCCTCTAAGTCTCCTACCGATCTCTCTCCTTATATTTAACAGCTTCATGATCATACCACGAATGTTGTCCATCAAGATATGAATAGGACGCACTTTTATGTCCTTCACCCAGTTATTCCGGCATTCTGCAAGGTTGTTGTTTATGTAGTAAACTTTGATGTCAGGGTTGAATTGAATCCTCTTCCATAGCTGTGAATGATGGATGGCTAAGTACTCTGGAAGTTCAGGGGCTTCCGCAAAAATCTTGCTCATGAAATATTTGCTGCTACTAGGTTTGTAAACTCTAGAAACAGGAAACATGTAACGAAATATGTTGTCTGCGTAGTGTGAGTACAAGTTGAGCATCATATGGGCATGACATTCTATACCTTCAGCTCGCGGGAACACCTCCTTCACTGCATTCGCCAGCCCTTTGCATGCATCCGTGGATATAGCCAATGGATCCATGTGGCCAATTGATCTCTTGAGTTGCCTCATAAACCCGACCCAATTTTCCTCTGTTTCTGTTTCAAACAGCCCGAATGCCACTAGGAACATCCAGTTGTGACCATCAAGTGTTGTGGCAGATGGCAGACAACCTTTCCATTTGCCAGTTAGGACAGTGCTGTCTAAACTCAGATACGGCCTACATCCGTCCTTGCATCCCTGGATGCAAGGTTTAAGCGCCATGAAAACTCTTTTGAAATATATTTTACCACGTACTGATTTGATGTCAATCTGCACAACACTCCCCGGACACCTAGCTTGTACCTCCGCCTTGAAGTTGTATAGCATCCTGAAGCTATTGGTCTAATCCCCGTGCAAGACCCCCAGAGCTTTCTATTTACCTTTCCAAACCGTATAATACAGTAGGACAATGTTGTATTTAGAACCGAGGCTCGTTTGAATATTCTTCGTGGTCTCCTTGGGGTTATCCTTTAGTATGGACATTGATTGCATAGCCACCCACTTCGTATCAGCCATTGAGGATTTCAGTTTGCTGCCTGTCGGACACATGTGTGGAGGGCCCATTTTGTTCACCTGCAACATAGATTCATTTAAAAGATAAGGAGTCGACTAGTTGCCAGAAAGATATCGCACAACAATTGTAGTTACAGAGTGAAAATAGAGAAAGTTCTAATGATTTGTTGGATTCATTACCCTAGTACCCTAATTGCCTTCGATGTAGGTAAGGCTCTTGTTGTGATCCTCCATGGACAATGTACCTCGGCCCATCCATTCATCCATGTTAACTTGCAAACGGCCTCATACCTCTAGGCAGTGTTCTTCAGTCAATAAACGTCGAACTCCCCCTTGATACAAAAATGTCGGAACGACATCCTGAACTCATGCATGCTACTAAACTCGGTGCCGACCGAAATTATAGGATACTCGTGGTCACGTTTAATTTCTTCTACTTCAACACCCAAATCATCGACTGGAATACTAGCCTCATTGTTAAGTTCCTCATCTATTTCAGCATCACCAGATTCTTGATCCTCTACAGTGCCTTCTTCTTCATCTGATTCAGAATCCTGGACATCGTCTCTAATGCCTAGTACTGCACACATCATATTGACTCGCATGGGTGGGGCTACACCATCATCTCCACCCGGATGGACCGGACCATTGCCCCAATCCACCTCACCGGCAACTCTGTTTTCTCCAAGACACTCGGTTGGTTCTGCTGCAACCACATGGGGTGGTCTTACGTTTGCACGCATACCAAGTACTTCAGTGGACAAACAACAGTCAGAATCAATTTCATCTTGACTGTACAGAACCCTCTTGCTCTTCCTGTGTACATCCTCCTTCCTGATGTAATCTTTTCTTATGGTATCAGTAGGGCTTGACATCTGCGTTCCATTCCCCATCGAACTAGGCTTTTTGCTGCCGCTCTTGGGTGTGATCTCCTTCGTGCCTCCCCTCACGGGTGTTGGCTCCAGGGTGCTGGCATTATTGCCTGACCTCAGTGGCGTGTTCTTCTTTAAATTAGGCCTTTTGCTGCGACTATTGGGCGTGTTCTCCTTCGTGCTGGCATTATTGCCTGACCTCAGCGGCGTGTTCCGCTCCAAATTAGCCCTTTTGCTGCTACTATTGGGCGTGTTCTCCTTCGTGTTCCGCTCCAAATTAGTATTTTTTTCTACTCCCATTGGGTGTGGTAGCCTCCGTGCTGGCCATCTTCGCCTCTTTGCTACCACTCCTAGGAGTGTTCACCACCGTGCTAGACCTCTTAGCATTTTTGTTGCTGCTGTTCGGTGTGGCATTTTGACTGGATCTCAGGGGTGTACTTTGCTGCGTGGTGCCTTTTTTCATGAGACTCTTGGGCGTCCTCTTCTCTGGCGTGGTCTCCTTAGTGAATTTCTACTTCGGGGTGCCCTTTCTAGGGATGCTCTTCCTACTCCTCTTTATGACGCTCCTCTGTAAGACTCTCCTCTGTTTGAAGCTACCCTCAGTCGCACCAACCCCAGTGATGCCATGGATCAGGTCACGCATGCCTTCTAAAACTCCATCATCTCTATTGTCGAGTTCCAATTCCTCTCCAACCATTTGTACTATCAAGTGGAAGTACACTTCACCTCTATAAAGTTTCCTTGTAAACGGTACGACTAAATCCCTGGTATCTTTCACTTTGATAGCCTTTTTGCTCCTGTAACAAAAATATAACAAACGTGCTTCTTGGGAGGACCCCCACATCACCTTCACACGCAACGATGCAATCAGGTCAGATAACTCTACCACTTCAGGATCGTATCTGCCAAGGATTACATCAAACTCGTCATAGAATTTTTCTGTGTCATCATCTAATTTTGCAGTATAATCCACGACACTGACACGAATGATTACTTTGCCATCATCAGGTTCTTTAGGATAGAAACCTCCGAGAGATTCAAGAGGTGGAGCGGCACCATCAGACCCAGCCCCAATGCCACCGTCGCAATCACTAGCATCATCGTTAGCTGGATCAACCTCGGTGGAAGTACCAGGACCAGGAGCAAGGTGAGGGCCCTTAGCAGCGGGAGCTACATTACATGGTGGATAGGCAGGGACCCTTCTAACGGCAGCCACGATAGGATCAGCTGCTGCCATGCCACATCGACCATCAGGAGCAGTTCCCACAACAGCAGTGTTTCGAGTGCTAGCAGAGTCCAGACCATGAGCTGGCTCCAGACCAGCAGCTCGCTGAACCTGAGCACGGGTTCGAGGAGGACACAAGGCATCAGTCTTTGCAACAATAGTGGGGCAGCCTCCGGAAGCCTTAGTTTGCTCAACAGTGGCAGTGATTGGGTCAACAGCGGCCAGATCAACAACAACACTAGGACGACCAGTACCAGCAGATTCCAGAGCACGGGTTCGCACAGCTTGACAACGATTTCGAGGATCAGCACACAAGGCGGTGGTCTTGGCAACAACAACGTGGCAACCTTCAGAAACCTTAGTTTGCTCAACTGCGGCATGGATTGGGTGAGCAGCAGCCGGAGCTACAACACCACGGGGACAGGGACGACTAGTACCAGCAGATTCTAGATCAGAGTTTTCCACAACGGCAATACGGGGACTCCTATGAGGAGGTTGCCTGACAGAAGCATATCGCGGACGAGGAACCACATTTTGCTCAACAATAGTACCTCCCGGTCCAATAATAGCTGGGAAACTCCCAATAGCAGGAGCTTCCTCATCCAGTATGTTACAAATCAGCATAATCACGCGAAGCCCAGCATGTTGTTTCATCAACCCAATTAGCTGAAGGTCACATGCTACAGGAACCTTGAAGCCTCGTTCATCAACGATGCTAAACCATGCAGTCTGCTCCGGCCTCATTTCAGCAAGTTCACGCCCAACAACAACCAAACCAGGGATAGTGCATAACTGCACAGGCGCTACTTCCATCTTCAGATTGTGAGCTTGTTTCCACGTGCTCTTCCCACCTGCTAGTTTAATGTGGTAGCCGCAGATGGTGACCCAAACCATGTATTTGGGTTCAGCGGAGATCCTACTTGACACAAAATTGGAGAAAAAAGATAAAAAATGTTTGTCAGGGTCGTGCTAGCAAACAATTCTATGTTCGATATATCTCTGTAATGCCAATAGCCAGCTAGCAGTTATAGGTAGTGCGAATAGCAAAGAGAAGAGTAGCTCACCCGTAATTAGCTAGAAGTACTTCTTCCTCGGCAAATGGATCAACCATCCTTCACGCTGCTCAGCTCGTCAGCGGTAGAGGAGGGCTAGATCATCGCAACGGCTGGCACGGCATTCGGCATTAGAGCTCGGTAGCAGCAAGTAGGCATAGCAACTTCGCGCCGGAAGTCAAATGCTCGAAGAGATCATTCTAGTTGGAGAGGGGATTTCGACGCCGCTGGTGCTAGGGTTCATGCGAAAGGATGGAGGGAGTGGATTTCTGAATTTGATCAACGCACCATGCTCCTTTAGTCTCTCGTTTCGCCTACGTGGTTGTCGCGTTGGCGCTCGCGTCACAGAAATATTACTGACATGGGGGTCCCGATCGTCTACTTCACGGGGCAGTTTCACGGAATGTTTGGATTTGGTAGGGGTGAGATGAGTTTGCATCGAAATGGCCCCTCTCAGTAGTTGGCGGCCTAACATTTCGAAACGCGGCAATTTAAGGCAACTTAGGTACCGTGGTGCGCTCGCCCGCGAACTTTGGTACCGTAGGGTAGCAGTCCCATGCAATGGTGACACCCATTTGGCATATCCCCAACACGTACTGACTCCCACACATTCAACGATGACTCTAGTGATCGTGTGAAACTTTAACGTTGTAACTAAATCCCTTTGTCTCACGATATATTACATGTCTGAGATTCGATCATTGGTATCTCCATACCTAGTTTGATCTCGTTACCGACAAGCACTATTTTCTCGTTTCCGTGATATAACATTCTAGTGACCATATCACTTGCTTGCAAGCTATCTCAATGCGATATCACTGAGAGGGCCCAGAGTATATCTATTTGTCATCAGGATGGAAAATCCCACTCTTGATCCATGAGCCTCTACATAACACCTTGGTAGCACTGAACCCACCTTTATAGTCACCCTATCACGGTGTGACGTTTGATGTTACCAATATACTCTTCTAGTGTTAGTGATTGACATGATCTCATGGTCTAAGGACTAAGATTACTTCGTATGATGTTATAGCAAGATAAAAACAATGACTCTGGTTGTATTGCTATACTTGTATTTTTTGTTTATTAAACACATATGTATTTTTTCGAACCGAAGTTTATTAAACACACCCTGCCACATCATTCACCAGTTAAAAAAACACACATATGTATTAACTTTTCAAATTGATACAATTATATCATGCAAAATAAACATTTATCATAAACAAGGAATGAGATAATAACCACTTTATTATGCCTCTCGGGCATATTTCCTTCAGTCTTCCACTTGCACTAGAGTCGATAATCTAGTCTGTAAACTTGTGCATTCAACACCTATGGCTTTCTGATGATGTATATATGCATTTTCTAGTGGTTAACATAATCTCCGGATCTGACATTTTCAGGTCCGCATGTATTTGCATGTCTTTGCGTCTCTACGCGTCACTCATTCTCTAATGAGATGGCATTGTATAAATTTAGTCCTTTGGTGACACCTTTAGTTCCTTTGGGTTAAAACATGTTGATAGTATTGTCATACAATATATCTTCATAGAACTATCCCACTTTGAACTACACCTAGTTTGATAACAAACTACTTAACCAAATTCCCTCATGTGCTGCTATTATAGTAGTCATCTACTTAGACTTTTGTTGTATTATTTGTCACAATGTATAAACTTTGGAACTCGTCCGAATCCATCATGGAACCTCCTTTCATTACATTGTGCCACCCATAGTTTAAATTGAGATAAATTTAATTTGCATCTTGTGACAAACTAGTATCAATGTAACACTTTACAATGAACTATTTGTAACTATTTTTCACCTATACATGATATATTCTTAGTTCTTCCAAAGCTCATAAGAATATCTTTACTATAGCCCAATGATCATCCTATGAATCATTCTGGTATATGCTCACAACATTTAGAGCATATGACATATCTGGATAGGTACATATCAGGGTATTATTGATCAAAATATTCATGTGATTTCGCGCACTAAGTGTCGATACACTTGAATCTTGATTCAATCCTTTCCATGCAGCAAGAACCTTTCTTGTGATTTCCATATTGAACCCTTTCAATATTTCATATATGTACGTCTGGCACAACCATATTAGCGCCTCAATCTATCCATATAGACATTGATGCAAAATATTCTAGTTTTGCCCAAGTCTTTCATCAAAATCCAATTTTAATGAAATTCTTAATCCGTGTCAATAAAAGATACATAATTTCCAATCAACAACATGTCCTCTACATAATGTATTGGAAATATGTCTCAGCGTTACCACTTAATTTCTTGCAAATGCAAGCATCTTCATCTTCTCGATGAAATTAAACATTTTAACAATTTCATCATGCTGATATAACCGAGAGGGCCCAGAGTATATCTATCTGTCATAGGGATGGACAAATCCCACTCTTGGTCCATGATCCTCTACATAACACATTCGTAGCACTGAACCCACCTTTATAGTTACCCTATCACGGTGTGACATTTTATGTCATCAAGATACTCTTCTAGTGTTAGTGATTGACATGATCTCATGGTCTAAGGACTATGATTACTTTATATGATGTTACTGCAATATAAACACAATGACTTTGATCGTAATGCTATACTTTGGATTAATGTTCATCACATCATTCACCAATGTTGTGACCTCATTATTAACAACATCCAATGTCTATGATCAGGAAACCTTGATCCTCTTATTAATCAACGAGCTAGTTTATAAGTGAGGTATAACTAGGAACCCTTTATTTTTTTAATAAAGACACATGTATTTTTTTTGAACTGAGGTTTATTAAACACACCCTGTCACATCATTCACCAGTTCAAAAAAATCACATATGTACTCACGTTTCCAATTAATACAATTATAACATGCAAAACAAACATTTATCATAAACAAGTAATAAGATAATAACCACTTTATTATTGCCTCTCGAGCATATTCCCTTCAGTCTCCCACTTGCACTAGAGGCAATAATCTAGTTTGTAAACTTGTGCATTCAACACCTATGGCCCTTCTGATGTTGAATATATGTGTTTGCTAGTAGTTAACATAATCTCCGGATCTCATATTTTCAGGTATGTGTGTATTTGCATGTCTTTGCGTCTCTACGCATCACACATTCTCTAATGAGATAGCATTGTATAAAATTAGTCATTTGGTGAGACCTTTAGCGCCTTTGGGTTAAAACATGTTGATAGTATTGTCGTACAATATATGTTCATAGTACTAGCCCACTGTGAACCACACCTAGTTTGATAACAAACTACTTAACCAAATTCCCTCCTTTGCTGATACCATGGTAGTCATATACTTAGCCTTTTATTGTATTATCCGTCACAATGTATCAACTTTGGAACTCATCCAAATCCATCATGGAACCTACTTTCATTACATTGTGCCACCGATAGTTTAAATTGAGATAAATTTAATTTGCATCTTGTGACAAACTAGTATCAATGTAACACTTTACACTGAACTATTTGTAACTATTTTTCACTTATACATGATATATTCTTAGTTCTTCCAAATCTCATAAGAATATCTTTACTATCGCCCAATGATCATCTTATGAACAATTCTGGTATAGGCTCACAACATTTAGAGCATAGGACATATCTGGATATGTACATATCAGGGTATTATTAATCAAAATATTCATGTGATTTCACTCACTAAGTGTCGATACACTTGAATCTTGTTTCAATCCTTTCCATGCAGCAAGAACCTTTCTTGTCATTTCCATATTGAACCCTTTCAATATTTCATATATGTACGTGTGGCACAACCATATTAGCGCCTCAATCTATCCATATAGACATTGATGCCAAATATTCTGGTTTTTCCCAAGTCTTTCATCTTAATCCAATTTTAGTGAAATTCTTAATCCATGTCAATAAAAGATACATCATTTCCAAACAACAACATGTCCTCTACATAATGTATTGGAAATATGTCTCACCGTTACCGCTTAATTTTTTGCAAATGCATGCATCTTCATCTTCTTCGATGAAATTAATCATTTTAACAGTTTCATCATGGTGATATCACCGAGAGGTCCTAGAGTATATTTATCTGTCATAGGGATGGACAAATCCCATTATTGGTGCATGATCCTCTACATAACAACTTCGTAGCACTGAACCCACCTTTATATTTACCCTATCAAAGTGATGTTATCAAGATACTCTTCTAGTGTTTGTGATTGACATGATCTCATGGTCTATGGACTGAGATTACTTCGTATGATGTTATAGCCATATAAACACAATGACTTTGATCATAATGCTATACTTCGAATTAATGTTCATCACATCAGTCACCAATGCTTTGACCTCGTTATTAACAACATTCAATGTCCATGATTAGGAAACCTTGATACTCTTATTAATCAATGAGCTAGTTTATAAGAGAGGCATAACTAGGAACCCTTTATTTGTTTATTAAACACACATGTATTTTTTTGAACTGAGGTTTATTAAACACACCCTCTCACATCATTCACTAGTTCAAAAAAACACACATATGTATTAATTTTTCCACTTAATACAATTATAGCATGCAAAATAAACATTTATCATCAACAAGGAATAAGATAATAACCACTTTATTATTACCTCTCGAGCATATTCCCTTCAGTCTCCCACTTGCACTAGAGTCAATAATCTAGTTTCTAAACTTGTGCATTCAACACCTATGGCCCTTCTGATGTTTTATATATGTGTTTGCTACTGGTTAACATAATCTTCGGATCTCATATTTTTAGGTCTGCGTGTGTTTGCATGTCTTTGCGTCTCTACGCGTCACTTATTCTCTAATGAGATAGCTTTGTAGAAATTTAGTCCTTTGGTGAGAACTTTAGTTCCTTTGGGTTAAAACATGTTGATAGTATTGTCGTACAATATATGTTCATAGTACTAGCCCACTGTGAACCACACCTAGTCTCATAACAAACTACTTAACCACATTCCCTCCTTTGCTGATACTATATTAGTCATATACTTAGCCTTTTGTTGTATTATCCGTCACAATGTATCAACTTTGGAACTCATACAAATCCATCATGGAACCTCCTTTCATTACATTGTGCACCCATAAGTTAAATTGAGATAAATTTAATTTGCATCTTGTGACAAACTAGTACCAATGTAACAATTTACAATGAAGTATTTGTAACTATTTTTCACTTATACATGATATATTGTTAGTTCTTCCAAAGCTCATAAGAATATCTTTACTACCGCCTAATGATCATCTTATGAACCATTCTGGTATATGCTCACAACATTTAGAGCATAGGACATATCTGGATATGTACATATCAGGGTATTATTGATCAAAATATTCATGTGATTTCACTCACTAAGTGTTGATACACTTGAATCTTGATTCAATCCTTTCCATGCAGCAAGAACCTTTCTTGTCATTTCCATAATGAACCCTTTCAATATTTCATATATGTATGTCTGGCACAACCATATTAGCGCCTCAATCTATCCATATAGACAGTGACGCCAAATATTCTGGTTTTTCCCAAGTCTTTCATTGAAATCCAATTTTAATGAAATTCTTAATTCGTGACAATAAAAGATACATCATTTCCAAACAACAACATGTGCTCTACATAATGTATTGGAAATATTTCTCAGTGTTACCACTTAATTTCTTGCAAATGCAAGCATCTTCATCGTCTCCGATGAAATTAAACATTTTAATAGTTTCATTACGGTAATATCACCGAGAGGGCCCAGAGTATATCTATATGTCATCGGGATGGACAAATCCCACTCTTAATACATGATCCTCTACATAACACCTTCGTAGCACTGAACCCACCTTTCTAGTCACCCTGTCACGGTTGGACGTTTAATGTTATCAAGATACTCTTCTGGTGTTAGTGATTGACATGATCTCATGGTCTAAGGACTAAGATTAATTCGTATGATTTTATCGGAATATAAACATAATGACTTTGATCATAATGCTATACTTCGGATCAATATTCATCACATCATTCACCAATGCTATGACCTCGTTATTAAAAACATCCAATGTCCATGATCAGGAGACCTTGATCATCTTATTAATCAATGAGCTAGTTTATAAGAGAGGCATAACTAGGAACCCTTTATTTGTTTATTAAACACACATCTATTAACATTTCCAACTAATACAATTAATAGCATGCACAATAAATATTTATCATAAACAAGGAATAAGATAATAACCACTTTATTATTGCCTCTTGGGTATATTCCCTATAATTTTGGCCTCTCCATTGACTCACCCTCTTCGTCACGCTCCACCACTACCACGACACTTATGACTCAGTTTGTCGCTGCTATGTGGTGCAAAATCGGCTCTTTGGATAGTGGTGAAGCTAACACTAGTGAAGAGGCTAACATATTTTTAAGTTCATGAAATGCACTATTGGCCTATGGTGTCCAGATAAACTTATCCGAATTTTTGATCAATTGATACAGAGGCGGTGCATTTTCCCCCAGCCGATTAACAATGGGACTTAACGATGCCAAGCAACCAGTAAACTTTTGGACATCATTAAGACACTTTGATAGTTCCATCCTCTCAGTGCCACTAATTTTAGTTGGGTTAGCCTTGATACCTCGGCTTGACACAAGGAATCCGAGTAATTTTCTGTCCGGGACACCGAAGGTAAATTCTTTCGGATTTGACTTCATTCGGAACCTTCTTAAGTTTGCGAATGTTTGGCTTATATCATCTAGGAGAGTATGACTCTCTTTGGTTTTGATTACCACATCATCGACATATACTTGCACATTTTTACCAACTTGGTCATGTAGACATTTTTGCATGCACCTTTGATATGTGCGCCTACATTACATAAACTCCTTTGGGAGATAGCGGCTGAGGTGGGCACTTCTGTAGCTAGCTGAAAAGTACTATAGGAGAAGAATAATATTAGTTGTTGGCTACAGTTCACTATGCATAGTAAAATTTAAATATTGAAATGTCAAATTTTAACCATCTTGTCCTTCCCACGGATGACATTTGACTTGTTCATCTTTCACACATAGTATGGTATAGATGGCTTGTGTTGTTTAACTATCACTTTGAGGGAAGAAACTTGGTCAGAAGTCAATTCCAAATTGTTTCCAAACATGCAGTGATCACTGAATTCCTCACCCCCTTCATCCTTGGACCTAGAAAGAAAATATTAGAAAGTAATAATCTGTATATACATATAAATGTAGAAAAACATGTAGTTAGCCAATATAATACCACACCTCTACGAATAAGGATCCTCGGTTTCTTGACTACTCTAAATCTTTTCATATAAGCTTTAGCTCTTTTCCTTTCTATCTTAGCTTTCATCTTGTGAAAAACTACACCAGGTTTATTCACATCATCATCAGATGAGACATTGACGACGAAAACCTTAGTTTCACCAACCTTGTAGGCATCCTTTTTTAGCCTAAATTAGACATTTCACTAATTAGAATATTTAGTTTTTATGCCATATATAGTAGTGCCAGTAGCATCAATTTTAGAATCTGGTCCTGTATCTCCCTGGCCTTCATCGTACCTGCCCCAAAGAGTAAATACAAGAATTAAGTTAGAATACAATTCTAATTAGTGAATTATTACGAGAATCAAATTCAGTGAGTAAACTAAAGGGCGCTTCGAGTGAACTAGATTGAGCCTTTGCCGTAAGCAGCAATGTCGTCACGCGGAGCACTAGATTGTGAGTACATACACATTGCCATAGAACAAGGAGGAGACGCATCGAACTAGAACAATGTGGCATCTAGAGAATAAAACTGTGACATAGAACTAAACAACAACGATGATGCGATGACCTAGAATAAGGAGGCAACATGTCAAACTAGAACGAGGAGGCGACCACATCGCTGGTGAGGAGGAGGCTGCCACATCGCCGACCGTTTAACGAAGAGTTGATGCGGTGAAAGGGAGGTAGTTTGAGGAGCACTTACACTTCAGTGTGCAGCCTTTGCTGCCACCATCATCAATGGGATTCGGTCGTTGGCAGGGAGGGTATTTGGTCGTCGGCGGGGAGGGGAGAGGGTTTTCTCTAATGCGTATTTGGGGGAAATGGTGTGGGATTTTGGAGTGGCATGGAGGGGATTGGGTTTTTTCTAGCTGCTATGACAGGTGGGTCCCATCCGTGAGAGGTTTTGGTTCACACTGGCATCATCTGCTAGGCTGACGAATGGGTCCCACACGGACTGAATAACAGCACAATTTTTCTACCACAAAAAGAGCTTTTGTTCTGCCAAGTTTGACAGACAGAATAACAACACAATGTTTTGGCTAATTTTTCCAATGAATAACTAATTCCATAAACTAAAGGACAATCATATTGATCAGTTCAAAGGCATGCACACAATAATTAGTTTAACACCAATCATGCAACACAGGCATGCACACAACCATTAGTTCAAGCATGCACCACAAAGCATGCACACACGATCAGTATGCTACATCATTGTTAGAGCCTACATACTGTTGGTATGCTACATCAATATGCACTACCTCCTCCTCCTCTCCTTCGGCAACATCAAACTTATGTCTTTGAACTATTTTTTAACCACCCACCATTTTTTGCCCTTGGCTGTGTCTGGCATGTAGAAGACTATTGCAGCCTGGGTTGCCAAGATGTAACTATCATCTTTGTACCAAAAATTGGTATTGTTGACACTCCGGAAGAGTTTATCATACACCATCTCTATATCCTTGCATCCCTCAAGATAATACCAACCGCAGTGGGATAACACAATTGATCATTGGTGTTCCAAATCAGATTTAAAATATAGCTCCTTGATATCCTTGAGGACACCATAAAAATGGATATCCTTCTCCAAGTGATGACCTTCAGTCATTACTCCACAGTTTTGTGTTTTCTTGCTCTTCTCATGGTCAACTATGAGGAACCGAACATCATTGGTGTTCTTACTCGGAAGTCTAGGCCACACGCCAATGCAAAAATCTCTTCATCTACATTTTCTAGATTTTCCTATCGCTTATTCAAGATTTTATGTACCGCAGTAGAAATACAATATGGTCAAATCATGCATTGAAATGCTATATATGAAGGACAGAGATAAATGCAAAAGGAAACTAACATGGTCCTTGAACCATATTTGAAATCCCTGCTCAAGCCTTCTTTCCACATTAGGCATTCCATCATTCACCAACCGTTCTCGGTGAAGCCTACAATCCAGAGAGTAACTCAGAATTAAAATCTTTAGGTGTATGCCAATATTGGATTCATAAGTATGGGAGATCAGAACATACATGATATATGGATTAACCTCCTCACAGTTGTTTAGGACATACCAAGTCATCTTTTTTAGCTCCCTTTGGAGGGTCAAATCAGTATCATCGCTTCCTGATACGTTGCTAACGTATCTATAAATTCTTATGTTCCATGCATGTTTTATATCTACTTTCTTATGTTTTGCCCACACTTTGGAGTATTTTTATACACTTTCTTGGACTAACCTATTAACAAGATGTCACAGTGCTAGCTGCTTGTTTTCTGCTGTTTTTGGTTCCAAGAAAGTCAGAAAATGAATATTCTCGGAATTGGACGGAACAAAAGCCAAAGTCGACATGTCACCGAGCGGGACACGGAGCCAGAAGACGAGACGGAGAGGGGCTACAGGCCGGCCACACCATCTGGCCGCACGGCCAGGCCTGGCCCACGCTAGGGGGTGGTGTGGCCGCCTAGGGCACCCTCCGCCTCCCCTTTCGCCCGTAAGATGCCTTCGATACAGAAACCCGAAGTACCCGATCAAAATTCCACGAAAGAGTCTGTAGCCGCCATCATCTCCATCCCTGGATCAAGAGGGATCTGAAGCTCTTCCTGACACCCTGCCGGACGGGAGAATTCACCCTGGAGGCCTTCTTCATCACCATGCAAGCCTCCGGTGTGATGCGTGAGTAGTTCATCCTTGGACTACAGGTCCATGTAGTAGCTAGATGGTTGGTTCTTCTCCTTTGTGCTACCATGTCTAGATCTTGTGAGCTCCGTTCATGATCAAGATCATCTATTTGTAATCCTACATGTTGTGTTTGCGGGGATCCGATGGATATTGAGATGCTATTTCAGATTGATTATCGATTCTATCATGTCATTGTTATTTGTGATCTTGCATGCTCTCCGTTGTTAGTAGATATCTTGGTCGAGTAGATGCTAGCAACTCCAAGAGGGAGTATTTATGCTTGATAGTGGGTTCATGTCTCTAGGAATCTGGGGAAGTGATAGAAATCTCAAAGGTACTAGATGTGATGTTGCTACTAGGGAGAAAACAACAATCCTTTGTTCATAGAGCAATTGTATTGTTTATTTTACACGCAATGCTTAATGCAATTATCGGTTGCTTGCAACTTAATACTGGAGGGGGTTCGGATGATAACCTGAAGGTGGATTATTAGTCATAGATATAGTTGGATTACAGTCTATGTATAATGTTGTAATGCCCAATCAAATCTCATAGGAGTCAAGATGATTAGTATATGCATGTATGCTTTCTCGATGTTTATCAATTACCCTGCTGTAATTTGTTCACCCAAAATGTCAGCTATCTTAAGGAGAATCACCACTAGTGAACTATGGACCCCGGTCCTTTCTTTTACCATCAATCTACAACTATTTACTGTTTTCTATTTACTTTCTGCAAGCTATTACTATCTTCCACACAATACGTTTAATCCTTTGTTTTAAGCAAAACCGGTGAGATTGACAACCTCACTGTAAGTTGGGAGCATAGTTCTGTGGTTGTGTTGTGCAGGATTCCAAGTTGGAAACAACACCTTGGAGGTGTTTCCTTGCTCCTACTCGTTCGATAACCTTGGTTTCATAACTGAGGGAAAACTTGCTGCTATGCTCATCATACCTTCCTCTTGGGGTTCCCCGACGAGCTCGATATATTTTGAACCATCACTTTCTCCATAGTAGGTGGCATGGCTTCCTCCAAACAAATTCACACCATGGCCAAACACATCACAAGATGATTCATATTGGTCACCTACATTTCTCGCTAGAAGATTGAATCTTGTCACAATATCATCAAGGTATCTAAAGAAAAAAGTCATGCACTCGGTAGCAATGTAGGCTTCTGTCACTAAACCTTCTGGACGTGACTTGTTCCTGACATATCTCTTCAGAGTACACAACAACCTCTCCATTGGATATAGCCACCCATAGTTCACAGGGCCTCGGAGCATCGCCTCATCAGGTAAATGCATATCTAGGTGGACCATCACATCAAAAAATTCTAGTGGAAAGATGTGTTCAAGTTTGCGTAGGATTACTAGGATTTCATCTTTGAGCCTTTCCAACACTGAAAGTTTGAAGTTTTTACTACACAATTGCCTGAAAAATCTTCCCAGTTCTCCAAGTGTCGTATAGATATCAGGATGCAAATACCCTCGCATGCTAGGAGCCAATATTCCCTGCAATAGGATGTGGCAGTCATGGGTTTTATGTCCCGCGATCTTGCGTGTAGGAACGCTAACACATTTTCCCATGTTTGAACAAAACCCATCAGGAAAAGTACAGTCTCATAGATATTGACATAAACCTGTCATCTGCTCCTTATTTAGGTAATATTGTGCATATGGACAGAGGAGGTCCTTCTGTATGTCTGTGGGTTACACCTGTAGAACTTGCCTAATGCCTAGGGATTCACAATCATACCTAGCCTTCGAGGTGTCCTTATTCTTCTTGTCAAGTTCAAGGAGTGTGCCAATCAAGTTGTCGTAGATGTTTTTCTCAATGTGCATCACGTCCAGATTGTGCCGAAGTTTCAACGATGCCCAGTAAGGCAAGTCCTAGAAACCATGCGGCTAGTTCCAGATCGGTGAAGGATCTATTCACTTCCTCTTTTTGCTCCTATGATCACCTCCAGCTCCTGGTTTAAGATGCCTAACCTTCTCCAGCCAGCTTGTAACTCAATTCCAATAAATTTGCATGGCTTCAAGTGTTCATCATGAATGTCGGCAAGCTTCGTCTCTTGCTGCAAGCGGTGGCGCCTCGGGAGGAAATGATGGTGCTCAATGTAGCATATTTTGCTCTTTATGGATTTGGACAAAGGATTTTTGTCACAATACATACATGCATGATATCCTTTTGTTGTACACCCAGCCATAGTGCTACAAGATGTGTAGTCATGGGTACACCAAAGAACCGCTTCTCAAAGATCAAATGTTTCATTTTGAACTGCATCGTAAGAACGCACGCTCTTCCAAAGCTGTTGCAAATCGTCTAGAAGAGGATCAATAAAGAGATCAAAGTCGTTTCCAGGACTTGATTTGTCAAAGATTAGAAGGAAAAGCATGTAGTTTGATGCATCCATACAATCTCATGGTGGAAGGTTGTACGGGAGGGCAAATACATGCCACATACTATAGCTCGTGCTCATGGTTCCATAAGGATTGAAGCCATCAGTGGCAAGGCTAAGCCTTACGTTTCTAGGGTCAGCTAAAAAGTCCTGGCATGTTCTGTCAAAATCCTTCCATGCTTCGCCATCAGCCGGATGACTAAGTATACCATCTCTGGGCATTCTCTTTAACTTGTGCCACTGCATGTTCTCCGTTGTTTTCCTCAAAGAGAACAATCTATGTAGCTGTGGTGCCAAAGGAAAATGACACAAGACATTGATAGCCGATAACCTTCTTTTGAGATATTTCCAGCTTGAGATGCCACACTTAACGCATCTCTATAGCTTGTCATTGTCCTTCTAGAAGAGCATGTAGTTGCTTTTGCACATGTGTATATTGTCATAGGAAAGTCCAAGATCCTTGAGATAAGTTTTTTTTTCACTTCATGATCTCGGCAGGGTATTCGGCTCCGGCAGTGCATCAACAAATAGCTTCATCCAATCATCGAAAGCAGTGTTGGTGATCTGGTGATATGACTTGGGATGAAGGAGCTTCACAATAAATGCAAACCTGGAGTGTTACTTCCCGGGTAAATCTTGCGCTTTGCCTCTTCCAACAACTTTGCAAACAATTTCTCATGTTTACCATTAGTTGGGACATTAGCAGCAGTCTGCTCTGCAGTTAATGCATCGCCTACGTGCTTAAGGTCTTGCAATATATTTGGAACATTGTGACCTCCATCATCATCACCTTCATCATCCGTATACATATTGTCATTGTCATGACCGGCATGACCACCATTGTTACCACCATTGGGTGCATATTTAATAATAACAAGATCAAGTGGCTCTCCATGATATATCCGCCGATTATACGTGTGCGACATGCCACTGAGGAGTAAGTGGTGATAAAGAAGCCCTACATGTACTGTTGTCCGGTTCAGGCACTTACGACAGGGGCATGGAACCTCAACATTCTCGCCATATCCCTCCTTGACAAATCTGACAAACTGTTTTCAGGCTAGCTATGTAGGGTTCAGTAACTTTCTTCCATGAACAATCCAACTCCTATCCATCTATTAAAAAATAAATAAACAAATAACACTTTCAGAATATGCTATTATTTTTTAGAACAATTTTCTTTACAATAAACAATCCAACTCATATCCATGTGTTGAACAATTAAAACAACAAATCTCATTTTTAGAACAGGCTATTCATTTTTCAGAACAATTTACTTTACCATGAATAAATCTAGCTCCTATCGATCTGTTGGACAATTAAACAAACTAATCACATTTTCTGAGAAGAATAATTCTTTTTAAGAAGAATTTTCTATACATGAACAATCCATCTAATATCCATGTGTTAAACAATTAAACAAACATTTTTTACCTTGGCAGATATGGAGACGAGCGAGTTGAGCACGGATATGGCACCTAGAAGGGAAGCTACCGAGGTGCCGGAGACATTGGCCGGAAGGGGAGTCCCAACGTTTAGTCTTGGAGTGCGGACACCAAAATGGAAGGGGAGACGGAAACAGACGGGATCTCTGGTGTCGCAGCATGTGGTGAACCGGCAAAGGCAGCGGTGCCATATCTTCTATCGCGTGTAGTGGACCAGATTTCAAATCTTAATTCGAAATCTCCCGGGTGGAGTTCAGGTGATTGTGTGGGCGGCAAAAAGGTTGGTCCGACAAGTCAGCGAAATAAACTTCTCTTGTCCAGCTGACATGTGGGGTTCATCGTAGGTGGGTCCACTAGTCAGGGACCTCTTGGTTGCGTGTTCGAGACCTAGAGGTGTCCATTTTATTGAATTTCTTTGGATTTTATTTTGGCTCTATTTTGTCGGAATCAAAGAGGCACGTAGAGAGAGAGTGGACAAGATAGGTGTAGCTCTTCTAGAGAGAGAGTGGACAAGATAGGTGCAACTCTTCTAGAGAGAGAGAGAGACAGAGTGTTCCCCATCGCTTCCTCCGGCGAGCTTTAACCGGAAGCAGGTGGGCGACATATATATTCTCCAATCTTCGGTGAGCTTCCTTCGTGTGTAGGTGGATGGTAGAATGCCCGATATCACGCGTTTTCTCGACAAATGCAGGGGAGCTGCAGTATCCACAGGCGCGCATGACAACGGTAGAGAGAGGAATGCAATCGGCTGTGGAATAACCGGCGACGAGGCTATACAGCAGCGGTAAGAATCCCCTTCACCAGAGTATAACCGGCAGCAAAGATCTTCAGCAGCAGGAGCTCGATGAATCTATAGGATTTTCAGAGCTGCGTAAATAGTACTTGTTCTTCATCAAATTCGTAGCATTTTCTCTACGATTGCTTCATCGAATCTGTAGCGTTTTCTCTAGGATTGCTTCATCGAGTCTCTTGAGTAAATCTAGGATCTGCAAAAAATTATTGCATATTTTGTTGGGTTGAATTTTTGTAGATTTTTTTGTTGGTACAATTTCTACTGATATTTTGTTAATAGCAGTATTAAGTATATGTATGCAGAACTGCAGATTAGTACAATATGCACATCATTATTTGTATTTTTGCAGGATTATCTATGTAGAGCTGGAGACTAGTTGTATTTCTGCATATATGTAGTACTAGTTGTAGTTAGTAGTATATATACTAGATAAAGTACAATGTAATTAGTATCATTAATGTTCCTAGCTTGGGTATAAATCCCATAATTTTCCTAGCTTGGATAATGTAGTTTTTCCTCAAAAGATCATTCCTGCAAATTTAAAGTTTAGTTTTGATACTTTGAATTACACTAGTAGTAGTGATATTAGTAACATCATACCATTTATATATTTTGACACTAGTAGTAGTGTTTAGAGATATATTAGTTAAATCATATGATTTGACCGGGCAGAGATAACATCATAACATTTATATATTAGTTACATCATATCATTTATTTTCTTGATCTTTTGTATTTTTTGTGTTCAGAAAAAAGGAATATGGCTCAAAATGAATATGTGACATGTCAGCAGCAACCTGCCTAGTGTGGGAGTGGAAACCTAGACTATGTGATGTATTTTAGAATGAGGGTGGTATCACCCCTTTTTATAGAGGAATTTGTAAGTATTCTCGATTTTCATATACATATCTTATTTTAAATTTCCATATATATCGCTTTATATTCATGATCTTATGGGTTTTTTCTGTTTCACAAATTTATGCAGGGTATTCCCTGTTGTTTCGCTGAGCGTATGTGACAATTAGCTCTTGGTCCACATCTGACCTAGATCCTTGCTTGGAGTGACCACCATGATCAAAATAGAACAATTGATGAATACTACTTCTATGTGTTGTATGGTGGGAATTTTGGGATGTCGGTAGCATTATGTGGGCCATATTGGGGAGGGGGTTATGTGTAGCATATAACAGTGAACAAAATGATTATCTCACATTTGCATATGATAGAGTAGATAGGTGCTTTATTGTTGAAGTGTCAAATGTTGATAGTGTTTTCAAACCTTGGGTTGATCAAGACTAGTGTATGTATTAACTTCTTTGCATTCAATTGGTTTTTTCTTACACGCATGACTACTTTCTTAATTATGTTCCTTACACACAAACCTTCTTCAATTTCATATGCATGATCAGGGTGTTATAAGACCGCAGATTGTTGCAAGGTGACACTAGAGAAATCCATTCACCCATGTAATGTCAGTTGCTCTTAAATGAATTCCATATCTTGGGCATTCTACAACGAGTTTGTAAGAGACCTGGATGAAGATGAGGTCTTTGGGATCCCTTAGTTCTTGGTTAGTTAATCACTTTTTCCTATGCTTTTCCTTCTTAGTTTATAAATTTATTCGGGTGGTCAGTTAACTAAGATCTGTTATATATTTTTGTTACTCGGGAAATTCCTTTGAGATGCACAAGGGAACGCAAATTCCCAAAGAAAGGGTTCTATTGTGTATGCATGAAAAATAATTGTGACGAAGGCCTGAAAATCTTGGGACGATATCGCATATCGGAAGTATATGACGATTGCATTGAGTTCACTGACCCCTGGCCTGAATTCTATGCTGAAAACATAATTTGCCTTGATGATCTCCTCGGCGTCAACATCAAGGTGACGAGGCACTATATCAAGCTGATTATTGAGGTAGTCACCGATCTAGCAGAGGAACATGAGGATGCAGAAGACGACAGCGACGAGTAGCAGGCGTAGGATGAATACAAGAGTGTTGTCTTTGTGATGTCGGTTATAGCTCAGAACTTATGAATAAATCATCAGGATTTCAATTTCAAGAATGCGTGCTCAGAAACTTTTGTGTTGTTGTTTGTTAAACTAGCAAATCTCTTTTGTTCAAATCTCTTGGGTTGTACCATCTTCTTTATATTTAATTATGAAACAGAAAATATAAATGATTTCTCTCATTTTCTTGCATCGAAAAATGCACAACTAATTTCATATTCTCACAAGAACCAGCCCCACTTGTTGAATCAGCGGCACTACCACGATATCCATGTAACCACGATGAGTTCTCGAACCGAAGCTGCAGTTATTCATTATTACCACCTATCCACGATCTCTGTGGTTATTCCTGGCACGCTTCTTTTTCATGTTCCTTTCTCATTCCTCTTTTCTGGAACCGTCGGTTCTTCTTCTTCCTCGCAGGCATTTCCTTTCACCCATTTCCTTGCAGCCATGGATGATGGGAAACGCACAATAGATACCCACTTCATCCCTGCCCATGGCACCACGACTTTGATGGTCGTGTACACAAATGATGAAGCAACTATGGAGACAACTCTCGCTAGGTATGAACAATTGCTTGAGAAAGAGTAGTACAAGTTCGTGGGGCTAGACTTGGAGTACACCCGTGCAGATAAGAAAAAATCCTTCACAAGAGATAGTTGTCATGTAAATCTCCATACATGAGGAGGTCCTCGTTTACCTTTTCTGCAGGTATGTGAAATTTAATTTGAGAACATCACTTCTGCATCCCTTGTTCTCTTGCATCCCTAAAACCCTCTAACTGCAGGAGTAAACCAACTAAGAAGCATTGTTCGGCTCTGGTCGAGTTCTTGTGTAGGAAAGGGATAACTTTCACTAGCGTGGATATGACAAATGACACAACTATGCTTTCTCATGCATTGATAAAAATCCCACATGGGTACCACATCAACATCCAAAATTTGTACAAGATCAAACCATACCCAAAGAAGGATGGAATGGGTGATCTGGCAGTACAAATCATCGATAGATCCTATGCAAAACTGAAGAAATTGAAGTGAATCGAGCAAAACTACTGGGAGTGGAAGCCGATGAGCCAGGTGCACCTCGAGTATGAAACAAGAGATGCCTACATGGTGTACGGGTTGTATAGTAGGCTCATTACCATGAAAGATGGGATGGTTCAGGGGGTTTTCGTGACAGAGTGATGCCCTAGTTACAAGCGTTCCCAGCAGAAGAAGCACGAGGAGGACAGAACGCGGTATCAGGAGGACCAGGAATCTTGGAAAGGTGGTAACAACAAGTGGTTGAAGGGGAAGCAAGTCAAGGACGACAATGACTGGTGATAAATTATGTTTTGAACTATATTAGTATATAGTTTATTTTGTGTAGTATATATTTTGGGATGTACAGATCAGTTTGGGATCTAAGCGTTGGAAGAACTTGCATGCATGTATGTGCTCCTATATGATATATGTACAAAAGTGTGATGGTTTGTTGAGATAGGCATTATCTAGGCTCCTGGTGAGCATGCTCTCTCACATATATTGATATGTGCATGATCCAGCATCTTCTTGGGCTCAAACTTTGATATCTACCATGTTGCTATCACCTAAAACAAACCAAAATAATTATAAAAATCCATTGTTCAACCCTCATCTAGACAAATCTATGGGGTAGATTGTCTGTGGGGCCCACGGTCTAGAGTTTCGTTGACCGAGCATCGGAGCGTTTGAATCCCTCCAGATCTTGCATGTGTTTCTAGAATATGCAGAGTATGTACAAAAGTTGATCCACATGACCACATTGCATGTGTTCTTTTCTAAAACCACATTGATATCCACATGACCACACACACTCAAGTGTATTCTTTGATGCAACTTCTGTCACACTGGTGCAACATGCAATGTGGAAGCTGCTTTCCTATGTGTTTTTGGTCTCTTTAACCATGGTTTGCCACATGGATCCCCTAGAGTCGTTGCACACATTGATATCCACTAGAATCATTGATCAACATGACCACATTGCATGTGTTATTTTCCAAAACCACATTGATATCTACATGACCACACACACTCTAGTTGGATTCTGTGATTTCAACTTCTATCACACTGGTGCAACATGCAATGTGGAAGCTTCTTTCCTATGTGTTTTTCGTCTTTGTACACCATGGTATGACACATGGATCCCCTAGAGAGATTGCATGTGTTCTTTTCCTAAACCACATTTTGATATCCACTAGAGTCATTGATCCACATGACCACATTTCATGTGTTCTTTTCCTAAAACACATTGATATATATCCACATGACCACACACACCAGTGAATTCTGTGATGCAACTTCTGTGACACTAGTGCAACATATGCAATGTGGTATCTGTGTTTTTGATCTCTACGACCATGTTTTGACACATGGATCCCCTAGAGTAATTGCATGTTGTGTTCATTTCCTAAACCACATTGATATCCACTATAGAGGCATTGATCGACATGACCACATTGATATGCACATGACCACACACACACTCCAGTGGATTATTCTATGATGCAACCTTCTATCACAGTAGTATAACATGAAATGTGGAATCTGCTTTCCTGCGTGTTTTTGGTCTCTTTGACCATGGTTTGTCATGGGTCCCCTAGAGTCATTGGATGTTGTGTTCTTTTCCTAAACCACATTGATATCCAGAAGAGTCATTGATCCACACGACAACATTACATGTGTTCTTTTCTAAAGTAACCACATTGAATCAGATGACCACACACATACTCTAGTGGATTCTTTGATGCAACTTCTGTCACACTGGTGCAACACGCAATGTGGAAGTTGATTTCCTATGTGTTTTTAGTCTCTGTGACCATGGTTTGACACACGTGGATCCCCTAGAGTCATTGCATGTGTTCTTTTCCTAAACCACATTTTTATCCACTAGGGTCATTGATCCGCATGAACACATTGCATGTGTTCGTTTCCAAAACCCACATATTGATATCTACATGACCACACACAATCCAGTGGATTCTGTGATGCAACTTCTGTCAAACTGGTGCAACATGCAATGTGAAAGCTGCTTTCCTATGTGTTTTTGGTCTCTATACACCATGGTTTAACACATGGATCCCCTAGAGTCATTGCATGTGTTCTTTTCCTAAACCACATTTTGATATCCACTAGAGTAATTGGTCCACATGACCACATTGCATGTGTACTTTTCCTAAAACACATTGATATCCACATGACCACACACACTCTAGTGGATTATTCTATGATGCATACGCAACTTTTGTCATACTGGTGCAACATGCACTGTGTCTTATATGTGTTTTTGGTATCTGTACCATGGTTTGACACATGGATCCCCTATTTTCATTGCATGTGTTCTCTTCCTAAACCACATTGATATCCACTAGAGCTATTGATCCACATGACCATATTGCATGTGTTCTTTTCCAAAACCACATTGATATCTACATGACCACACACACTCCAGTGGATTTTGTGATGCAACTTTTGTCACACTAGTGCAACATGCAATGTGTGGAAGCTGCTTATTTCCTATATGCATTTTTCGTCTCTGTGACCATGCATGGTTTTACACATGGATCCCCTAGAGTCCTTACATGTGTTCTCTTCCTAAACCACATCGATATCCACTAGAGCCATTAATCCACATGACCACATTGCATGTGTTCTTTTCCAAAACCACATTGATATCTACATGACCACACACACTCCAGTGGATTCTGTGATGCAACTTCTATCACACTGGTGCAACATGTAATGTGGAAGCCGCTTTCCTATGTGTTTTTGGTCTCTGTGACCATGGTTTGACACATCGATCACCTAGATTCATTGCATGTGTTATTTTCCGAAACCACTTTGATATCCACTAGAGTCATTGATCCACGTGACCACATTTCATGTGTTCTTTTCCAAAATCCCATTGATATCTACATGACCACATGCACTAGTGGATTATATGATGCAACTTCTTTCACACTGGTGCAACATGCAATGTGGTATGTGTTTTTGGTCTCTGTGACCATGGTTTGACACATGGATCATCCCCTAGAGGCATTGCATGTGTTCTTTTCCTAAACCACATTCATATCCACTAGAGTCATCGATCCACATGACCACATTGCATGTGTTGTCTTTTCCTAAACCACATTGATATCCACATGACCACACGCACTCCGGTGGATTATTCTGTGATGCAACTTCTGTCACACTGGTGCAACATGCAATGTGGAAGTTGCTTTCCTATGTGTTTTTGGTCACTGTGACCATGGTTTACACACATGGATCATCCCCTAGAGCCATTGCATGTATTCTTTTCCTAAACCACATTCATATCCACTAGAGTCATTGATCTGCATGACCACATTGCATCTGTTCTTTTCCTAAACCACATTGATATCAACATAACCGCACACACTCCCGTGGATTATTCTATGATGCAACTTCTGTCACACTGGTGCAACATGCAATGTGGAAGCAACTTTCCTATGTGTTTTTGGTCTCTGTGACCATGGTTAACATGGATCCCCTAGAGTCATTGCCTATGTTCTTTTCCTAAACCACATAGATATCCACTATAGTCATTGATCCACATGAACACATTGCATGTCTTCTTTTCCAAAATAACATTGATATATACATGACCACACAAACACTCAAGTGGGTTTATGTGATGCAACTTCTATCACCCTGGTGCAACATGCAATGTGGAAGATGCTTATTTCCTATATGTGTTTTTGGTATCTGACCATGGTTTGACACATGCATTGATCCCCTAGAGTCAATGCATGTGTTCTTTTCCTAAACCACATTGATATCCACATGGCCACACACACTCCACTAGTGGATTCTGTACCTATCACAACTTCTGTCACACTGGTGCACAAACATGCAATGTGGAAGCTGCTTTCCTACATGTTTTTGGTCTCTATGACCATGGTTTGACACATGTATCCCCTAGAGTCATTGCATGTGTCCTTTTCCTAATAAACCACATTGATATCCACAAGAGTCATATATCCAAACATGACCACATTGCATGTGTTCTTTTCAAAACCACTTTGATCTACATGACCACACACATATGCATGTGACTGCTGTCACACTGGTGCAACACATGCAATGTGGATGGAAGCTTCTTTTCTATGTGTGTTTGGTCTCTCTATGATGCATCTTATTGGGATCAAAATTTGACATCTACCATATGTGTTTCTATGAACTATAAATAACCAAAATAAGGATAGAAGTCCATTGTTCAATCTTAATATGGAGAAATCCATTGTTCGAAACCGCATTTTGAATCAAAAATTTAATATATTATCCGAAATACGGTTACCTCTCTTGAGATCATTATACAAGTAGGAATATAAAGTAGAAATACACAATATTGCTTTTTTCAAGATTTATTCGTCAATAATTTATAGTTTTCTTCAGCAGGCCCTTTTAGTGAAGACTTTCTAAAATATGGTTAATTTATTTGAACCCTCCATCATGCATCAGGTGGCCGCGACACCAACCCCAAATTTCTAGGTCAGGTCATCCTGCCCACACGAAATTTGGCGCCAGTACGGGAGAGTTTCTACGCAAATGAAAATTTCCCACGCTGCAATTACCTTTCAGCCCACCCGCACAGCGCCATCCAAGTATTTGCCCAAAGGTCATTTATGTAATCTAATTCAAACCCTTTTTATCCCCTCGCCCAATTGAGAAAGATCCAAATTTCTCCATCGCCCTCGGTGTCATCCTCCCCGCCGTCCTCTCCCTTTTCCCCTCGCCCTCCCCACCATCCTCTCCGTTTCCCCTCGCCCTCCCCACCGTCCTCTCCATTTTCCCCTCGCCCTCCCTGTTGTCCTCTCCCTTTTCCCCTCGCTGTGGTCCATCTCTCTGCCTCCTGCCTTTAATCCTATCATCTCCATCCGTGCCTCTAGTAGTAACCTCACCGTCACCCTAGCACAAACCCTAGCCCCTCCTAAGTGACCCGGTTTTCCACCACATCCATCGACCTCGCCGGCCGTCCATCTCGCCGACAGACCGCTGACCTTGTCTACCACCTCACTGTACACTTCATCGGCAAAGTAGGCTAACTCGCCGTTCACCTCGCCGTCCACCTCGTCATCCACCTCGTTGTCCACCTAGCTGACAAGGCCCATCACCAAACTGATGAGGCCCGTCTACCTTGCCGTCCACCTCGTCGCCCACCTTGTCGACGAGGTCTACTACCTCGTTGTCCAGCTTGATGCCATGTGCCCTGGGTCACTACAAGAAATGCTGTATCGAAAAGGCCCTGTAGCCTGCAGGAAAGGAAATACGTTCATCCTCGATGCTCATGTTTTTTTACTTTGCCTGTGAAATGTTGTTCATTATCTTGTTCATGCCACCAATTTGTCTGTTTTGTTGCAGTTATTCTCTCTTATTTATTTTTCCTGTGAACTTGCTTGTGATTTTACAAGTCTTGTCATCAGGGTTACATTATCCTGTCTATTGCATTAGTTTGACTGCTTCATGACATGTCTGATGAGCAGAGTATAAATTGTTCATAGTAGTCTATTTTACATGATGATTACTATTGAACAATCAACATCATATGTTATGAATTGTTTAATTGCCTATTTAATTGCATGAAAGATGCTTATCCTTCTGACGTTTAATTGTCCTTCCATGCTTACTAGTGCAACCAGCCAACAAATTGATAAGTGAGATTCAAAGTATTCGACTTATGATCAGTTTACATACAGATAAAGTTTGCATTATCTTGGTTGTTCCATTGGTTTGGCTGCTTCATCCTATGTCTTTTGATTAGAGTATAAATTGATCATAGTGGACTGTATTACATGATGATTACTACATAACAATCAGAATCATAAGTTATATTGTGTTTATTTGCATGATAATTGTTTATCCCGCTTATGTTTTATTATGCTTATCCTCTTTAACAGCATATATACTATTTTGGCTTATGATCTGTTTGCATGTGATAAAGATTGCATTATCTTACTTTTTTGCATTAGTATGGTAGCTTTATCATACGCCTTATGATCACAGTAGAAATTGCTCATACCGAGTTGTCACATGATGAGTTCTATAGAACAATCAGCACCGTAGGTTATATTTCCTGTTTAATTGCACTATTGATGCTTATCTTGCTTATGTTTTATTTTCATTCCGTGCATATTATCCAACCATGATCCAACATTTCCTTGCTTTTGTAAAATTATCTCACTCTGCTTATTATCGCAACCAATTGGTGAATTTTCCAGCTTGTTCATCGTCTTGTCTCTTCCATTGGTTTGGTTGATTCATCGTTAGTCTTGTGATATGAGATTCAGAGTAGAAGTTCCTCATAGTGGACTATTGTACATTATGATTAGTATAGAACAATCAATACCATAGGTTATATTTTTGTATCTTACTTGGAGTTGTTTATTCATGATAGAACCACAATTTCATCCTATGGAAGAAAGACGACTGGAAAACATCATGAGAAACAATGCACGGATGCAACAAATGGGTGTTAGGCCCCTTGTTTATGCATCTCCCACTAAATTCTCCCCTAAAAAGAGTAAGGATGAAGGCTCTGGATCTGACTATTATCTTGAAGAGGAGGAGTAGGATGAGCTATAGGTTGTCCCCTTACTTGCCTACTCATCTTTTGTGTAATTATTTGCTTACTTAATTTTCCATATATCTTGTGTTTTTTTATTATCCTGAATTGACTACCTTTGAATTGTGTAGACTGAGAAGAGGAAATATAAGAAGAAAAATGTCGTCATGACAAGGATGGCTGCTGGTCGTGGATCAGCTTCTCGGAAGCGCGTCTTTGCTAGCATGGCTGCCTCGATAGAAAGTACGAGACATACCAGGTCTAAGGGGAATCCACTAGAAGTACTTCCACCTCCAAGTTCTCCACGACGCCCACCAAGACCGCCAAGTGTTGTGACCTCTTCGCAAGAAACTTAGAGTCCTGCAGATCCTGATGCTCAAGGAGAGAAGGTAGAAGCCCAAATCAAGATGGTAGCACTCCATGGCAGGAAGACAGCAGTCCAAGACGAGCAGACAGCTGCCCAAGGCAAGCAACCAACTACCCAAGGAAATCACATTATATTCTTTGAATGGCACTTATTATATGGTAGAACACTAACTCCACATTATATATTTGTAGATGATTTTTGCCATCATCCTTCTGAACACAATATTACACATGATGATCCTCAAATTGTCTTAAGAGAAAAAACATGGGGAAGTAGTGTGAGAACATGTCCAAAGGAGGAAAGCTTCCATTTGTAATTCCTCTAGGAAAAACTATTGCTTCCAAGTTCGCCACTAAGTGTGCAAAAACAGCCAGGAGAGGCCAGATGATAGAGGAGAGTTCTACGACAGAGTTTCCATATGTTCTGTGACTCAACAACCCTTTTCTTCTCATTATTGTTCATACAAAGGATGATGCATGCTATTTTATTTCAGAAAAAGTTTGTCATGGATGCATCAAAACTGAGGTGTAGGTTGCTTGCAACCAGCAGTTAATGAGGCATGCAAGAATTCAAAGGCATCTCCAGAAGAAGCAGTTTTTTACCCCTTGCAACTGAATTAAGTAACAAGGATATCTCATGTGGAACACATGAACAATGCAGAGTGGTGCAAGCTTGTTCATTCTTGGACTGACCCTAGGAACTAGGTCAAGTCATGTCTACTCAACTTCCCCCTATTTGTGTTTAACCAGGACTTCCTCTTATACTCTATGCTCTGTCTTTGTGTAGGCCTGTTGTCTAATAAACAGGCAAACAAGAATTAAACAACCTTATCACAGTGATGTATTTTTCTATGATTGCCGGGGCTTCTCCCATCACAATGTGAAAAAACAATAGTAATCCCTCCAGAATACTTTTCTTCTTTGTCATCTTTCAAAATTTCAATGCCATATTTGTCTCTAAAATGAGTATGATCAACTTGTAATTTGCTGGCTATTTTTCTAATGTTCGATTCTACTCCTAAAACTCATAGGAAACCATGAAAAGAAAGATGGCGGCTAATGCTACAGAGGATATCACTAAGGTTTAACAACCTGCTCCCACCGACATGGTGCACTATGCACCGTCGTAGGACATCAACATCCATTCTTCAAGACCAACCAAGACTATCCTTGAATTGCAACTCGGGGCTCAGAGAGCAGGGAATGCGATACTACGCAGTGCCATTGTGGGGTTGCAGAAGGGGAAAATAGATGGCAAGGTAGAAGCCCTGAAGGAAACGCGGGAAGTGTGGAAGAAACTATACCAGGTCCATGTTTGTCATCTTCATATAATTCAATACCCTATTTGTCCATGAAGATGTGCTTGGAATTTGCTTGCTAGTTTTCTAATGTTTGCTTCTATAACTATCAGGCATTCATTGGAACCACGGTGCCTCCATCTGCTATAGAAGATGGCATTGAGGATCAATGCCAACACCCAGATATATAATCCCAGATGCCTGTTATGTCATACATCGCAATCCCATGATTACCATTTTTGCAAGACATAACAGATTGGATATCACAGTACATCATCCATTACAAACCATTAATACGGTCTTACACAAATAAGGATCTCATGATCTAGACTTAATACAACAAGCAGCAGAGTAAATAATAAGCGTAGTGGTGGGGTCCATCTTTAGAGGCACAGGCAATGCTGGTGATGGAAGACAGTCCTAGTTATCATAGCCGTCCTGTTGTCCTTCATCTTGGTAGTCTCCTTCATAGTCTGGCCACGGGAATAGCCAGGGAAAAAAGCCATGAGTACTCTTTAAGTACTCGCAAACTACCACTAACAAGTAGTATAGTTCTAATGTAAAGTGCTAACTCTAAGTTTAACTATAAGGTTAAGTTTGAAACCTATGCTGAGTTCAGAAGCAACGAAAGATAAAACAAGGTTCTAGAATCACTTAAGTTGGGAAGCTAGTGTCATAGTCACAACCCTGTTGTGGTCATGTCAAGATTCATCATTCATTTCATAAGTCATTTTGAAAATATCTGACAACGAAACAGTATGGCCACTCCAATTGTCCATAACCGCGGACGTGGCTATTCGAATAGTTTGACACTCTGCAGAGGTGGTACACTTTCACCACAAGATTCGATACATCTGTTAGGGATAAACCTAAATCATCATACTTAGTATGCAGATAATCAAACATAACCTTTCCTTTACACACCCTAGTATAAGAATCTCTCATATGAGCAAGGCCTCCCAACCATGACCATCTGTCATCTTGGGCACTGCATAGGTGGACAACATTGAGAGGTAGCCTCAGCTCAAACCTCTCCCACGAGGGAACTAATACTAATGCATATAAACTTCCGGCTAAGCCTTACCCAATTCAGGTATTGTGGTTGTATAGTAAAATTGGAATGGTATCGCATCCGAATCCAACCATCAGTTTTTGTAAAAGGGCTAAGGCTCATGCCTCAACGTTTTCATCATCATAAACCATTTGTGTTTCTCAACACATATCAAAACATCTCAATAGAATGACTCGTCATTCCAAGGTTTTCACAATTCATTTTCACCAAGTGTTCCCATCTAAAGTGACTAAGGTTTTGATTTAGCTCTAAGCTACCAAGTTAAGAGTGTTCACTAAGGTGGGATGCTAATCTCAATCTCATGCCATAGAATGACATCTAAGGTTATCTAGATAGGTCAAGTTTATACTCATTATGCTACCTTCAAAACAAGTAAAGGACTTTAATAAAGTAAAGAAGTAAAAGCTTGGAAATAAAACTTGGAGTAGGTAATAGTCAAAGTGGTATAACCAAAGCATGCCTAAAGCATCTTTGCTCAATCATCTAGATTAATTCTAGCTTGCTAAGTATTATACTTGCAAGTGTTAGCTTGCATTGTTAATGGTGACTTGCCTTTTGCAGTGCAATGGTTGAAGTTTTCTTCCTTCTCTTGATAGAACTCCTCCTTCTCGAAAGATTGGTCGGTACTATTGTCTATAAATACATACGGAGTACACAATCACCAAACCATACTTAACTAGTCTAATTAGCACTCTAAGGCACACATTTTATGATCTATTATCATCACAAGCATCACAAGAATCACAAGTTTTATTAACTAGTTTCATTCTTTTTATTTAAGAAAAGTAATTTCTACTCATTGAAAAATAACTAATATTTAATATTCACCACTTAAAATATTGGATCATATGGATACATGTCATCACCACATATTCTAACATGTGGGAATGTGATTTAAGGGTTGGATCACAATTACTTTGGTTTAAGTTCATTATTTAATGATTTAAAGTGACTAGAAATGCCTATATAGCATTATTTTGGTACTAGTCCAAAGTCACTGCATGTAAATCCTAATATTATTACATATTTAGATAGTTATGGTTAAATGTGATTTTTGAGAGTTGGAATCAACTCCAAAGCTAAATTGGTTGATTTTATAAAAATGTCTGAATGTGCAAAATCTTCTGTCTTGTTATTTTTACTAGGAGGGATATCTAACTCTAATAGAATTAAATCCAATGGGTTTGGGTAGATCTTTTCAGTAGCTTTCTAACAAAATTGGAATCACTCCATTTGGATTGGTAAATCTCTCTAAATTGATTTTTAAACTTAGGGGCAGAACTAAGTTCAAAAATAAATAGAAAAACCTAAGTTTGAATTAAATGGGTCGCACGGGAAAGCTAACGGGCCGGCCCAATGGAATTCCGTGGCACAGAGGACAGCTGACAGGGGGGTCCACCGGTCAGCGGCTCTTTACACGCGAAGCGGTATGGGGCGATGTGGGCCGTTAGATTAGAACTAGGATCTACGGCTGGGGCTCGTCGTCGACGACGGACAGGTCGCCGGCGAGGTCAAACCCTAGCGGCTCGGTGGGGGTGCTCAGGGGGCATCCAGGGCTCCAGCTACGGCGGCGATGGGGGCGATCGAACTGGTGGACGACGGCAAGCTTAGGGGTGGTCGCGGCAGCTCCTGGGGTGGACCAAATCGACGGCGCCTTCTCCTCCTCTGCAGTGTACTCCTCCGGCCAAATTCCGGCGAACAAGTGCTCGAGCTGCTCTGGCGAGAGGTGGGAAGGACCAGTGAGGAGAGGGGAGTGGAATGGTGTGAGTGGTTTGTGCTGGGGTGGCCCCTATTTATAGCTCGATGAGGCGACCGAAAGTGATGGGCGGGCGACTCCGGCGAGGGCTGCAGAACGTGCTAGCGGTGTGGCTTGAGGTAGGGGACGGTGGCCTTCCTCCTGGCGGTGCTCTACGGCTTATATGCATGGCTAGGGGCGGTGGAAAATGGTCGGGCAGTGCTCCTGCTCTGAGCGACAGAGGCAGCATTCGACACGGCGTGCAGTGGCTACGTGTGAAACGGCGGCGAACGGGCATGTTCGGGCGGTTCCCTGGGTCGTGGCGATGCAGTGAGCGCGGGCTGCGGTCAAGGCGCGGCGTGTGCACGCTTGTCGGGCGCGATGCTCTAGCGCGTGTTCGGCATGGTGCATACGCTCTGGACGCGGTGCTCTGTGGGTGGTCCACGGCTCGGCTTCGCTCGGGGAGGGGATAGAGGGTGGCGGTGTGGTCTGGTCTAGCTCCTAGACATGGCGAGAGAGAGAGGGGCGGTCTGCTGCTGCGTTGGCAAGGTTAGCCGGCGAGCATGTCCTTGGGGTGGCGTGGTACTGCTGCTAGGGACAAAGGGGTGGGGTGATTATGCTTTGGTTAGAGCTAGAAGGGACAGAGGGAGTAAACTGAGGTCAAATTGGTGGCAAAACCCTGTAGAAACAGTGAGCTAGGATTAGAGTGTGATTCATGCCTGCCAAGTGTTTGTGAAAATGACCGAAAGAAATTTAGTTTTGAATTTTGAAAAGATTTTTGGTGGGTGTGTTAGTTATAAGCTTGATCATCTATGGTTGCTTGGGTTTTTAAAAAGAATCTCATTTGAGTGGTTTTTGAATAAGTGGGATCTTTCCATATGAACTAGATTCAATTTTCAAATGCCATTTAAAATTAGTGTTTGAAAGATTTTGGCAGATGAGAAAGTGGGCCTTGGTACATTATTACATGTACTAGCAAGGGGTGCAAAGATCCATATTTATTTCTGTTAAGAATTGAGTCCTAGGAATAGCCAAAGTAGGCATGTTGATTAAAATGGCACAAATGACCATTTCTTTCTTTTATTCATTTTGATTTGTTTTCTTTGGGATTTGTTTGGGAATGATCTAGATGATGTTTATTTCCCCTAAGAATCATTTTACAAGCAATGGATCACTTAATCATGGCAATTCAAAACAACTCATATTTAAATGCACACACATATGAATGCTTTAATAAATTTAATTGGAAAAGTTTTGTGAACCCTAATTTTGATGATTTAGATCTTAATAACCTTGGATTAGAGTTTTGGGATGTTATAATCAACCCCTTGCTTCCACTGATGAAAGCATCCATGCTTCAATACCAACCAACTCTCTCCTTGAAGCCCCACTTGGGGCAGAGAGAGCAGTGAATGAGGCACTGGACAGACACATTGTAGCATTGCTGAAAGAGAAAGAAGAAAGAAAAGAAGAACGGGAAGCACTTGTGAACTTCGCAGACCTTATAAATGCATCACTTCAGCAATTCTTAGCTCTGTTGTGTAAGTGAACTGGTGGTGTGACTGAAAGCTTGTTAGGATCTTTTCTTTATTTTGGTGGAAACTTATGTGCAAACCTATTAGGTCCCCTGAAACATGTGGCTTACAATTTCTGTCATTTTGATCTAGACCGTGCAATCTAGCGAAGTTGCCAGCACTCATCCCCGATGTAAATGAAAACATCACGGTTGTTTAGTTGACAAAAATATTTCTGTCACCGATAGACACCGACGTGGCACACATTCACTCGTCAACGTTCTCAACGAAACAGAAATGTCATCTCTTCTGCCCTTGTCGTTTTATTGGAAACGACAGTTCCTAAGAAGGCTAGATAGAGGTGTGGCCAAACGACAGGGAAGCTCTCGACAGTGTCCGCAAGTGGGATTGGGTAAAAGAGAGTGTAGCGTGACACAAGAAGTATCCAGGTTCAGGGCCCCCATGTGGAGGTAATAACCCTACTCCTGCAATCGGACTATGAGAGATATCTGGGATATAACTTGCCCCTCGAGCTGTGTGAACTGACTAGCTACTCAAATGCCAACTGTGTATCTATATATGTCTAACTGAGCTAGTATGTGTGCTCTATGTGAGTGAGCTAGCAGGGAGAGCTAGCTTTCTGTGAGTGATCAATTGGAGTGTCCCTGAATGAACGAGTGAGTCTGTCTCCTTGGTGCCTTATAATGGTGGCCGAAGGAACATGGCGGGACCCACTTGGCCTAATTTCTACTATTGCCTGTTTCATGCACGAGGTAGGCCACAGTGCATAGGTATAGTGCATTGTGCTACACTAGTGCACATGTAAGAAGTATGCCTCATGTCTTCTCATGTCTTGTCGTTTCCACTTCCTTGCTTGTCCTTCTCGATAGGATCCAATGCCTGGGGGCACCTGCCTGCTAATCTTGGTGCTGACGGTACTAATAGCTGGGGTAGCTAGCGCCTGGAGCGAGTAGCGATTGATCCCCTGATCGATCCGGCTGGGGGCGGTAGCGACCGTACCGGCCGGCTGAGGCCCAACCGGAAAGGAGCCACCCACCGGATGAGGCACCCGGCCCACCCGGAGCACAGGGAGCCCAGCTGGACTGAGGCGGCAGTGGCACACCCGGGCGGGGAAACAACTAGCGGCCCAACCGGGTAGAGATGCAGCCGGGGTCGCGGGGTGACGAAGAGGCCCAACCGGATGTGGTGCGAGGCGGCCCAGCCGGGTAGCGCGAGTTGGCCCGGGTGGGATCTAGGCAGGGAGAGTAGGCGGGAGGCCGGCTGGGGCCCAGCCGGGAGGACCGTGCAGCCCAGCCGGCGGCAGCGTAGCCCAACGAGGGTGAGCTCGTCCAAGAGAGTGCGGGTCGGCCGGATGGCGCCTTCCAGCTGACCCAGGATGAATTTGCCACCGCAGTTTTCTTTAAATCTTGATATTTTGCCTTTTCTGTCTGTCTTGGATGCATCTTTGGGGTACCCCGGGGATAATCCCCCCGACACTAGCCCCTGAGCGCGCGCTGATTTCACCCGGAGGGGGAAATTCGCACGAGCTCCAAAAACTTGATGTTGTCATTGTAGATGAAGTTCTTGAATGGTGTCTGGCTGGATACCTTCGGCCCGGGAGGCAATACAACACCAGTGGGGGCAGGCAAGCGCACCCACTAGGTGTAGCCCCCGAGATTCAGAGTAGGTGACGGAGACATGTGCTTTGACCTTCATCTGTACTTGAGATCCGACTCGGTGTAGTCATGCAAAACAAACACATTGAAATGAATTTTTGTTAGTACATTAACATACAGTACGCATGCTATCAACCGAATGATGGTTTTACTTTTCAAAAACTAGCTTGTGCTTTTCTGAACACTAAGTCACTTTCTCGTGCGCTCTGTTGTTTACGCTGTGTCCTTGCTAGGGGCAGCCAGTTTGAGGTCTAGCGCCGGAACGGAAGGGGGACTGACAATACATTGTGCACGGTACTGGGGGCTTAGAAGCCGGAAAATACCAACTAGGCACAAGGCCGGAATGTCCAATCTATCGCATCCTTCGCCTTTTTTATGTGGGATACCTCGGGATTTTTCTCTAGCTAGCCGGATAGCCGGGTTGCGGTCTGTAGCTGAGACGAAGAGTGGGCCTCTAACACCATTGCACACGACTCAGTCGGTTTACAGAATTAGCAGGTCGGGCCAACCGGCGAGCCCTCGGGTAGGGGTTGCCGGCACCGGAAAACTAAAAGCAGGAAACAGGTCAACATCTAGCGAGCCCTCAAGGGTTGCTCGAGGTCGAAAACACTCACATTGCTGCAGTCGGTGCAGTAGGGTTGATGGCGCGATTCTGCAGGCATTGCGGGTGCTGAAACGGTTTAAATGGCGTTCCAATCGGATGGCCCGGCTCCAGCTGGACAGGCAACCAAACGCGGCGTAGCAGGGTTCGGTCCCCAGCCGGCCAAACAACCAAATGCGCCAGGACACGCAGAGCCGGCCTGGGCCAGCCAGCCCAACCGACAACCAATCAGGGCGAAGTCGCGCGGAGTCTGCCCGACTTAGCCGGAATGGGTCCGAAGCGGGCGAATCGGACCGACGAGTAGGCTCAACTGGACCGACGGACCAAACGGCCGGAACGGTCATAGCCGGATCTGAATTTTCTCATATTTTTCCTTGTCTTTTTCTAGCCGAATTTTTCTTTCTTTCTCTCAACCGGCTAGCGTTGCCGGACAATGCTCTCTTTTTTTTACTTTTACTCAATCGGCTGGCCCAACCGGCCATCTTTCTGATCTTTTTAGCTAGCCAAACCCGCCGAGACTACCAGCCGGACTTCTATCTTTTTATTTTTTCCTTTTTTATTTTTCTTCTCTCTCCTTTATCTAACCGGCAGGCCCACCACTCCTCTCTCCTTCCTTTTACCTCCTTTTTTGTTTTTGTTTTTCTCCTCAACCGGCACGTCCTCCTCCAACCGAACGTACCAGAGAGCTCAGTCAGCGCAGCACGCGCGTGCCTTGGAGGGATGCAGCCGGTGGGGAGCTCGAGGCAGGTCACACGCACGTGCGGCTTCGCAGCGCCACGGGCAGCGGAATCACGGCTCGCCGTGGAGGACGTGCGGGCGGCGTAGGGGAGGCTCGCCAGGGCGCCGCCTTAAGCTGGCGGAGGCGAGCGGGCACATGCGGCAGAGACTGGGTGGCGCGGGCGCGCTGCTAGGAACGCGTGGGGAGGAGTCGCTGGGCCGGACACGGGTGCAGCTGCGGGCGTCGGGTTGGCGGCGGTCGCACGCGGGCGAGGGCGCAGTGGCTTGCATGGGCGCACATGAGCAAGGGCTCGGCTGGAGGAGCAGAGAAGGGACACGGTGGCACGCAGGCAGGCGCGCACGCGCGCGCGTGGCAGCATCAGGCAAGGGGTCGCAGGGATGGAGAAAGCTGGGGCGGCACGGTGCTCGCGCGATGACACAGAGGGGCGCCAGGCAGGGTAAGGTAGGTCCACTGTGGTGGCTCAGGAGGAGCGCGGTGGCATGGAGAAGATGGGCGGCACGGGCGCGAGGCATGCACGCGCGCGCGGTGATGCTGGGGATGTGCGTATGAAGATGTGTAGACGGGCAGGGCCGCTGCGAGGATGCATGTTGGGCAGCTCAGCGTATGAGCGCGGGCGCGCGGGGCCTGTAGCGAGAAGGACCAGACGTGGCAGAGACACCGCTCGTGACCCATAGCTTGCGCGGGTGAGTGCGGGTCTTGCCGCGGACGCAGAGGCAACGGCCTCGACGCGCGTGGATGCGCGCGTCAGAGAAATGGTCATGAGCTAGCTCGACGAGGTCGTGGAGGCGCGGAAGGTAGCCGATGACGCCGTGGCGGCGAAGTCGACGACGAAGCGGCCGCAAGGGAGAGCCCCCGGGCTCGCAGACTTGCTACAGGGAGGGCGGACGAAGGCGCTGCAGCCGCGGATAGGCAGGCGCACCGTAGCGCGCGTGGGAGAAGTTGCTGCTCGTCGGATGGGGTCGCATGCACTCAGGCGTACGCGCGCGAGGCCAAGCCGCTGATGTCGAGGACAAACACGTCCGTGTAGGCGTGGAGACAGGACGACAAGCCCCGCAGCGACTTGACGAGGTGAAGACGCCGGCACAATGGCGGCGACGAGCCCCCGACAACTCCGCGAGGCAAAGGAGACCACGACACGACGATAGCGAGCCCCTGAGAGACTCGAAACAGCCTCAGTGATACCGGTGCAGGAGCAGCGGCAAGCCCCTGGGTGATTTTTGGAGCTGAGTCGGTGAAGGCGATGATGAAGAAAATCGGTCTCATGCGAACGGAACTCCGGCCGAAGCTATGTTTGCTTCATGGTGGGCGCCAACTATCGTTGTGTTGGAAACAGCAGTGCCTGAGAAGGCTAGATAGACGTGTGGGCAAATGGCAGGGAATGATGGTGGAAGTTGCCACAATTTAGCGAGTAAGGAGTTATGTGCCAAGCTAAAATTAAATTATCTACCACACCCTCATCTGTTTTTATATTCAATGGTGAGATGAAGGTTAGTCACATGGTGCATGTTGATTTTGAGATAGGACCATACAAGGATTCTATTGATTTTTATGTGGTTCCTATGATGGTGTGTCATTTGTTATTGGGTCGACCATGGCTGTTTGATCGTTCTGCGCAACATAATGGCCGAGCCAATACATATGACTTGGAGTTCAAGGGTAGAAAAATCAATTTGCAACCTATGTCACCACAGGATATTGTGAATGAATCTCGTTAGAAAACTGAAGTCAATTTGGAGGATGCACCTACATTAGTTGATATGCGAGAGAATGTAACATCTATGAGTGATATAATGAAAAGTGAGAGAGTGCCCAATTTGCTTATATTATCTACCAAGGAATATATGAGAGAATTTAGTGAGGATCCTACAGCCGTGCCTCTTATGCTCATGTAGAAGGGTGAGGTTTTAGTTTCTAATGATATGACCCCTCTTTCTCTTGGTGTTTCTAATGTGTTACAGGAATTCAGCGACGTGTTTCCGGAGGAGGTACCTACAGGTTTGCCACCATTGCGAGGTATTGAACATCAAATTGACTTGATTGCAGGAGCATCGCTTCCCAACCATGCACCATATCACACAAACCCTGATGAGACACAGGAAATTCAGAAACAAGTGCAAGCGCTTCTCAACAAAGGGTATATTCGTGTGAGCTTAAGCCCTTGTGATGTTCCTATTATTTTAGTTCCTAAGAAAGATGCTACGTGGCACATGTGCGTAGATTGTATAGCTATAAACAACATCACTATTCGATATCGTCATCCTATTCCACATTTAGAGGATATGCTAGATGAATGGAGTGGTGCTGCTATTTTCTCTAAAATTGATTTGCGTAGTGGTTATCATCAAATTAGGATGAAGGAAGGGATGAATGGAAAACTACCTTTAAGACTAAGTTTGGTTTATATGAGTGGTTACTAATGCATTTTTGTTTAACTGATGCACCTAGTACTTTCATGAGATTAATGAACCATGTCTTGAGGAACTTTGTTGGCAAGTTTGTGGTTGTGTATTTTGATGATATATTAATCTATAGCTGCAATGAACATGAACACAGTGATCATATTAGACAAGTTTTGCAAGTGTTACGAGATGCTAAGCTATATGGTAATCTTGAAAAGTGTACATTTTGCAAAGATAAGGTCATATTTCTGGGATATGTTGTCTCTCAACATGGAGTAGAAGTAGATTCATCTAAAATTGAAGCAATTCAAAATTGGCCTACTCCCATGAACGTGAGTCAAGTACGAAGTTTTCACGGTCTAGCTGGTTTCTATAGACGTTTTGTGAAAGACTTTAGTACTATTGCTATCCCTTTGAATGAACTAACTAAGAAAGGTGTACCTTTTGTGTGGGGCATACCCCAAGATCATGCTTTTAATGACTGAAAATATTACTAACTTCTGCACCTTTGCTTGCACTACCATATTTTCTAAGAAATTTGTAACACCCTCGAATTGGCCATATGCAAGTTTTAGCGATTCCCGCCAAACCCGCATAGAAACGATTCAAATATGCCCACCAGGCACTTGCATGCGGGTGGAAAACGAAGTAATATCATTACAATAGTTCACGATGGAACCCACATAACATATATATACAACAATGACTCCATGAGTCAAGAATACAGATATTATACAGTACAAAGATCCAAATCACCTTGAAAACGATACAACATCCAAGCACGGATAAGAAGCAATTGGGACTAAGAGTCCTGGAGACTAACCAATGGAGTCCATAACCCTGCGCAGACCAAGACGAAAGGGTAACCCTGCTAACGACATCGAACTTATACCTGTCAAAGCAAAAAGGGGTGCCGACAAAGGGCAAAGGAAAAAGGGAGCGGTCAGTACTGAGGCCAGTACACAACGAGTCTAGAATTTGATGGCTCTCACCTACATAGGTATGGCGGACTGAAGCGGCAGCGCAACATGCACTAAACAACCTATAGATACTCGATACAACTGCCGGCTATCAGAGAGGGATAAGAAAGACCTATTCAGAACCAACCTGATAGTAACACCAAAACATACCCATCCTGGTATTTTCCCCTCGAGACCAAACAAGGAAGTCAAACCGAGGAACTCACACCTTTGGCAGTTTTATTCATTCCATTATAGTTGCACCACTTACTAGTCAGATATAGATAGCATGAGTCATCCTGATATTATAAGGAGTGGGCAGTTTTAGTTAACCATTCCGTTGTAGTTGCAATACTTACTAAGCAGGTATAGATATCATGAGATACTCCAATTCCATCAGTTGTTGGCACTTCTATTATCCATTCCATTGTAGTGGAGCTGATTACTAGTCAAGCCAAAGTCAAATTTATAGCACTACTTTAGTTATAGTTGTCTATGGTCGAGACACTATGCTCCAAGTCGTCCATAACCGCGGACAAGGCTTTTCGAAAAGATTTACCCTACAAGGGTGCACAAATAGCAATACATGCACAATAAACCTCAGAAAAACCTAATAAAAACCCAACATTTCTTTCACGGCAAAGCAATCACAATATTCGTAAAATATTTCAGGAGGCCACCCCATTAAGCTACCCGCAACGAAGTTGGTCGACTCCGAGATGGACGCATGGTTTGGGCCAATGGCTGTAAACGACTGGGAACCCAAAGTGTGACTAGGCTTGTCGATACCACAAAAACATTCCACAATTCCTAAACAGTATAGATGTTCCACGCACAATCATAAATAAAGGAGTAAAGCATGGCATAAGTACAGGATAGTAATAAAGCCCCAAACTAGTTTGTGGCCCCAAGAAATAAGATATGAATCAAGCTCTAGCTAAGGGGTTTCATGGTCCCACATGCGGATAGTGCGATAGTTAAGGAACATGTATCAAGTACTCGGGGCCTACATGACACAAGTGAGCGGTTACCAAATATTAGTTATTTCCCACCGGTGCCTCTGCATTATTTATATCTATTGCTAACATTTTAATTTACAAGTTATATTGAAAGGCATGATCATCTCCGCCATTAAACATGTGCCAGCCTTCCAACAACGGTGGAATGACAACGACGCAAAGCAGTGTAACACCCTAGCATTTAGGAACTAACGAAAGATGCATTCATTTGAAAAAAAATGGGGTAAATTTTCGCCAAATAAAAACCTAAAGAGATCAGAGTTTCTTTCACTATCTAGAGGTAGGAATATCTCTCTAAAGTGATTGCTACAAATTTTGACATCACCTTAGGCATTATTGTGTTTTGGGGGGAATATTTTGAATTCAAATCATTTGAAAATTAGAAGTTAGAAACATTATGTGGTTTTCCTAAATAAGGTATTAACATTGTTTGATTATATATCAAACAACAATATGAATTTAAGACAAGGAACTTCAAATAAAAAATGAATTCTTATTATTTTCTTTATTCCATAACAAGATTACAAAAGGAGATATTTACACTAAGACAGAATATTAAATGGAATAGAGTTCAATAAAATGAATCTTTATTAAAACATAGAAATATTGTTACAAGATTCTTTACAATAAGAATAAAAAGTGATTACAATAAGAATCTGTCCTATTTATCTAATCCTATACTATATCTTGAGCATCCAGATCTTGTTCCTGAAAATAAGGTAAACCACTCAAAAAAATGTTAGTTGATTAGTATTAGTCTCAGTGGTGAACAGTGAGGTGCACTGTTCATATTACATCATAGAGTAATTGGAAGGGGCAAGTTTCACCAAAGTATAGTATCTGTTCTTTTAAGCAAATGGCTCTAGTGTCACAATATAAGCCAAATAGAAAAGTGGTAAGTTTCTCCAGGATAAGTAATAGTAAAAGGATGGGGAGTATAAACCAGAGTTACTTGATCTCATCCGCAGCCAAAGAAAATAGTGAAGCAGCTCACATACCTAAATGCATGCATTGAGGTGTCAGCGGCAGATAGCAAAGGAGCAGCTTCAATCACAGTACCGTAGGAGCAAAGCAATCTTTGCTATCCACTTTGCAGAAAGAGAGCCCAGCCACAGCTTGTCACCAGCACAACCAAGAACAGCACAAGATCTTGAAACCATACCACTAGATCAAGCCATTTTTCACCACAGAAAACCCAGGAGATCACCAGCCAAGATGGTGACTTGAGGAGGGGGGAGTACTAGGTGGACATCAAGGCTACATAGGAGCAACATCACCAGGAGGAGCAAGACCAGGCCAAGAGGAAGCCCAATCAAAACCAGGGCTACCACAAGCCAGAAGTAGAAGGCAACATCAAGACAAGGCTACTAGGGTATATCCCAACATTTAAATCTAATCATTTTCCATCTTACACATTCATTTCCTTGTAAGCACATGATAAGTGGACAGATTAGACAACAGATAATAAACAGCTAGATCAGGCATGTGTCCTTGCACAGGCAGGGTCTCAGACCAGCATCACTAACCCTATAATCTATTTCTATCTAGATAGATACACATCTCAGCTGCTGGTAGACGACACATTCCCAGTAGGGAAGTAGGGAAGCCTGTCTGTACCTAGCAGGTTCATATCTGCTTGAGTACAAGTTCAAGCATATCCTCTTCAACAAAGAAAATCATCTTCCTAAATGATTTAGGAATCATAAATAGACATTTTATTTTACAAAAGACAGTACAACACTATCTATCACTAGGGCACACTGTATAGAAGCCAATAAGTTTAAATCACTTTCCTACAAGAATATAGGAATCATCTATTTATAAATCATCTTCTTATTAATCATAGAGCAGAGACTAGCACTATTAACTTTAGATTCCCAAAGTAACAGGATGAAATCCTAAGACTAAGCACATCAGTGCTTCACAAGTAAACAATTAACCAAGTATCACTATAGAGAGAAATCTCAACTTAACTCCATAGGAGTAAATCCACAGCCACAACAACTTGAGCACCCACATTAAGCTAAGCATGGTTTTACACTACAGCCTATGACAGAGAACAAAGTAACACAAGCATGCTCAGCAGAGTGTTCTCTGATAGAGAACAGAGTAACAAACATGCTCAATAGATATTGACACTACACTAACAGTAGATCATCATCAAAAGATTAACACATGCAAGATTAACCCTAGAGTTATGCTAAATCACCACTGTAGGGGTATGAACCCTAGAAATTTAGGTATGAACCCTAAATGGAGAAATCCATTGCAAGTGACCACATGGCATAGGATAGAGGCAAGGGTAGGGCACATAGAGGAGATTAGAGCACTTGAGAAGAGGAAGCAGAGAGGAGGCCAATGGCAAAGAGGTGGCAGCACGGGGAGCACCACGAGGGGGCACTGCAACCCGTGCCTGCACACAGTAGTGGTGGCCATGGAGGAGCGGCACCACGAGAACCACAGCGTCATCGGGGAAAAGCCAGAGCACGGTGGACCCTAAACCCTAGCCATGAGGTGGGGGTCAGCGCGGCCAGCGGAGAGCGCCAGCATCAGATCGTGTGAGACAACATCGAGCAACGGCAATATCCATGTCTTCATTCACCGCGGCAATGGACACGGTGGCCTGGGGCGACCAGAATCAACTGCAGCGACGACATTTAGCGGCCAGAGAAGGGGTCGCACGAGAGAAGAGAGATGAGAGCGACCGAGTGAGTGGTATTGGGTCGGGTATGGGCAGCCCAGTACTACCCAGGGGCATTAGTCTAGACCTAGTGGGCCGGGTCGGGCCAGGCCCAAGTTTGAAAAGAAGAACTTATATAAAATACTTAATTACAAATATATCCCTCAGATAAATTAGCTTCTAGAAAAATAAATAAAATTCCTAAAAATACAAATAATATATTTATGAAATCAAAAAAATATCCTCTATCCAATAAAAATAATAGGTAGTAATTTTAAATGATTAAATATAGATCTATTATTATAATGGTATCTATACCTTCTAAAATTCATAAAAATATACAAACACTTAAAATTGAATAAAATTCATATTTAAGATTCTAAAAGCAAGTACTATTATAGAGAAATACTAGTTAGTATTTTTGGAAAGTAAATCAAGTGTGATAAAAATAAAGTTTTATTTCCTAAAAGGAATTTTAATTAAATATTTAGAAGAGTTAAAAATAAAGTAAATTCATTTTTAAACTCTTAGAATAATACTAGTTATTATAAAAATATTAAATATCAAAATAATATGAATTTAATAATTCTTGAGTAATGCTTTACTTTTATTAATTAAAGGAAACTTAAAACCTTTACAAGGTGGGTAAAACACGCAAAGAAGAACGAAAACAAATCATGGCATGACATTACTATGCATTGCATATTGCTTCTTTAAATATTATCCTTACCGGGCAATAATGATTTTTTTAGAAACCGAAGCTCAAGGTCAAGTGGAAGTATCAGACTTCACTACCTTACAGTCACAAGGCAAGTTCACCACTTGCTCATGTCCTTTGAAGAGTCTTTATGAAAGTATTTGAAAATTGTGTGTTATCACCTAATATTCTTAAAGAGACAGAAAATAAATATTTTTCCAAACAAATGAATGCTATTATCATCCTAAGTGATAATAAATACTAAGAATTACAGTGGAATCTAGGATTCCAATGGTCGAACAACTAGGGCATAATAACCCATGACATCAGTTATTCTAGTGCCATATATTACGCGTTAACCCTAAGATTTGGAATGGGACAGAGAAGTCAGCTGGATCTTCTTCCTTTTGCATGGACAGATGACCTGATCATGAGGCTGAGGATTTCTCGTGGAGAAACCTAGCACATGGGTGGAACCCCTTAGTTTCCCATGATTTTGGTGTCTAGATTATCTTGAGAGGCTGTTAGTGGTTTGGCTAGATGTTATGACCGGCCTCACGTACAGCCGGAGGAAGCCTGCTAGTGGGCCAAATTAGGGGCTTAGCCCATTTATTTTTAGTATATAAGGAGTTGTAATCAGACTATTCAGATTAAGCAATAATCAAAGTTATTATTGCCGACTCCTCAAGGACTCGGTCTTGAACCCTAGCCGCCGCCTCCTCCAGGCCTCCGCCTCCTCTTCCTCGCGACCACGGCATCGACACGCCGTCGGCAATGTCCGGCTCCTCTTCATCCTCCCTGCCACCCATACCACCTACGTCCTAGACCAGGTAGATTAGCTGGTTCTACCACTAGACCTTTAAGGGAGCTTGCCAGGGCATAACCGTCTCATAGAGTCTTCGGGTGCCTACCAGATTTATAGCCGGTCCTATAAGGGGCTTGACAGAGGTGGGGCATGTCCCGGAGGGTCGTGTCTTCATGCGGGGTCGGGGAGAGGGGCAATGATTGGCTTGGATCATCTACTAGGCCCCACATCACGGAATTGTGGATGGGAAAGTATGCCTGATTGTGCAACAAGGATTTGGTCTCTTATGGGTAAACCAACACACCTCTGCAGAATGTAAGAATTGTGACATGTTACTCCCTATTCTGGGAAGGAGCTACGAATGCGGCAAGAAAGGAACTCCATGAAGTTCTGGTCAACCTGTGAAGGCTCATGGGCATAGTTTTTGATATTAAAATCAATCTTTGAAGAAACGTTTACCAAAATTTCATAGTACCAAGGACTTATAGTCCGAGGTGGTAGTTAGAGCATCAAACTTCCCACCTTGCATATAGTGAACTTCCTGGGTAACGCTGTTACTCACTCTTTCCTTTGAACCCCTTGCTAGACTTTGAGGGCCAGAAGGATGACCAGGTGTATGCTACAGAGGTCCAGAACGACATCTACTATGAAGAGCCGAATCTGTCCGGTGGAATCAAAGGGGTGGAGTACAGGATACACTATGGAGCTAAAGACAACGAGTTAGAGTAGTTGTCATGCCGTAGTGTAGTTACCTAGGTTGAGCCGAGAAGCACGAACCCTATAGAATAAGCTGTTGAGCTCATGTCTTCATTGTCGTTGTGTCTTCCGTTCTTCCGCTGAACTTATGAAATAAGTTATTTGGTTTATAAGTTTGAATCACTTGAAGTCTTGAACTTTTGGTATTGTAATAATAATGAAGTGTGTATGTTTGTAATATGGACCCATAATTTTTCTATTGTACCACTCTAAGGGATGTGATATTTATAGAATGGTGTTCTGTGGATGTCATATCAACGACTATAGTATACTACACATGCAGTGGTATGCTGGGTCACCGCAGCTGGTATCAGAGCAATGTCTTTAACCTTAGGTTGGAAACCTAGTAACGGGAACTACCTATAGGAGTCTTAGGGCAACAGTAAAGAGTTCTCTAGATTATATGATGAATATTCAATTGGGAATATTTTGTTATATTTGTTTAGTGCGATAATTCTTTATTATGATGCATCATTACAATTAGTGGTTAATAATTATGAATATTTTGTATACAGTTAAAATGGCCACAAAGTTTCCAAAACAGACTTTGGCAAGGAAAGAAGAAACTCTCGATGATTATCAGGGGACTTTAAGTGAACATCTTCGAAAACTTCTTAGGGTTTTTGGTTGCACAACTAATATTCTAGTTAATACCATGACGTACCATGATGGGCGAATGTTATCCAAATATCGTGTTAGCATCCAACTACCAAAAAGGCTTGGTTTATATCACGATTTACCGATGGGTGAAGGTAGAAGTCACCTAGCAGCATACCATGTTGCTATTCTGGAGGTGATATCCAATGTTCGGGAGCATAAAGCAGAAGAGTTAGTGGGAAGCACATATTCTGTAATTCCTCATGACTCTATAGACGAGGAGCCAGTACTGGATCATCTTACTTTAGTAAAGAAGCATCCAAAATTAGCTTCCAAGTTTATGGATCTGTATCGACTGATGGTTGGGTCTTTGTATAAGACACATCAGGTTATTGTAGAGGATCAGATTGATATGCTAGAGGATTTGACTAATCCTGAACAAAGGGAGAAGTTAGCATCTAAACTGGAGAATGAAGCAGTGGGTAGGGCTAGCCCAGTTTTTAAGGATCTACCTATAGATCCAGCATCTTTTACACCATATCCTTATTCACCTATGCCAGAACCCACTAGATATCCAGATGAGGGCACTAGTCATCCAGTACCACACTTGGGGAACCGAGGACTCGAAACTACCTAGAAACTCCAAAGAATGGAGATACAGATCAATGGATGGATCTGCCGAGAATCCTATTCTTGTGGAAGATTCTGTTGGTGATATCAGGCAAACTAGTCACATGGGAGTGAGATCTTATTCCGTTGATGGAAGGATGTCCACATGGAGAATGTATATTTTGATGAGCAAGATCCTGAAGAAAGGGTGTTTGAGTCACCAGAACATTATCCTACCCTAGATAATGTGCACTATCCTATTATAGCTGAGGACTATCGTACCTAGTAGAGTACTTAGGGAGCTCCGGAAGATGAATATTCTGTTGATTACTCAGGAGTCGGGATGCAGGAGGCGATTGAAGAAGACCATGATGAGGATGATTCTGAAGATACCTCAAATGAGTTGGAAGGTATGGACACACTTCAGCTGGATGATGTGTCAAGTCCGGATACTTCTCATACTAAGTATCGTCCATCGAAGAGGCAATTCGTTCCACAGACGGTGTGTCATACTTCACGTCAACACGGTTGTATTCCAGGTATGTATGATGAATGTCACACCTTCTGGGGAGCGTGACCTTGAGAAGGAGTATCCTAATGTTGATCTAGGAGTTATAGTTTGAGAACTTGATGTACTTAAATAAGTGGGATAGTATCCACATGAGTTTGTAATACCTAAATGGTATGGTCTTGTAATGACATTGTACTAACTATGTTGTTTGTAATGTATAATATGTGAAATTCATATTTGGTTCTTATTTGGTTCTTGTTTTCCATTGTGTGACTAGTTCTGTGCATGAAGTTGATCTCAGAACACATATGCATGATGTAATTATGAGTGTTCGCTTTATGTTACAAGACTAGGGGGTATGGAAACGGGTGTAGAGGACGAGATCGAACAGCGGGGCATGGAGCACGAAAGTAAGGAAAAGGCAGATGAAGACGCCAGAATGTAGGCAAATTTACCACCACCACCACCAATGAGGCCGTTAATGGAGCATAACTTTATGCAATACATGCAGATGATGCAAGAGTCCTAGAACAAGTTTATGGAGGGATTAGTGGATCGAGTGGGACATCAGAGGGAACCTAAAGGATGTGGTGTGAGTCTTTCTGACTTTCAAAATGCAAGGCCTTTACCTTTTGCATCAGCCCCTGAACCAATGGATGCAGAGGATTGGCTAGCAGATACCGAGAGGAAACTTAAGGCTGTAGGTTGCAACGAGGAGGAAAAGTTAAGGTATGCAACACATATCTTAACAAGACCTGCAGCATCATGGCGGGAGAATCAGTTAGCAATGCAACCTCCAGGAAGAGAGTATACCTAGGAGGAGTCTAAGCAGAGATTCCGTGAGTATCATGTTCCGAAAAGTGTTATTGAACTGAAGCGTAGGGAGTTTGAAGAACTTCAGTAGGGTTACACTAGTGTCATGAAATACATCCGGGAGTTCAGTCAACTATCTTGTTATGCTGAGGAAGAAGTGAGCACTGAGGAAAAGACGAAGAAGCGTATCTTGCATGGTTTAAATGCATATGTGAAGATGCAGTTGAGGCTGGCCAATAAGCAGACTTTTCAATAGTTACTTGATGCAGCTATCACATTTGAGGATGATTACAAGAATGTCCAAGAGGACCGAAGGAAGAGAGCAAAGAAGGAAACCAAGAGGATCCAAGTAAGTAAAATTAAACCTAATATGGAGTTCAAAGCTCGAAATAGGTCCTTTAGCAATGGTAACAACCCCAATCATGGTGCAACCACAACCAGGAGGATGTCATCTGTCACAATGGTAAGCTTCGAGGGCACTTTAGTAGGGACTACCTGAAGTCGGTGATCATATGCTATGGGCGTGGTCATAAGGGGCACATGAAGCCCGATTGTCCCAATAAACCACCAGGTGGTTGGCGTACATTAGGTGGTGGTCAAGAAAGAGGTGGAGGTGGACAACCTAACAGAGGTGGAAGCTATGACAAAAACGACAATGGCAAGAGAGGCCGACCTACTGGAAAGCTGAATTGCGTAACCTTGGAGGAGGTGGATGATACGTCCATTTTGCATCAGTATTCTATATCATAATTTACTATTATTCATTGATATATTTCATATTAGGAGATGATACTTATGTTATTTCATCTGTTTTTGCATGGTTGATGACTTTTGGAGCATGGACCGCTGCAGTCAGGATTCTGATGGAAAAGGTGCTGTTTGGAGGCAAAATTCGCGAAGATCAAAAAATCCGGGAAAATACATGGAAAATCCTATTTTTCCAGAAGACGAAGAAAGCCAGAAGGGGAAGCGGAGATGGGCCACACCACCCCTGGCGTGGGCCACCCTAGGTCGCGCCACCAGGTGGTGTGGCCGCCCTGGTCCACCCCTGGCTCTCCCCTCTGGCGTATATTATCCTCCCGAAACCCTAAGACTCAGGGAGTGACTACAAAAAGATTCCGCCACCTCTGCGGGGCGGAAAACACCGAGAGAGAAAGATCTCTCTAGCAAACATAATTCTGCTGGGGGAATTCCTTCCCGGAGAGGGGAGATCGTCGCCATCAACACCACCATCAAGCTGGACTTCATCGGGATCATCATCATCATCACCACTACCATCATCTCCACCAGCACCATCATCATCACCTCATACCGTTGTAACAATTGGGTTGAATCTTGCATAGTTCTTGGGGGAACTTTCCCGGTGTTGATTACTCCTTGTAGTTGATGCTATTGAGTGAACCATTGAATTATCGTTTATGTTCAAATTGTTACATATCATTATTTCATCTGTGATCATGATCCATATGATGTCTTGTGAGTAGTTCATTTTGTTCTTGAGGACATGGGAGATGTCATGTTGTTAGTAGTGGAATTGTGTTGAGAAAGATTCAATAGTTTGATATTTAAGTTGTGGTGCACTTCTTCTAGTGGTGTCATGTGAACGTCGACTACATGAAACTTCACCTATATGGGCCTAGGGGAATGCATTGTGTATTTGGCTACTAATCGTAGGGGTTGCCGGGGTGACAGAAACCTGAACCCGCGTTAGGAAACCTTTGCACAAGGGACGTCAGGGTCTTAGAGTTTAAAGCTGTGGTTAGGTTTCTACCTTAATTACTTTCTTGTACTTGCGGATGCTTGCAAGGGGTATAATCACAAGTATGTATTAGTCCTAGGAAGGTCGGTACATTAGCATAGGTTCACCCACACAACACTTAGCAAACTAAAGAAGATTAATCAACTATATGAAGCGAAAGCACTTGGTGATATTCCCGTGTGTCCTCGAGAATGTTTGGTCATCTTAAGTAATTCAACCGTCTTATCCTTTGCTAAAGAAAGGATTGGGCCACTTGCTGCATTTATTCTTATTGTCTTTTATTTACTCGTATTTTATTTACCTGCATTATCAAAAACCCCTAAAAATCTGTTTGCTAAGTATTTACAGGGAATTCCTGCTCCTAGCCACTCGCCAACACCTTCTGCTCCTCGTTGGGTTTGACACTCTTACTTATCGAAAATACTGTGATACACCCCCTATACTTGTGGGTCATCAAGACTATTTTCTGGCGCCGTTGCCGGGGAGTGAAGCGCTATTGGAGAGTGGAAATGGTAAAATAAACTTCTATTGTGAGTATTGTTTACTTCTATCTATTGCTTTATTTCAATATGGACAATTCGCTGAGTTTCTTATTTCGTAATGCTGCTACCACTGGTAAGGTAGTAGATGAACCACCACCTTCTGAGAATGATACTTTAAAATACCTACAAGAATTATTGATCATGTTATGGATAACTATTATGTTGGAGATGGAACTATCCATCCCGGTGATCATTTGCTCTTTATACACGAATTATGCGGGTTGTTCAAGTGTGCAGGTATTACTACAGATCAAGTTAAGAAGAAGTTATTCTCGTTATCACTGAAAGGAAGAGCTGAAGAATGGTATAAGCTGTTGAAGAATGGTCAAGCTCTTGAATGGGAGGAAATAGTACCTCTCTTTTATTCAATGTTTTATCCTCCTAGTGAGATTCATAAAGATCGGAATCAAATATACAACTTTTGGCCTCTTGATGGAGAGAGTACATCTCAAGCTTGGGGGAGGCTGAAGTTACTAATGCTCAAATGTCCCATTCATGAGCTCCCCAACAATATTATTATCAATAACCTTTATGCAAGGCTTTCTCTTCATGATACGGATTTATTGGATGCCTCTTGTGCTGGATCATTCACACGCATGGAAGAAGAATCCAAATGGGATCTTCTAGACTGTATTCAAGATAAGGCTGAAGCATGGGAGAATGACAAAGGAAGAAAGTCAGGTATAAATTATGATTATGAATGCATTGAATCTTTTATGGGAACTGATGACTTTCAAAATATTAGTAATGCTTATGGTCTTGATTCTCAAGTTATTACAATTTTTTTAAGGCTTTTGCTTCTTTTATTGAAATCTCGAAAAAGGGATGGAACAAGTATCATGCACCATATAAAGATATTGTTGACTGTGTTCCTGTTGGGAGTACTGAATTTTGCACTATTGATCACATCCTACCTGAACCTTATATCGAGAAAATACCCTTTCCGGATAAGGTAAAGGATCATCCTATGATAACTAGTGTAATCAATAAAAGTGCAAAGAGAACTGTAAAACCTGATGAACAAATAAACATTGAACCTGTTCTAGAAATTGTGAAAGACCTGGTCACTAAAAGTGTAGAAGATGGACACATAGTCTTTTGTGAGGATGCTTCTAATATTGTGTCACATCCTAATAGAACTAAAAAGGCTAGTGTCCCTATGCTTTCTGTTAGAATTGGTGATCATTGCTATTATGGTTTATGTGATATTGGTGCAAGTTCAAGTGTTATTCCTTATGAGCTTTACAAAGAAATTATGCATGAAATCAGTCCCTGCAAACTGGAAGAGATTGATGTGGTTATTCACCTTGCTAATAGAGAGACCATATCTCCAATTGGTATTGTGAGGGATGTAGAAGTTCTTTGTGGTAAGATTAAATATCCTACTGATTTTCTAGTACTTGGTTCAGCTGCTAGTAAAACTTATCCCATCATTTTTGGTAGACCTTTCTTGAGTACTTGTGGAGCTATTTTAGACTACAAAAGGGAGAAAATCTTGACCGAATTTGATGGGGAATCTTATGAGTTTAATTTTTGGAAATTTACTAAAGAACCTTGTGAAAATGAAACCCATAATGAGGATTTTAGAATTGAACAACTTGCTTCTATTTCTCTTGCTCCTAACAATGCTTTGCAGCAATTTATGGAAGATCATGAAAGTGAAATCTTCATGGAAGAAAGAAATGAGATTGACGAGATTCTCCGTCGTCAACCTAAGATTCTTAAGCATAACTTGCCTATAGAAGACTTGGGTACCACGTTTCCACCTAAAAAGGATCCGGTCTTCGATCTAAAACCTTTACCTGATGATCTTAAATATGCTTACATTGATGATAACAAGATATATCATGTTATTATTAGCTCTAAACTTTCAGGGAAGGAAGAAGAAAGGTTATTGGAGGTACTGAAGAAACACCGAGGGGCTATGGGCTATACTCTAGATGATTTAAAAGGGATTTCTCCTACTATATGGCAGCATGCTATCAATATAGAACCAGATGCAAAGCCAGTGGTAGAACACCAATGGCGTTTAAATCCTAAGATGAAGGAAGTGGTAAGAAATGAGGTATTGAAACTCCTTGATGCTGGTATTATTTATCCTATTGCTGATAGTGAATGGGTTAGTCCTGTTCATTGTGTCCCTAAAAAAGGGGGAATTACCGTCGTCCCTAATGATAATGATGAGCTTATTCCCCAAAGAATAGTAGTAGGCTATAGAATGTGCATCGATTTCAGGAAAGTTAACAAAGTTACTAAGAAAGATCATTCCCACTTCGTTTTATTGATCAAATGTTAGAAAGGTTGTCTAAAAAGACCCATTTTTGTTTTCTTGATGGATATTCTGGTTTCTCTCAAATTGCTGTTAAACAACAAGATCAAAAAAAACTACTTTTACATGCCCTTATAGAACCTATGCTTATAGACGTATGCCTTTTGGTTTATGTAATGCTCCTGCTACTTTTCAAAGATGCATGTCTGCTATCTTTCATGGTTTTTGTGGGGAAATTGTGGAAGTGGTCATGGATGACTTCACCGTCTATGGAACTTCTTTTGATAATTGTCTACACAACCTCGATAAAGTTTTGCAGAGATGTGAAGAAACTAATCTTGTTCTTAATTGGGAGAAATGCCACTTCATGGTGAATGAAGGGATTGTACTTGGACATAAGGTTTCTAAAAGAGGCATAGAAGATGATAGAGCTAAAGTTGAGGCAATTGAGAAAATGCCTTGTCCAAGAGACATCAAAGGTATTCATAGTATCCTTGGTCATGCTGGTTTCTATAGAAGGTTTATTAAAGATTTCTCTAAGATATCAAAACCCCTCACTAATCTTCTTCAAAAAGATGTACCCTTTGTCTTTGATGATGATTGTAAGGAAGCTTTTGAAACTCTAAAGAAGGCTTTAACTAAAACTCCTGTCGTTTAACCACCTGATTGGAGCTTACCCTTTGAAATAATGTGTGATGCTAGTGATTTTTCTGTAGGTGTTGTGCTTGGGCAACGAATTGATAAGAAGTTAAATGTTATCCATTATGCTAGTAAGACCCTTGATGCTGCTCAAAGGAATTATGCTACTACTGAAAAAGAATTCCTAGCCGTCGTCTTTGCTTGTGATAAGTTTAGACCATATATTGTAGACTCAAAAGTTACCATTCATACTGATCATGCTGCTATTAAGTACCTTATGATGAAGAAAGATGCTAAGCCTAGGCTTATTAAATGGGTGCTACTCTTACAGGAGTTTGACCTACATATTGTAGACAGAAAAGGTGCTGAAAATCCTGTAGATGATAATTTATCTCGATTGGAAAACATCTCTTTTGTTCCTATGCCTGTTAATGATAGTTTCCCAAATGAACAGTTGCTGCAGTAGGGGTAAGCTTGCGAGGGATCCCTTGGTATGCTGATTATGCTAACTTTATTGTCTCCAAGTATTTGCCTCCAACTTTCACAGCTCAACAAAGAAGGAAGTTCTTTTACGATTTGAGGCATTATTTTTGGGATGACCCACATTTATATAAAGAAGGAGTTGATGGTATTATGCGAAGGTGTGTTCCAGAATATGACCAAAAGGAGATATTGTGTAAATGTCATGGTAGTGCTTATGGAGGACATCATGCAGGAGTAGAACTGCGCAAAAGGTTCTAATATCAGGTTTCTACTGGCCTACCCTTTTTAAAGATGCAAGAAAATTTGTTTTATCTTATGGTCAGCGTGTTGTTAATATTTCTAGATGCAATGAAATGCCTATGAACTACTCTCTAGTTATTGAACCCTTTGATTGTCGGGGATTTGACTTTATGGGTCCTTTTCCTCCCTCAAAAGGTTATACTCATATTCTTGTTGCCATTGATTATGTCACTAAGTGGGCAGAAGCTATACCTACGAAGAGTGCTGATGGGCAGACCTCTCTAAAAATGCTTAAGGATGTTATCTTTCCTAGGTTTGGAGTGCCTAGGTATCTTATGACTGATGGAGGTTCTCATTTCATTCATGGTGGTTTTAGAAAGACCCTTGCTAAATATGATGTTAATCGTAGAATCGCTTCAGCTTATCATCCCCAAACTAGTGGACAAGTAGAGTTATCAAATAGAGAAATTAAATCCATCTTGCAAAAGACTGTTAATAGGTCTAGGAAAAATTGGGGTAAAAAGTTGAACGATGCTTTATGGGCTTATAGGACTGCCTATAAAAACCCTATGGGGATGTCTCCTTATAAAATGGTTTATGAGAAAGCTTGTCACCTACCTTTAGAATTAGAACACAAAGCTTATTGGGCAGTTAAAGAACTTAATAGAGATTGTAAGCTTGCTGGTGAAAAAATATTATTTGACTTAAGTTCGTTGGATGAATGGAGGAGTGAAGCATATGAGAATGCTAGACTCTTTAAGGAAAAAGTTAAAAGATGGCATGACAAGCGAATACTTAAGAGATAATTCCATGTTGGTGAGAAAGTTCTATTGTATAGGTCTCATCTAAGATTTTTTGCAGGGAAACTACTGTCAAAATGGGAAGGACCTTTCGTTATTGAAGAAGTGTATCGTTCAGGAGCGATAAAAAATACTTCTTTAAAAGATAACACTACACAAGTGGTGAATGTGCAGCGACTCAAGCACTATATTGCTGGAGATTCTTACAATGAAGATGTTGATGCTTTTCAAGTTATAACACCGGAAAAAATTATCAAAGACGAAATTTAGAGACCTGCAGAGTCCGCTTTCGAATAGGTAACAGTTCTGGTAAGAAAACCACCGCGAAAATTCTGTCCGATTATATTTTTGCAATTTTTATCCAACAAGGAAAGCTACGAAGCGAAAGAGGGATGGAAACGGAGCCAGGGTGGCTCACACCACCCCCTGGCGTGGCCCCCCTGGCCGCGCTAGCAGGTGGTGTGGCCACCTCGGCCTTCGTCTCCGACCCGTTTTCTCCCAGTACCTTCCTTTTGTTGTAAAACTTTGTAATATATAATCTCATGGATCCCCCGAGGTTCGCATATCGTGTTCTCGTCGTGTTTTCGTTTCGATCTGTTTCTGCCAGGAATTATTCTTGAAAGTTAGAAGCACAATGGTGTCCGCCAAGGGCAAAGGAAAGGAGCCTATTGTGGCACCCCGCTAAAACCACTACTAGAAAATCACTGTGTTTTTGTTTTGCGCATCATCATGCTCATCATGCCACCATGCATGGAACCTATTGTGAAATCATTGCATTCAAATTGTTACACTTGTGTTTGGGTTCTTGATATCTGTATTTGAGCTTGACATTGCTTCCTCTCTACTCTAACCTCCCTCTATTCTAACTCTAGTTGGTGCCATTTGATATGGAACCATAATGTCCAAATTCTATTACTTGAGTCTTGCCATTTTTATATTTGTCCAAAATGCCCAAACTGAGTTGGGGCATCATCTCTTAAATTCTCCTTATCACTAACTTGCCAATCTATCTAGTCCTTATGATCATTTTCAATTCTACCACATATGACACATGAGTTCCATTTGTTTATTTTGTCGTATGGTTTAAATCACATCTATTCGAAGAATATGTGGAACTATCTAATACCATGAGACCATCTCTCTATTCCATCTCTCTTCTTCTTGTTTTGATAATCTTATCTATATTCCATTTTTGGTTGGGCCAATATCTATTCTCAGCCTATTTTGATGCCATATCTATTTGATATCTTTTATTTCTCTTTTTCATACATATATATTCTTTCTCCAATGGATATACTCCATATTATTTGCTATTTATGAGCCACCCTCGACATCTGGCGATCTTGCCCTATTCTCTACCTCTCTATTTCTCTTAAACCCTCTTACATACCTCCTACTTCTTTTATTCATCCACACGTACATGCCACCATATACTCCATCCCTATACTTGCCAGCTCTTTTGTTGTACCATACATATCGAGTCATCTCCTTTTTTTAATTAATTTGAAATAAAATGATAATAATATTGTTCGATCAATTATAAGACTACAAAAGGCTTGTTATTTTTTTTACTAAAAATAAAAATAGGCAAAATGCTTGTCTAAAATTTTGGCCCAAAACTAATCCTATCTAGTCTACTTTGGACTAGATAAATATCTCTTTCCCCTCCTTCCTCCCAACCCTAGCTTCCAAATTCTCAAATCTCAGATCTGAAATCTCCTTTTTCCTCACCTTTCTTCATTTCCTCCTGTTGATCTATTGCTATCCGTGTCACGATGCTTTAGTTTCTGTGCACTAGTTATATCCCGTGTAGCCTCTATATTGCCATGGACACCTCCTAATACCTGTTTTTGGTAGATAGCTGGCCTTGCGAGTCGTAGTTGCTTGCTCAGGTGCGATCTCGTGTTGTCGAGTACCACAATTGTTGGAATGCTGGCAGATGTTTATGGTAGAGATGATCATGACTTTAAGTACAACTATTAAATTGCTGGGATAACTAATGAAAGAGGCACCGGTGGGCAATATATGCTATTTGGTTTTTATGTCCACTTGTGTCCCGTAGGCCCCGAGTACTTGATACCTGTTACTTGACTATTCGCACTATCCACATCCGCGAGACCCTATGGGACCCCCTGAGCCAGAGCTTGATTCATTCTTATTTCTTGGGGTCACAAAGTAGTTTGGGGCTTTATTATTATCCTGTACTTATGCCATGTTACTGTTTTATTAAGATTGTGCGAGGAGCACCTGTACTGTTTAAGAATTGCGGAGTGTTTTCGCAGTATCGACAAGCCCAGTCATATTTTCGGGTTCCCAGTCGTTTACAGCCATTGGCGCAAACCTTGGGTCCGTATCGGAGCCGGCCAACTTCGTTGCGGGTAGCTTAATGGGGTGGCCCCCTGAAATATTTCTGAATCCTGTGATCGCTTTGTCTAAACAAGGAACAGGAATCAAGTACTCGGGGCCTACGGGACACAAGTGAGCATGAAAAACCAAATAGCATATATTGCCCACCGGTGCCTCTTTCATTAGTTATCTCATTACTACTCAGGTTAAGTTGTTTAGGTACCTCGTTATCCATCAGACACTCACATACCCTACACATGATTTTCTACGACTCGCATGGCTCAAACAACTCCTGTAGTAATGGCTCATGGGATGGAGGAACAAGCTTCGGTGGGGTTTAAAAGTAAAGGCTATGCAGTACTTGGGATTCAATTTAATGCAATCGCGACTCAATGATGCAAGAATAAGATAGAGGCAATAGGTACTATATGTATGCAAGCATGTGGTAGTGCTTTCCTGGCAGCTCAGTTGAAGCGAGAGATGGATCTGAGTAGAACTCCTGTGATTCCTGGTAATTCTCCTGCTGGGCGTCGATTCGAAGAAGAACCAAACAAACAAGTTCCAACATAAATAAAGTGCACAAGCATATGAATTAAAATGCGACAAGCAAACAAGCATGCCATGATGAATGGTGCACAATTTACATGGCATTAAAGTTGCATGGCATGGTGAGGTGTGGGGTACAAGAATAAAGCATTTTATTATTTATTTAGTCCAATTCTATTGTCATAAACAGTTCTGAATTGTAATAATGACATGATTCATGCTTCAATTCAGAACAAGGAATGCATAGGTGGAACGGGCTCGTCGCGTGATCGATTTAGACATATTATTTGTTAAATTTGGAGTTACAGATTCAAAGTTATTACATTGCAAATTTATGGCCAAAAGGGAAAAAATGTAAATATTGTGATATTTAGGGGTGTTTCTGCGAAATTTCACTTATGCTATTTCATTCATCTCTGAAAATCATTTACTTTTCCTTTTGGAATTATTTGCAAATTCGAATTAGTTTGAAAGTTATTTAAATTTGTTAGATATTTCAGTTAATTAAATTAGTAAAAGAAATGAAAAAGGAAATATGGAAACCGGGCGGCGCGAACTATCTGCTGCTCGCGGGCGGAGCAGGGGAAGCTGGGCAGCCCGATTCTGCTCAGAGTGGGGTGGGGGACCTCGGTTCAAGGAAGAAAACCGGTCAGGGATCCTTTTAAAAAGAACGGAGCAGGTGTTAGTCTGAAATTCGGATCTGAAAATTTGGCAGCAAAACGGCCTGAGTTCAACTGAATATGACGACGAATCTAGGATGATTTTGAAGATATCGTAAAAACGAAAGTTGTAGATCTCGCAAAGATCTACAACTTTGCTGAAGTAAGTTTTTCCAATCGGAGATTGTATGCACCGGCAAACGTTGAAGAACAGAGCAGATTCAGATTGCACTAACGAAATTTCAGAAAAACAGTTTTCGAATCGATCTTCAGAAGAAGATTTCTTCGTCGGTGGAGCTCCAAATCGAGTGCCATTTGTTCCTGTGGATAGAGGGATGATGGGGCTACAAGTTCTGTTCAAAGAGTTTTCGCAAAAGAGCGACGGAGACGCCGGCAAAATTTCGAGAAAGTAACCTGGAAGGAGTACGTGATGGAACCGCTGCTCGAGGTCGACGCCAGACGCGTTCCAGAGCGCGCGCGAGCGCGGTGCGACGACGAGCTGGGCGAACGAGAGGGAGTAGAGGGAGAGATCGAGGGAGAGAGAAGGGAGGGGACACGACCTTGGGTCACCGTGGGGTTGTCGGTGAAGATGGTACGGTCGGCGGCGAGCACAGGGACAGTGACGGCGAGCTGCAGCGGCGAGGGGCGAGGATTGTGGCGAGCTGGGCTAGGTAGATGGGGAAGGGGACGGCAACGGCGCAGCCATGCCGACAACAACGGCCTGGGGTTTGCTTGGTGAAGGGGATGAGGACCAGGAAAGAAAAGAGAGGCGTGCGGGGCGGTTCGGCACAGGGAAAAGAGAGGGATGGCAGCTGCTGCTGTGTGCACTTGGGCCAGGGTTCTAGCTGGCTAAACAAGCAAACCGAAAAAAAAGAGAGATGGAGGAGACCTGTCATGCCGGAGTAGCGACACATGTGTTAGCCGAAGAGTGCAATGTGGGTTCAAGATGAGGTTGTAAGTATGGAGAAGTGGGGTGGCACACATAGTAGATGATCAAGATTGGAACATATTTTATCAGCACGCAACACAAAAAGGCATTTAAACCAGAGACAAAGCCACATAGTGGTGTTATTATTTTATGCGGCTAGAGAAGAGGTGTTATATTGCATGTGGCTAGAGTATTGCATGCATGGGAATGTTTTGTGAAACAAGATATGCCCCATGTATGTGTGCCAACAAAGATCAAGGTTAATAGATGGCAAAACAAAAATAAGCTCTTAGGTGTGATCAAGTACACTTGGCAAAAATGAAGGGTTTGGGTATGATCCCATGTGTAGGTACTAGAAGAAAAGGGTCCACTCTAAAAACCAGAGAAATTCAAAGGAGAAAAAAATGAGTGCTTTGCATGGCCCATGCATAGACATTCATGCTAGGTTTTATATTGTGAAAACAATAAATATCCATGGCATTTGTACATATGCATTCCAAAATATGGTGTAAGGCCAAGCTATAGGAAAAGATAAGTGGATTCATCCCAACCCACATGAGCTAGATGAAAAGCCAAAAATAAAAGCCCATGGGTAATTAGGGTGGTGGAATTGAAATAAAAGATATGCCCCAACTCAATTTGGGCATCAAGCATTAATCAAGATTCAAATACAATGTATCAAGAACCAAATACAATTAATAATGTGTATGAGAGAAGAACCAATGGAAAAGGGTTTTATATGATGCTCAAATGCAAGGTGACATGATGACATGAGCATGATATAATTATGATGCAACCATTATATGTAAGGAGTAGCCATTATCTTACTAGACCAAGTAGCATTACCATTGTTAGACAATTGGGATGCTACAACTCTCCCCCACTAAACAGGAATCTCGCCGCGAGATTCTAGGAAGAAGAAGAAGACTCAAAGAGGGTAGGATACTTGGCACGGAGCTCATCTTCACGTTCCCAAGTGGCTTCATCAACGGAATGGTGTGACCACTGCACCTTGCAGAACTTGATGGACTTGTTGCGAGTCCTTCTTTCTATGACTTCTAGAATTTTTATGGGGTGTTCTTGATAAAACAGGTCTTCTTGGAGATTGATAAGTTCATGGTCCACGGTCCTGCCGGGATCCTTGAAGCACTTCTTGAGTTGAGAGATATGGAAAACATCATGGACCTTGAGTTGTTCAGGGAGCTCAAGAGCATAAGCAACTTCTCCTCTTCTTCCACGAATTTTGAAAGGACCGATGTATCTAGGAGCCAGCTTTCCTTTGATACCAAAATGGTGCGTGCCTCTCGTGGGAGTGACACGAAGGTAAACGAGATCACCAGGGACATACTCCATGTCCGTGTGCTTTCTGTCATAATTGCTCTTCTGGCGACTTTGAGCAATCTTCAGATTTTCAAGAATGATGTGAACTTTCTCCTCCGCTTGAGTTACAATGTCGGGGCCAAACAATATTCTTTCACCTGCGCCCGACCAACCAATCGGAGTTCTGCATTTGCGACCATAGAGAGCCTCAAATGGTGCCATTTTTAGACTTTTCTGGAAACTGTTGTTGTAAGAGAATTTAGCATAAGGAAGACATTCTTCCCACTTCATGCTGAAAGAGATAACGCAAGCACGGAGCATATCTTCCAGAATCTGATTGATCCTTTCAACTTGTCCTTGCGACTGAGGGTGGTAAGTTGTGCTGAAGTTTAATTTTATTCCCAAAGCATTTTGGAAACTTCCCCAGAACTTGGAAGTGAAGATGCTTCCACGGTCTGAACTGATCTCTAGAGGAACTCCATACAGAGAGACAATTCTGTTGATATAGAGCTCAGCCAACTGAATTGCAGAAATTGTTTCCTTGACTGGAAATAAGTGAGCTACTTTAGAAAGCCTGTCAATGACAACAAAGATTGCATTGTTGCCCTCCTAGGAAAACCAGTGATGAAGTCCATCTATACTTTCTCCCATTTCCATTCCGGAGGCTTCAATGGCTGTAGAAGACCGGAAGGTTTCTGATGGACAGCTTTAACTCTGTGACAAACATCACACTCCGAGACATACTTGGCACAATATCGTTTCAAACCAGGCCACCAATACTGTGTTTTTAAGTCCATGTACATCTTAGTGCTTCCAGGGTGGATAGTAAGAACAGAATCATGCGCCTCCTTGAGAACTTGCTCTCTTAAACCTGGGTAGTTCAGAACAAACATCCGGTGTTCAAAGAAAAGAGTGCCTTGGTCGTCAACATGGAAAGACTCATACTTCGGAAGCTGAATGTTGGAGATGATCTTTTTAGTGTAAGGATCACCAAGTTGAATGGAACGGACCTTTTCTTCCAAGAGAGGTGTTGCTAGAAGGTTTAGAAGATACCCTTGATCCACAATTTCAAGGTTTAGCTTGCGGAATTCCTCGCACAAGAGAGGCTGTTGTTCTTCCACCATGAGGTTATTGACATAAGCTTTTCGGCTGAGAGCATCGCCGATGACATTGGCTTTGCCCGGAGTGTAGTTGATGGTCAAATCGAAATCATTGATTGTTTCAATCCACCACCTCTGACGAAGGTTGAGGTCAGGCTGTGTGAAGATATACTTCAGACTCTTGTGATCAGAAAAGATCTCACAACGGTTGCCAAGCAAGTAATGCCTCCATACTTTCAAAGCAAAGACAACTGCTGCGAGTTCGAGGTCATGTGTAGGATAGTTGATCTCATGCGTCTTCAACTGTCGAGAGGCATAAGCAACAACTTGTTTTTCTTGCATAAGGACCACACCCATTCCTTGCAATGAGGCATCACAGAATATCTGGAAAGGCTTTGATGTATCTGGAGGAACTAAGACTGGTGCGGAAGTGAGCTTCTCTTTGAGTGTTTCAAAGCTTGCTTGACATGCAGGAGTCCAAAGGTATTTCTTGCCTTTCTTGAGGAGATCGGTAAGAGGCTTCGCAATTTTCGAGAAATTTTGAACGAAGCGACGGCAGTAACTGGCCAAACCAAGGAAACTCCGGACTTCTTTGACATTTATGGGTGGAAGCCAGTCCATAATTGTCTTAATAGTTTCTGGGTTGACGGCAATACCCTTGGCAGAGATGACGTGACCAAGGTAGGTGACTTGAGGCAGCCAAAACTCACACTTTGAGAACTTTGCATACAGGCGGTTCTCACGAAGCTTGTTTAGGACACACCGAAGGTGTTCTTCATGTTCTTCCTTTGACTTAGAATAGACTAGAATGTCATCCAGATAGACCACAACGAACTTATCAAGATACTCCATGAAAACCGAGTTCATAAGCCTCGAGAAGGTGGCAGGTGCGTTGGTGAGACCGAAAGACATGACCGTGTACTCATATAGGCCAGAGTGGTGAAAGCTGTTTTGGGAACATCTTCCTTGCGAATCTTGATTTGATGATAACCACTTCTCAAATCAAGCATAGAGAATACCACAGCTCCAGCTAGCTGATCGAAGAGATCATTAATCTGCGTAAGGGGATATTTATTCTTGATGTTTTAGCATTGAGTGCCTGATAGTCAACACAAAGTCTATCAGTCTTGTCTCGCTTCTTCACAAAGATGGTTGGGCTACCCCAAGAAGAAGTACTGTGCTGAATGAAACCTAACTTCTCTTGTTCATCCAACTGACGTTTGAGTTCAACCAACTAAGCAGGACCCATTTTATAAGGATGCTTGGAGATAGGAGCGGTACCAGGTTCAAGTTCAATGACAAACTCAACCTCACGATCCGGAGGCATACCTGGCAACTCTTCAGAAAAAACATCTGGGAACTCACAGACTACAAGAACACACTGAATACTTTCCATAGCATCATCATTCAGAGACGCCAAAGAGTAAAGTTGAATTGCAGGAGTCAGACTTGGAGAATAGACTATATGGCCTTCAGGAATTTTTAGAGAAACCGAACATTCAGCACAATCAATCACAGCTGCATTTGCTGTTAACCAATCCATGCCCAAGATGACATCAATGTCAGAATTGCCCAGAATAATTAAGGAAGCCGGAAACGAAGAATCACCAATCTCAATTTGATTGCCATGGCTTATTTTAGAAGATGCCATTGTTGCTCCAGGAGAAAGAACCATTAAACGCTTGGGGAGAGGATCCATAGATAACCCATTCCTATCAGCAAAACTCGTAGAGACAAAAGAGTGCGATGCGCCAGAATCAAACAAAACTCGTGCAAGGACTGAGTTAACAGGAAGCATACCCATCACAACTCCAGATGCATGCTCAGCTTGAGCGACGTTGACACAGTTGGCACGCGCAACCGTAGACCCAGGCTTGGTGTTGATGTTGAGAGCCCGAGGTGGAGGTGCACGAATCATAGGAGAACTTGCTGCAGGTCTTGGAGGTGGTGGTGGAAGAGCTTTGTTGTTCATTGGACAATTCCAGTGCTGATGCCCAGTGTTTACACAAGTATAGCAAGCACCAGGTGGACATGGAGCAACGTAGCCAGGGACTCCGCCAGGCGCTCCAGGGTAGTTGTGGTTGTAGCCCCTGGGAGCCGTAGTGAAGGAGTTTGGTGGCCTTGGTGCGTAGCTTGATGGTCTTGGTGGAGCAGGGAGCGTCGATGGGGTGTTAGGAACCCAGACACGACGCTTAGAAGGAGCTGTCATAGCAGAAGAGCTTGTTGTATCACGGCTGTGTTTCTTTGACTCCTCGAACACTTGCCTACTTGCTTCTTCCTGCAGAGCTGTGTGTTGGAGTTCCAGAAAAGACGCCGGCCTGGCATGAGTGATTGCATATTTGATGGAAGCATTGAGGCCTTGCCGGAACCTCTTTTGCTTCTTCTTGTCATCAGAGATCTCATCGCCACCATAACGAGAAAGGTTCATGAAGTTTCTGATGTAGGTGTTGACATTGTCAGTGCCCTGCTTGAGGTTGAGAAACACTTCCTTCATCCTTTCCATGACAATTTCTGACAGATATTGCTCTTTGAAAACCCCAGGGAATTGCTCCCAAGTAGGCTGAAAACCCCAGAGGTCTGCCTTGAGGTAATTTTCCCACCACAGAGCTGCATCTCCCTTCAGAAGGTGAGTGGCACATTTGACCCATTCTTGCTCGGGAACATGCGCAGTCATCAGCAACCTTGACACTTCACGAAGCCAATCATCCGCATCAAGTGGCTAATCAGACACCTCAAATTGGCGTGGGTTGAACTTGAGAAAACTCTTGATGTCTCCTTGCTTGGGAGGTGGAGGTAGCAGAACAAACTCATTCCTCCTGACACTTTCCTCAAAGCGATGCTGGTTCTGCTGCATAGTGCCCAAAGCATTTACAATACTTGCCAAAGCAGCCCCAAGTTCAGGTGGTATGTCCTCCTCAGAACGGCGTGGTGGTGCCATCCTGTGATTGATATAAAACACAAGTCAATACTATAATGGAGAATGATAATAATCCAAAATAGTACCAAAATGGAATTAATCAAGATTAAAGGGTGCAATTCACTGAGATGATATTAAAATATCAACGGAGTTAAAGGCAACTAGAAGATATTAAGCACAACGCACACGACTGAACAAGGAGTGTGGTACACAAGCTAACAAAGAAAAAAAAATCCGCAAATTTCGGCATTAAAATACCACTATATGCGCAAAACCACTTACGAATCAAGATTAGTAACTCTACTAGTTCAATATACAAGAGCAAATGATAAAAGTAGTGGTATGGTCACGACTCCATCCCGCACTGAAATCATTACTCCGCACATGAATCAGTAAAACACATATCCCAACACCTTCTTCTTAAGATGAACCTAAACATTGGTAACTACGAAAAGAACACCCCCAACAAGATAACGTCGGATAACAAAGAGTAAAATAGATCGCATCGGTATACAACGAATCAGATAGATCGCGTCGGTTTACAAAGGCCTGTCGGTATGGAATGTACCAACAGTTGATAACCAAAAGGCAGATGGGGATAATATTTGGATGCAACAGATAGACAAGGAATTCACACACACACACACACAACCTATGGTACTACGGAACCCAGAACACGTGAATCCTAGTTTCAATTTTAGAAGAGGATTGAAAATGTTACACTTCCTTACCAGAAAAGGGTGGGTGGGTGGGTAAGAAGAAAAATGGAAGCAGTCCTACTCTCACGTTTTGTTTTTCCCTAGTATACATAACTACCAAAAATATTTGCTAGACTGACAACGACCATTTTGGCTGAGACCCTGAAGGGCGGGATGGCTCTGATACCAATTGTAACTACCTCGGTGAATTACGCTCTTAGTTACATGCCTGGATGAACGAAAGTGGTTAAAATAGTACGGTGGGGCCTAGGGCCACTCACGGTAGACCTTTCGGCCGTCCTAACCACTTTCAGATCATCGGGACAAGAACGAGCGACGTAATCGGTAGGCGAAGGGATCAACTACATACACAAATGAGTATGTATGCAAGCCACATACAACAGTCCTCAGAGCCATTCCATCTAAAAGAAATAGAAATATTGCAACGCCATACGGCAAGATTCAAATATCCTAGATAGAGATAATAATTTAGGATAGCTCCTCATACAACAAACATCAAAGTATCAGGCGGAAGCGGGAAACAAGATCCGAGTACGGATAAGAAGCAAATCGGCATAAGATGCCACATAAATAAACACATCCCTCCCACAGATCTCACGGATCCCCGTTCCCGGAATCACTACACCGAGTGATCGTTGCCAACATCATCTGTCTCCTCCACCCAGTATCCATCTTGTGGGTACACCTATTCATCTGAATCAAACAATTTATCGTGTGAGACCCTAGGGGTACTCAACAAGTCTTTATGCCACTAAAGGGGACACAACCTGGGGTGACGCAATTGCAGCAAAAGATAATAACTAACAAGTCTATAGATACTCGCTAACCATCCGCCTAACCAATGATAGACGGATGTCCGTTAATTAAGAACAACAATTATAACAATATAATTAACAGATCCATCCTCCTCCTCGCTTACCCACGAGGAAGCGGACGAATAACCCCCATCATCCGTTGGCAATTTTATTAACCATTCCATGAGTGTTGCACTATTTACTAGTCAAGTCCTTAGTCAAATTAAAAGCGGTACTTTAGTTATTCTTGTCTATGATCGAGAAACGGTGCTCCAAGTCGTCCATAACCGTGGACACGGCTTTCAGAAAGATTTACCCTGCAGGGGTGCACGAATAGCAACACACACTCGATCAACCTCGGAAAAACCAACTCAAAACCCAACGAGGCATTCACGACAAAGCGATCACAGGATTCAGAAATATTTCAGGGGGCCACCCCATTAAGACTTGTTAGTTATTATCTTTTGCTGCAATTGCGTCACCCCAGGTTGTGTCCCCTTTAGTGGCATAAAGACTTGCTGAGTACCCCTAGGGTCTCACATGATAAATTGTTTGATTCAGATGAACAGGTGTACCCGCAAGATGGATACTGGGTGGAGGAGACAGATGATGTTGGCAACAATCACTCAGTGTAGAGATTCCGGGAACGGGGATCCGTGAGATCTATGGGCGGGATGTGTTTATTTATGTGGCATCTTAAGCTGATTTGCTTCTTATCCGTACTCGGATCTTGTTTTCCGCTTCCGCCTGATACTCTGATGTTTGTTGTATGAGGAGCTATCCTAAATTATTATCTCTATCTAGGATATCTGAATCTTGCCGTATGGCGTTGCAATATTTCTATTTCTTTTAGATGGAATGGCTCTGAGGACTGTTGTATGTGGCTTGCATACATACTCATTTGTGTATGTAGTTGATCCCTTCGCCTGCCGATTACGCCGCTCGTTCTTGTCCCGATGATCTGAAAGTGGTTAGGACGGCCGAAAGGTCTACCGTGAGTGGCCCTGGGCCCCACCGTACTATTTTAACCACTTTCGTTCATCCAGGCATGTAACTAAGAGCGTAATTCACCGAGGTAGTTACAATTGGTATCAGAGCTCAGCATTTGCGATACCCCACTGGTCCAGCCTGTAGGATAACCTAGCTAACGGCCTGTAGGATAAACTATTTTGGAAAATCGGTTGGATAGATCTGATTAGGTCTGATTTTACTCCTTATCCCTCTGCTGTTCTCCTCGTACCACTTTGTGTTTTGGATTTGTTCTCTTATCTTTTCTTCGAGTCCAGGAATTCTCGTGGTTGGGTTTTCCGTCGTACCTTCAGGGTTTCGCTTCCTTCTTTGGTAACGGTGCTTCTACATCCGGTCTTCGTGCTATCTGAGGAATCCTTCATCTGTTGGACTTCTCTCTGTTCCTTCTTGTGCCTTCTGGTGTTTTCCGACGCGACGACATCATCTATGCCAGATCCGATGCAGAGTCTGCATCCCTCCTTGTTTCCGAACCTCGCTTGTCGAGATCTTCAGTCTAATTCCGAGAGTTGGTTGCATAATTCTCCTATTCATGTATAGAGTAATGGTTTGGGTGCGTGATGGACTGATCACCATCCGACTACTCTTATCATTCACTCTTGTACATCGAATCGGTGGATCCAACAATTTTACTCCGTCTACGGAAGCTAGAGGTGGCTTTATTTGTTGATACATGTACCTTCGCCCTTTGTTCCCGGAGTGTTCTCTCGACGATCACGGACAACAACACCTTGTTGGTGGTGTCGCCGATTTCAAGATGGATCAAGAATCTTTGTTAGTGGTGTCACGAGGATCTACACGAAATGAGAAGATTCAGACTGCCGGCTTTCTTCCCCGGACCATGAGGCGGATCTCGAGGGCGAGATCCATTGTTAGTGGTCTCGAATTGTGGTACCCCGCTAAAACCACTACTAAAAAATCGCTGTGTTTTTGTTTTGCGCATCATCATGCATCATCATGCTCATCATGCCACCATGCATGGAACCTATTGTGAAATCATTGCATTCAAATTGTTACACTTGTGTTTGGGTTCTTGATATCTGTATTTGAGCTTGACATTGCTTCCTCTCTACTCTAACCTCCCTCTATTCTAACTCTAGTTGGTGCCATTTGATATGGAACCATAATGTCCAAATTCTATTACTTGAGTCTTGCCATTTTTATATTTGTCCAAAATGCCCAAACTAAGTTGGGGGCATCATCTCTTAAATTCTCCTTATCACTAACTTGCCAATCTATCTAGTCCTTATGATCATTTTCAATGCTACCACATATGACACATGAGTTCCATTTGTTTATTTTGTCGTATGGTTTAAATCACATCTATTCGAAGAATATGTGAAACTATCTAATACCATGAGACCATCTCTCTATTCCATCTCTCTTCTTCTTGTTTTGATAATCTTATCTATATTCCATTTTTGGTTGGGCCAATATCTATTCTCAGCCTATTTTGATGCCATATCTATTTGATATCTTTTATTTCTCTTTTTCATACATATATATTCTTTCTCCAATGGATATACTCCATATTATTTGCTATTTATGAGCCACCCTCGACATCTGGCGATCTTGCCCTATTCTCTACCTCTATATTTCTCTTAAACCCTCTTACATACCTCCTACATCTTTTATTCATCCACACGTACATGCCACCATATACTCCATCCCTATACTTGCCAGCTCTTTTGTTGTACCATACATATCGAGTCGCCTCCTTTTTTAATTAATTTGAAATAAAATGATAATAATATTGTTCGGTTAATTATAAGACTACAAAAGGCTTGTTATTTTTTTACTAAAAATAAAAATAGGCAAAAAGCTCGTCTAAAATTCTGGCCCAAAACTAATCCCATCTAGTCTACTTTGGGCTAGATAAATATCTCTTTCCCCTCCTTCCTCCCAACCCTAGCTTCCAAATCCTCAAATCTCAGATCTGAAATCTCCTTTTTCCTCACCTTTCTTCTCCAAAATTTCCGATGCTTTTCCTTCGTCTCCACTGCTGGTCCGTTTTTATGTACAGGTATGATTCCAGGTGTAGCTACCTATATTCAGTTTCCATGTACGATTGTTCCTTGTCGCGGGCAGCTGACCCAGCCACCACTTCAATTCAACGCAGCACAACAGGAGACTGTCTTTGTTTTTGTTCCAGGCCAACACGAGCATGTAATCCATTGGTCAACGTGCAATCCTTTGTGTTTTGTCCTTGGCTTGTTTCCTCAATGTCCAGAGCCAGATCGACACTCAATTTCCTGCCGCAGGTGACCACACCGCATTGATCCGCCTCGGGCCTCTTGCCGGTTGTCCCTTCGCGAAGTGCACAGCCAACCCAGCTGACAGCAAACCAGCTGACAGCAACAACACGCCAAGGTCTCTCCTGCCATGCAAGTCAGCCGAGCCGCCGCCCCTTTCTTCTTCATGCTACGCGCCAGATCCTGCTCGCCGGCCAGATCCACACCGTCTCCTACTCCCTGCACGAGGATGACCAGCGAGGTCGCCACCAGCCTTGGTCCCGCGTCCATAGGTGACTCGTCGTTGTTTACTCCGTGTCCCGTTTTATCTGATGCGTTCATGTGTATGCTTGTTCCCATTTTTGTTTTCATATACCAAATCGATGCTCGTTCCTAATCGCATCGCATGCCACCGAAGGTTTTCTGTTGAGGTGCGCTACCCTTTGTCTCCAGGTAGCTCCGTCCTTGTCCGCAAGGTGTATGACGAATTGTCTACGTGAGCTCCGGCTTCAGTTTCTTCTATCCGGTGGTACCGATCAGTCTCTATCCCGTTGTACTACTAGTATACTAAGACGGCTCCACTTCGTTGTTTCACTTTTCAATGGTGTACCCGACACGTTCACTACCAGTCGGCTACTTCACTTCAATCCAAAGTTCATCTCTTTACTTGCCGATTCGTAAGGTGTGACTCCTATTCGTCCTATTTTGTATAAATACATAACTTACAACTTGTTGCATATCAATTGTGCATGCTCGCATACATATTTATTTGCTTGGGGGTATTTTATCAACTAACCTATTAATTAAACATAGAGACTATATGAGGACTTTTCTAGTCTTATATTGGCTCCATTTAAAAGTGTGTAGAGAACCGATGTCATGTTTTTCCTTATTAAGAGACCATTTAAAATTGCGGGGTATCTACATAACTTGAACCTTCTATTAAATATCGGGACCCCGGTTCCGCTTAATATTGCCTAATTGCACCGCATCTATGCCATGTCATGCATCATATCATAAACATGCCGATTCTTCTGCCGTAGTATTAAATATTGCATCTGGTGTTTCTTCTAGTGTTTGCTTCTTCGCGAATGCTGGCAGATGTTTATGGTAGAGATGATCATGACTTTAAATACAACTATTAAATTGCTGGGATAACTAATGAAAGAGGCACCGGTGGGCAATATATGCTATTTGGTTTTTATGTCCACTTGTGTCCCGTAGGCCCCGAGTACTTGATACCTGTTACTTGACTATTCGCACTATCCACATCCGCGAGACCCTATGGGACCCCCTGAGTCAGAGCTTGATTCATTCTTATTTCTTGGGGCCACAAAGTAGTTTGGGGCTTTATTACTATCCTGTACTTATGCCATGTTACTGTTTTATTAAGATTGTGCGAGGAGCACCTGTACTGTTTAAGAATTGTGGAGTGTTTTCGCGGTATCGACAAGCCCAGTCACATTTTCGGGTTCCCAGTCGTTTACAGCCATTGGCGCAAACCTTGGGTCCGTCTCGGAGCCAGCCAACTTTGTTGCGGGTAGCTTAATGGGGTGGCCCCCTGAAATATTTCTGAATCCTGTGATCGCTTTGTCGTGAATGCCTCGTTGGGTTTTGAGTTGGTTTTTCGAGGTTGACCGAGTGTGTGTTGCTATTCGTGCACCCCTGCAGGGTAAATATTTCTGAAAGCCGTGTCCGCGGTTATGGACGACTTGGAGCACAGTTTCTCGATCATATACAAGAATAACTAAAGTACCGCTTTTAATTTGACTAAGGACTTGACTAGTAAATAGTGCAACACTCATGGAATGGTTAATAAAATTGCCAACGGATGATGGGGGTTGTTCGTCCGCTTCCTCGTTGGTAAGCGAGGAGGAGGATGGATTTGTTAATTATACTGTTATAATTGTTGTTCTTAATTAACGGACATCCGTCTATCATTGGTTAGGCGGATGGTTAGCGAGTATCTATAGACTTGTTAGTTATTATCTTTTGCTGCAATTGCGTCACCCCAGGTTGTGTCCCCTTTAGTGGCATAAAGACTTGCTGAGTACCCCTAGGTTCTCACACGATAAATTGTATGATTCAGATGAACAGGTGTACCCTCAAGATGGATACTGGGTGGAGGAGACAGATGATGTTGGCAACGATCACTCGGTGTAGAGATTCCGGGAACGGGGATCCGTGAGATCTATGGGCGGGATGTGTTTATTTATATGGCATCTTATGCCGATTTGCTTCTTATCCGTACTCGGATCTTGTTTTTCGCTTCCGCCTGATACTCTGATGTTTGTTGCATGAGGAGCTATCCTAAATTATTATCTCTATCTAGGATATTTGAATCTTGCCGTATGGCGTTGCAATATTTCTATTTCTTTTAGATGGAATGGCTCTGAGGACTGTTGTATGTGGCTTGCATACATACTCATTTGTGTATGTAGTTGATCCCTTCGCCTGCCGATTATGCCGCTCGTTCTTGTCCCGATGATCTGAAAGTGGTTAGGACGGCCGAAAGGTCTACCGTGAGTGGCCCTGGGCCCCACCGTACTATTTTAACCACTTTCGTTCATCCAGGCATGTAACTAAGAGCGTAATTCACCGAGGTAGTTACACCTATGGAGGAAGATCCCTAAGACCTCGGGCAGGAGAAGAAGATCAAGAGTGAATATGAAGAGGAGGCAAAGCAAAGCCAACATCTGCACACCGTCACTACTATTGCAAGCATTGGAGTGTTGAAAAGATCTGCCAGGGTCAGGAGGACTGCACGGATGTCAACTGGAGGGAAACCTCCGCGTCACTATTTGGCTCCACGGTCACTTACTCCACGCACCAAGAATCCTTTCCATACCCTTATCCATGAGCATCAATACCAGAATATGCCCAAGGAGAAACTACCCTCCAATTGGGATTTGCCTCGTTCTAGCCATGTAGGAAAAGAAGACTTCAAGGAGGAAGAGTGGGGAAAGAATCGCAAGAGCTGGAATTCGCAACCCGACATGATCATGAGCCGCATTGAGCAAAACTCACAGCTGATTCGTAATCTCACCTTCGAGATTGAGGACTTGGGGAAACTAATCAAAGAGCTCATCAAGAGAACACCACCACCACCAAAGGAGTAATTCGTCATTAGGTTTGGCATCCCCTTGGTTTGTTCCAAGCTTGGGGGAGTGTCGCGGTATCATATCACTATCTTCTATCTTTTTACCTTTTTAGTTGAGTCATATCATGAATAGAGAAGTTATCATGTATGATGGTTTGCATTATGGAAGTGTCCCCCCTCTCGTTAGATATCTATGTATCCCTTGGTGTGAGTTGCCTTTATGGTTTATTAATGAGAGGTTCTATCATTTACTATTTTGCATATCTTATATTAGTTTTCCATTCATGGTTATATGATTGATCTTGTCGTTAGTATTGGTATCACTTTCGGATCATTGAGTTAATTTAGTTGGTTTTGACAAACCTGGCTTTGTCAGTAGCAACACTATTTTTGAGAGTTGAATTAAAAAGATAAAAGTACTCTTAAAGAAATATAATTTCATCATCTTTCTTTCTTGATTCGCTCATAAGTCTAGTATTCTCTAGTTAAGATCTTTTGTGCTTCCAAGGAAGATTGCCTGTTTGTTTTTATCACTTGTATGTTTGTCTGTTTCCTTCAACTCTTATGCTTGCTACCCAGCCTTGCTAGCCAAAAAACCCTGTACCAAGAGGGAATTCTTCTCGTGCATCCAATCCTTAAACCAAAACCTATGCCATTTGTGTCCACCATACCTACCTACTAGCACTATTGTTATTCCAAGTAAATTCTTGTTTTTATATACCTACCAAATTAAACTTGCTAAGAGAAAATTAGTGATTAAAGCTCTCACGAACTTGATGGCACACTTTACTTCATTGCAATTAATAAACCTGAACCATTGTGTCCATGTTTGTTGCGTATATGCTTGCTCTTTATAAGTTGAAGTTAGCAGAACCATGTATCATGGGGAACGCTTTCAACATTGCACTTATATTTCGTTGATATCATGATTCTTTTGCTAATGGATCCCGGCGGTGTGAAATAAAAGGGGAACTTGTAATATCATGGAGTTCATATGTGTGTTAGAGAAACGCCTGGGCCGCTAGCCTAATCTATTCCTAATCATGGTGGAAACTTGCAGCATAACCATAATGAGCACTCTATGAAGCATCCTCAATAAAAATCTATGCAAATAGCAAATAAAAGGATCGCTGAGATGCTCATTGTCGTTTTCCTTGTCATTTTGATTATGGGATAGCTCATGTATCATGTGCAAGGGGTACCCCGTTGGCGGTTCTTTACGATACATATGTATTTACAATGACAAGAGCTTACTTGTGACTGAAGTTGAGTAGCATGAGGTTCGGTACTCGTAAGTAAGGGGCATGAGATTTCATCTTATAACTTGTTAAGCATATCCTCTTAGTTGTGTCACTTTAACCTTAATCGCCTGAAGAAGCTTATGATAGGGGCAATGAGAGCTGAAAGCTAATAAGTACCATAATTTTTGGAAGCTCTTTATGAAACTTGAAATCTCTGCTTCCCTCTGCGAAGGGCCTTTCTTTTACTTTTTAGTTGAGTCAGTAAACCTATTCCCTTCTACCTCATCAAGCATTTTGAGTTGTTGTGTTTCATTCATTCATATGATGATTTATTCAATCATGTTTCTTGTGTTCCTTGTTTTGCACATTGCTCTTATCTTAGTGTTTACCTACTTTGAAAGCTATCATTGAAAACCAGTTATCTGTGAACTCAGCAAATTATCAACTATTCTTCGACCAAGAGCTAAGTTTTCCATTACCAATTGTTATTTAATTTATGTATCTTTATTGTGTTTCCTTTACTTATTGCAAGTTAAGTTATATAATAGTGAGTTATCTTCTATTATGACTTATGTACTGATGAATGTGATGCTTCTTGTCCGTATTCTTTTATCGAATCTTCACTCCATAAACCTGAGGTCATGTTTATTGAGTGCAGTTTCGCTAGGGGACAAGCGAAGTCTAAGCTTCGGGGGAGTTGATACGTCCATTTTGCATCACTATTCTATATCATAATTTACTGTTATTCATTGATATATTTCATATTAGGAGATGATACTTATGCTATTTCATCTGTTTTTGCATGGTTGATGACTTTTAGAGCATGGACTGCTGCAGTCAGGATTCTGATGGAAAAGGTGCTGTTTGGATGCAAAATTCGCGAAGATCAGAAAATCCGGGAAAATACATGGAAAATCTTATTTTTCCAGAAGACGAAGAAAGCCAGAAGGGGAAGCGGAGATGGGCCACAGGGGGCCCACACAACCCCTGGCGCGGGCCACCCTAGGTCACGCCACCAGGTGGTATGGCCTCTCTGGTCAACCCATGGCTCTCCCCTCTGGCTCTCTGGTGGTTCGTGTACCTAAGCAGGAGGAGGAAGACAAGCGAGCGCTCGACTCGGTCTGGCTGGTCCAGATGGGCCAAGAAAAAGAAAAAGGCCCAAAAGAAAAATAACATGAAGGGAAAAAAATATAGAGGAAGGATAGGTGGGTGGGTTGGGCTGCTCTCAGGTGGCCGCAGTTGGGCTGGGTTGGCTTTTTTTTAATTTGTTTTTCTTTTTCTTTTTCTGTTTTCTTCAATAACTTTTGATTTAGAGCTCTAAATAGATCCATTCAAATTTCCAAAATTTTGTAAAATCAACAAGATCATTTTAGGATATTATCTATTTTATTTATTATCCAATTCAAACAATATCATTTATAAATATTTACTTTGGCCTATATGGTTTTTTTACTTAGTTACTTTTCTTCATATCTTTTTATTTAAAACTCCAAAAAGGTTCAAACCAATTTACAAAGTTTTATAAAATAACTTTTTACCATTATAGATTATTTAGGTATTACGTTGCCAAATTTTTATATGGAACATAGCCATAGTCTTGTATTGAAATTGATGGTGATTCTCTTATTAGTGTTTAGATTTCGGGTCTATCCTTTTTCTTTAGGGGTTGACAAGATACATGACATGCATTTGAATTTTTGAAAACTTATTTGTCAGTTTCTCATTCAAAATTATTTTTTGTTCAAGTAAGGTTTCGATAATTCCATTAGAGGAATCTAAAAGTTTCTTTCCCCCAAAATTTCATCTTTTATTTATTTTGTTTGTTCGATTTTTCACATTTCAAAATTTGGAAAATTTTTGGGATGTGACAGGTAAGATTGTTTCCATGCCACCAAAACCTTGTTGGATCTTGGAGCTCAGAGCTCCCCTTGGGGCATGGGATATAGGGATGGATATACCAAGTGATGTAGATTGCAATGGTGTAGGGGTTTGAGCTGGATCCTGCTTGAGCTTACCAAGACAAGCTTTCAAACTTTGAATAAAATAAGCCTGCCAAAGTAGATTATCATCTAGCCTTCAAAACCTTGTGGATGTAAACAGCTAAAGGATACAATTGGAACACGTGAAGTGGGTAATGATAGAACTATATGAGTATAACACAACCATTCAAGGAGTTGGTCCATAGAAGGTGGGGTGGTGGTGTGAGCTTCTACCAAAGTAGGCATGATGACTAGATTTGCAGGAAAAGTTATTTTCTTGCCCGCGACCCCATCAAGAACAAGTGGGTTGGCGGATGATATAACTAAGGGAAAGAGTGGGTCTTGGTAGTACTTAGGATGTATAACAAGATGGTTCAAGTGAATTACAAAAAATGCACAAGGGTTGAGAAAGGGAGACATCCAAAAAGGTGATGTTGAAACAGTTTCCAGACTTAGTCAAACTCGGCAGATTTAGGGTTTTTGACTAGAATGTTGGTGGAGATGATTTTGATGGGTTGCAAAGTACCCAAGCATCATCAAGTGGATGATATTGAATAGTAGATTGATTAGAAGGGATCCACGCTTGATCGTGGGCTTCATTGACTTGGAAGCTTCTAGAAGGGATTACTTCAGAATTGATCAGGTGAAGGGTTTTTGATGATCACCTGGTGGCTAGAGATTGGATCCAGAGTGTATTCTTGCTTAGGGTGGGATGATTTGGAGACATCTTGATCCTAGTGATAATCTCCTAGAGTATCTCATACTATCTCCTAAGAAGACAAATCAAGCAGCAGATCTAGGCAATTCATCTTACAAACAAATCAACTACTACTAGGGTTACCATCAATCCCTGCTTGAGGGAAGGATGGGTATTTTGAAATAGGTTGGAGTTTGAAAAAGGTTGGGGAAGTGTTTTGGCAAAAACCAAACTTTCCTTTATGGGAGAAGTTTTGGAGATTTTGACTATTAAAGAGATTAATTAGATTTGGAGCCATAATAATTATGGATGATATTTGATAAATCTTGATGATCAAGGTAGATGATGTAGACAAGGTGTAGCAAGCATTTTCAACCTTGGGATTGGAGAGTCCAAGTTGATTTTGGTGAAAACTAGAGATTTAAGGATCTTGGGTAATGTCAAGACCCGAACCTGTTAAGGTACAGATCCCTGTGTTTATAGTGCTAGTCCCTGGATCGAATAGCTAGCACCCACAGGTTAAGATGTAATATCAGAAACAAAGGTCATATTACATCGCATATCCAGGAATAAAAATAGTTCATTACAACTTACATAGCTCATATGACTATCTTATTACAAAGCAGCAGATATAACTATAAAGCATGGATTCCTTCATCTTCATGTGCCACAGGCAAACATGTTGGGTGTAGACTCGTAATCCCTACTCATCAAACTTCACTATCATCAAATAATCCTGCAACATGATAACGCGATGTCTGGCGACGACCAACCGGAGCGCTTAGTGCACGTCCCACGTGCGCACTTTCAATGAGGGGCTCATAGTAACGCGTGGAGTCCTGCCGACCCTTCATTCCATTCTCCAGGTCGATGTCCCACATGGTCCCTTTTACGTGAGAAGGCCCACCCTCCAGGGATCCCCGATCCCCTGTAGTAGTTGCGAGGCAGCTTATACCAGAACAGACAAACATCAAATCTGGCCCTGACCCATTCTAGAGTAATGTGGTTGCACAGGGTTAATTGTTCTAGCAAAACTACAGAGAACCATGTGCATTTTCGTAAACCTTTTTCCTTCGGTTTTCCTCTAGCATTTTTTTAAAACCAAAACCTTTTTATTTCTCAACATCTATTGGGAGGTCCCACCTCACCAAGGTTTTATCATAAAAACATTTGGTAAAACTTTTTCCGGGGTCTTCCCATCCTCTAACTTTGCTTTGGCCAAAATCGGGGGTCTCCATAGGGTTATGGAGATATACACCATCTATTCCCATTCTGTATGGTACCATTGTAAAAACATGATACCAACAGATAGGTATTGATAAGATGAAGCCAACAAAAGTGGTTTCACTGTTTTATCACTTTTCTTTATTTAGTTATGATTTTTCTAGTGAAATAACTTCTAGTTTTCGGGAATAATTCACCAGAAGTGTTTTGGAGCTCCAAAAATTATTTCATTGGAGGGTTCAGTAGGGTTTTGAGTACTTGATCACTGAGAGTTGGAATCAGGTCAATATAATTAACAGAATGCCCTCTGGAAAATTCCAAAGGCAGTTCTATAGACAACTTGTCTTTTTCTCCAGATTAAATATACATTAGCTATTGATATGAAACCAAGGACATCTGTTAGGTATTTCTAATAGCTTTCTGTAGAAATTGGAGTCACTATTTTTGGAGTTGCAGAGCTACTGTAGTGATTTATCTAGTGAAAACACTATAGATAGAAATGTTTAATTCAATAGAATTCATCAGAAGCCCAATAAAAGTTGAGCTCCTCGGTTTTGGTATATCTTAGTGTGCCACATCCTAGTGAGTTGGAATGGGGTCAAAAACTTTGTTGGTGTGACCTAGAGAAATTTCTGGAGTCAGAAACTAATGGTTTTTGTTATTTTTACGAGGACCAAATTATTGTTCACCTTGGCATGGGACAAGGGACATGAGATAGGTACCTGGGATACCTACCAGAGGCAGTTGGTTTTACTCCAATTGGAGTTAGGTAGCTCAGTGAGGATTTTAATTAGGGAAAAGGATAGATGTTAGCATTTTAATTTCTACATGAAGTGGGAGTAATATTTGGCTAGGATTTTGGTTCTGCGTGTTGGGAAAAACATGTGAGAACATGTATAAGTTTTTATCTGTCCAGAAGGGAGTGACTTTTATTTTGTTTAGCAATTAAAATGAATGTCTAGAAGCAGATCTGGAGTTATTGGTATTATTAAAAGAAAAAGGGAAACAACCACTAGGCCGGATTCCAGATGCAGATGGGCTTCACAGGGGGAAAAGGCCCACCCGGAGCGGTGCCTCATGCGGGAGGAATTTCAAACCGCCTGTGGGCAGGGCCCAGCGGTCAGCGAGCCGGCGGGGCAAATTGGTACCCGCGGATCTCAGTCGTTCGATAAAAACGAGATGGACGGCCTGGGGCCGTTGTCTCCCTTCGAGCTGGCGTGGCGGGCTGGAACCCTAACAGAGGAGAGGGAGCAGCGGAGAGGCTCACCGGAGGGAGGAGGGGAGCCGAGGATGCTGTAGGGTGAAGCGGTCAACGGCGACGATCCAAGGGAGGGGCGGAAGCAGTAGGTTCCGCGTCTGGAGGTGGCTTGCGCGATGATGCCCGCGGATGTGCTCTCGGGAGCTCACCGAAGATGCTGCATGCGGTGGTTCCTGCGGCAAGGGAAGGGTAGGGTTAGATGTAGCACAACTAGAGGGTGTTTCCAGCTAACATGCAGAGAGATAAGAGGTGGGAGGAGAGGTTCTTGCTCGAATCCATGGGGGAGGCCGAAACTTCTTCTCCCTCTCTCTCATAGGCAGGAGAGGGCAGGGGAGAGGGAGTGGTACTTGGGGGAGGTGAGTAGGAGTGGGAGGGAGCAAATGGGGGCGATGGGAGGCGCTGGGGTGGCCTCGGGCTATTTATACCAAGGGGGAAGGAGTAGATGTGCAATTGTCAAATTTGGATATGGGGGAGGGTGGTGCTGGCCTAGGATTGGCTCAGGGGGCGGTGAGGAGGGGTAAGAGAGTCATCTGGTCGGCAGGGAGATAGGGAGAGAGTGGTGGAGGCTACTGCAAACTTGGTCCCACTCGTTTGTCTCTCTCTCTCTCTCTCTCAAGCACATGGGACAAGGGTAGGGGTTGCTACAGTAGCTTAGCTACAGTCCACACGACCAGGGTGAGTGATGGGTGTTGTGGAGAGTGGTGGAATGTCTTGATAAAGATTTGATTCATGTTAGCTCATGTTTTGAGTGGTTTGCACTATTTGATCAAAAAGATGGTTATGAAGCGAGTCCAAAAACTTGCATTGGACAAGGTGGGGAAATGGTACTGGTGGGTAGATTAGGTCAAGGTAGATATCCAGGAATTAATTGGGAATTTTCAGAAGAGTAGAAGTCCACTTAAATCCATTTATTCAAATAGTGCAGAAATAGTTTCTAGAAGCTCAGTTGATATTTTTACATTGGACAATATGGGTTTGTGATGTGATATGGTCCCAAATGTGAATACACACGTAGGAGAATTTTCTCAAGATTTATTGGGAGATAAAAGTATTTAAAACAATTATTATTCCAATTCAGCCATTTAAGAAAATGGGCAAAAAGAAATAATAAAGCTGTTCAAAAATATTTATTTTTGAAGTGGGAAGGTAGGGTATGATATATAGGACTCAACTGAGACAAAATTTGGGGAAGTGTTTTGGCAAAAACCAAACTTTCCTTTATGGGAGAACTTTTGGAGATTTTTACTATTAAAGAGATTAATTAGATTTGGAGCCATAATAATAATGGATGATATTTGATAAATCTTGATGATCAAGGTAGATGATGTACACAAGGTGTAGCAAGCATTTTCAACCTTGGGATTGGAGAGTCCAAGTTGATTTTGGTGAAAACTAGATTTAAGGATCTTGGGTAAGATTGTTTTCATGCCACCAAAACCTTGTTGGATCATGGATCTCAGAGCTCCCCTTGAGGCATGGGATATAGGGATGGATATACCAAGTGATGTATATTTCAATGGTGTAGGGGTTTGAGCTGGATCCTGCTTGAGCTTACGAAGACAAGCTTTCAAACTTTGAATAAAATAAGCCTGCCAAAGCAGATTATCATCTAGCCTTCAAAACCTTGTGGTTGTAAATAGCTCAAGGATCCAATTGGAACAAGTGAAGTGGTTAATGATAGACCCATATGATTAGAACAGAACCATGCAAGGATTTGGTCCATAGAAGGTGGGGTGGTGGTGTGAGCTTCTACCAAAGTAGGCATGATGACTAGATTTGCAGGAAAAGTTATTTTCTTGCCCGCAAATCCATCAAGAACAAGTGGGTTGGGGGAAGATCTAACCAAGGGAAAGAGTGGGCCTTGGTAGTACTTAGGATGGTTAACAAGATGTTTCAAGTGCATTACCAAAAATGCACAAGGGTTTAGAAAGGGAGACATCCAAAAAGGTGATGTTGAAACAGTTTCCAGACTTAGTCAAACTTGGCAGATTTAGGGTTTTTTGACTACAATGTTGGTGGAGATGATTTTGATGGGTTGCAAAGTACCCAAGCATCATCAAGTGGATGATATTTAAGAGTAGATTGAGTAGAAGGGATCCACGCTTGATCTTGGGCTTCATTGACTTGGAAGCTTCTAGAAGGGATTACTTCAGAATTGATCAGGTGAAGGGTTTTAGATGATCACCTGGTGGCTAGAGATTGGATCCAGAGTGTATTCTTGCTTAGGGTGGGATGATTTGGAGACATCTTGATCCTAGTGATGAGCTCCTAGAGTAGCTCATACTATCTCCTAAGCAGACAAATCAAGCAGCAGATCCAGGCAATTCATCTTACAAACAAATCAACTACTACTAGGGTTACCATCAAGCCCTGCTTGAGGTAAGGATGGGTATTTTGAAATAGGTTGGAGTTTGAACAAGGTAAGGTCCTTGGTCTCTACCAAGAGTAGAATTCAAAAGTTTTACAAAAAGGTTTTGTTAAATCTAGAGGTAAGAGTATTAGAAGGTTCTGTCTTGAAAACATAAGGAGATTCAATTATATATCTCTCCATAGTTTTGTCAATAGAAGCTACTAAAATAGTTTTTGTTACATAAGCATCTTGGCTCAGGTTTTGGAATGCCAGAACATTTGAGAATATGGGAATTAAGCCAAGACTATTTTGGAAAGTAGCTTTTGTCAATTGGTGTTAAGGTAAGGAGTATATCATCTAATACACATTCATATGCATAAGCATATCCAAACAACAAGCAAACACTTCAGCATTAAACAAGAAAAAGTTTTTGTTCCCCCTGATTTTTGCATTCTGGACAACTAATCAGGGTTGCTGAAATTGGGATGTTACATCATGAGTATCTCGTCGTACCTTTTGGATTGACCAATGCACCCACAATATTTATGAACCCGATGAACAAAATCTTCATGCCTTATCTAGATAAGTTTATCATAGTGTTTATTGATGATATTTTGATATACTCAAAGGATAGAGAAAAGCATGCTGATCATTTGAGGATAGCATTGCAAATTTTGAGAGAACATAAGCTGTATGCTAAATTCAACAAGTGTGAATTTTGGTTGGACAAGGTAGAATTTCTTGGATATGTGATCAGTAAGGAAGGAAGTGCGATGAATCCTTCCAAAGTTCAATCAGTATTGGAATGGAATGCACCAACTAATGTGAAACAAATCCGAGGTTTCTTAGGCATGGTAGGCTACTATCGGAGATTCATTGAAGGTTTTTCCAAGATAGCTGGACCAATGACTAAATTGCTAAGAAAGAATGCACCATTCATATGCGATGAGAAGTGCGAAGCAAGTTTTTAGGAATTGAAAACTAGATTAACAACCGCACTAATCTTAGCTATACCGGAAACCAAAAAATATTACACGGTATATTGTGACGCATCCAAAGAAGGACTATGATGTGTGCTAATGCAAAATCGCAAGGTAATTGCTTATGGGTCTAGACAACTCAAACCTCATGAAGTCAATTACCCAACACATGATTTGGAGTTAGCAACAGTGGTCTTTGCTTTAAAAGGATGGAGACATTTTCTCTATGGAGCAAGGTGTGAACTCTACATGGATCATAAGAGCCTTAAATATTTCTTTACTCAGAAGGAGCTGACTATGAGGCAAAAAATATGGCTAGAGTTGATCAAGGATTATGATCTTACAATTAATTATACTCTAGGAAAGGCCAATGTAGTAGCAGATGCTTTAAGTCGGAAGAGTACATATGCTCAACCCATCAATAGAGAATTACCAAAAGAGTTGCAGATGGATTTGGAAAGGTTAGAAATACAATTCCTAAGGACAGAAGTTTGTGTAGTCTTAGCTACCATGAAGGTTGTAGAAGATCAAAGCAGTGATCTTCGTCATGAGGTCTATCGACATCAACTTGATGATCCATTTATTGCTGAAGAAATCAGAAGAATTTCTAAAGGACAAAAATCAGTTTTTCACCTAGGAGAATATGGATCTTTATGGTTCCAAAAACATCTTTGTGTACCAGATGTATCGGAGATTAGAGAGGTAATACTCCGAGAAGCACATGAAACACCATATTCAATTCATCCAGGAAGTACAAAGATGTACATGCATATTAAGGAATTATTCTGGTGGAATAACATGAAGAGGGATATTGCAAAGTATGTATCTAAATGCCATACTTGTCAAAGGGTAAAAGCAGAACATCAAAGTCTAGTAGGACCATTACAGCCTTTAGAAATTACGGAATGGAAATGGGAAGAAATTGGTATGGATTTTATCATAGGATTACCTATGACACCGAAGCGGAAGGATATGATATGGATGATTGTGGATAGATTCGCGAAAAGTGCACATTTTATCCCGGTAAATCAAAAAGATAATGCCAAGAAGTTAGTACAAACCTATGTCAAAGAGATAGTAAGTAAGAACAGAGTACCCAAGAAAATTGTATCAGATAGAGGATCTGTGTTTACTTCAGCATTTTGGAAAGAATTACATGAAGCACTTGGCTCAAAGCTGGATTTTAGCACAACAGATCATCCCAAAACTGGAGGCCAAACAAAAAGAACCAATCAAATCTTGGAGGACATGCTTAAAGCTTGTGCGTTAGATTTTAGAGGTTCATGGGAAGATCATCTACCATTGGCAGAATTTTCTTACAACAATAGCTATCAGAGTAGTCTAAAGTAGCAACATATCAAGTACTTTATGGGAGGAGATGTAGATCACCAATATGTTGGTATGAACCTGGTAGTAGCAAGGAATTTTCACTAGACTATATCAAGGAGAAGCAAGATATCATTGATATTATTAGAGATCGATTGAAGATATCTCAAAGTCGACAGAAAAGTTATGTTGATCAAAGTCGGAGACCATGGCATCCAGAAGTGGGGGATATGGTATATCTCAAAGTAAGTCCAATGAAGGGAGTTAAGAGATTCGGAGTCAAAGGAAAACTGAGTCCAAAATATATCAGACCATTTAAGATACTGAGTCAAAACAGAACAATAACTTATGCTCTTGAGTTACAAAAAATATTGGCTCAAGTTCATAATGTTTTCCATGTGTCACAGTTACAGAAATGTCTTAAAGTTCCCGATGATGCAATTACACACCAAGAAATTGAGTTACAAGCATATTTGACTTATGTTGAGAAACCCTGTAAAATTTTAGAAGAGAATTGGAAAAGGTGGAGAAACATGGCAATCAAATACTGCAAAGTGCAATGGGAACATCACCCAGGGAGAGAAGCCACATGGGAGAAAGAGCATATCCAGAATTATTCAGGTACACATCAGCAAACTTCAGGATGAAGTTTAATTTAAGGGGGAAGTCTGTAACACCCCAGCATTTAGGAACCAACGAAGGGTCGAAATAGGAATCTGTGCATATGTATGCATTCATTTTAAAAAATCAGGGTAAATTTTCGCCAAATAAAAACCTAAGAGATCAGTGTTTCTTTCATAATCTAGAGGTAGGAATAGCTCTCTGAAGTGATTGCTACAAATTTTGACATGAACTTTAGGGATTATTGTGTTTTGGTGGGAATATTTTGAATTCAAATTTGAAATTCAAATCATTTGAATAATATTTGAAAATTAGAAGTTGCAAACATTATGTGGTTTTCCTAAATAAGGTTTTAACATTGTTTGATTATATATCAAATAACAATATGAATTTAAGACAAGGAACATCAAATAAGAAATGATTTCTTATTCTTTTCTTTATTCCATAATAAGATAACAAATTGAGATATTTACACTAAGATAGAATCTTAAATGGAATAGAGTTCAATAAAATGAATCTTTACTAAAACATAGAAATATTGTTACAAGATTCTTTACAAAAAGAATAAAAAGAGATTACAATAAGAATCTATCCTATTTATCTAATCATATACTATATCTTGAGCATCCAGATCTTGTTCCTGCAAAATAACGTAAACCACTCAAAAAGAAATAAAATGTTAGTTGATTAGTTTTACTCTAAGTGGTGAATAGTGAGGTGCACTGTTCATATTACATCATAGAGTAATTGGAAGGGGAGAGTTTCACCAAAGTGTAGCATCTGTTATTTTAAGCAAATGGCTCCAGTGTCACAATATAAGCCAAATAAAAAAGTGCTAAGGTTCACCAGGATAAGTAATAGTAAAAGGATGGGGAGTATAAACCAGAGTTACTTGATCTCATCCATAGCCAAAGAAAATAGTGAAGCAGCTCACACACCTAAATGCATGCATTGAGGTGTCAGCGGCAGAGAGCAAAGGAGCAGCTTAAACTACAACAGCGTAGGAGCAAAGCAAGCTTTGCTATCCACTTCGTAGAGAGAGAGCCCAGCCATAGCTTGTCACCAGCACAACCAAGAACATCACAAGATCTTGAAACCATACCACTAGATCAAGCCATTTTCCACCATAGAAAACCCAGGAGATCACCAACCAAGATGGTGACTTGAGGAGGGGGAAGTACTAGGTGGATAGCAAGGCTACACAGGAGCAACATCACCATGAGGAGCAAGACCAGGCCAAGAGGAAGCCAAAACAAAACTAGGGCTACCACAAGCCAGAAGTAGAAGGCACCATCAAGACAAGGCTACCAGGGTATATCCCAACATTTAAATCTAATCATTTTTCATCTTACACATTCATTTCCTTGCAATCACATGATAAGTGGACAGATTAGACATTAGATAATAAACAACTAGATCAGGCATGTGTTCTTGCACACGCAAGGTCTCAAACTAGCATCACTAACCCTATAATCCATTTTTATCTAAATAGATACACAACTCAGCTGCTGGTATAGGGCACATTACCATTAGGGTAGCACCTTTGTACCTAGCAGGTTCATATCTGCCTGAGTACAAGTTCAAGCATATCCTCTTCAACAAAGAAAATCATCTTCCTAAATGATTTAGGAATCATAAATAAACATTTTATTTTAGAAAAAACTGTAAAGATCAACACTGTCTATCACTAGGCCACACTGTACAGAAGCCAATAAGTTTAAATCACTTTCCTACAAGAATATAGGAATCATTTGTTTATAAATCATCTTCTTATTAATCACAGAGCAGAGACTAGCACTATTAACTTTAGATTCCCACAATAACCGGATTAAGTCCTGAGACAAAGCACATGAGTGCTTCACAAGTAAACAATTAACCAAGTATCAATACAGAGAGCAATCTCAACTTAACTCCATAGGAGTAAATCCACATCCACAACTTGAACACCCACATTAAGCTAAGCATGCTTTTACAAAGCAGCCTATGATAGAGAACAGAGTAACACAAGCATGATCATTAGAGTGTTCTTTGATAGAGAACAGAGTAACAAACATCCTCAATAGAGATTGACACTACACTAACAGTAGATCATCACCAAAGGATTAACACAGGCAAGATTAACCCTAGAGTTATGCTAAATCACCACTCTAGGGGTATGAACCCTAGAAATTTAGGGATGAACCCTAAATGGGGAAATCCATCGCAAGTGACCACATGGCATTGGGATAGAGGCAAGGGTAGAGCACAGAGAGGAGATTAGAGCACTTACTCGAGGTCCTCGTAAGATTATTGAAGAGGAAGCGGCGAGGAGGCCGGTGGCAGAGAGGTGGCAACACGGGGAGCACCCCTAGGGGCGCTGCAACCCGCGTCTGCACACAGCAGTGGTGCCCATGGAGGAGTGGCACCACGAGCACCACAACGTCATCGGGGAAACGCCAGAGCACGACGGACCCCAAACCGTAGCCACGAGGTGGGGGTCAGCGCGGCCAGCGGAGAGCGCCAGCATCAGATCGAGCGGGACAATGTCGAGCAGTGGCAACATCCATGTCGTCTTGCACCGTAGCAACGGACATGGAGGCCTGGGGCGGCCAGAATCAACCGCGGTGGCGGCCACATTGAGCGGCCAGAGAGGGGGTCGCGCGAGAGAGAAGAGAGAGGAGAGCGAGCGAGTAAGTGGTACTGGGCCGGGTATGGGTAGCCCAGTACTACCCAGGGGCGTTTTTCCAGCCCTTGCGGCCCAGGTTGGGCTGGGCCAGCCTAGTGGGTTAGGCCCAAGTTTTAAAAGAAGGACTTATATAAAATACTTAATTACAAATATATCCCTGAGATAAACTAGGTTCTAGAAAAATAAATAAAAATCCTAAAAATACAAATAATATATTTATGAAATCACAAAAATATCCTCTATGCAATAAAAATAATAGGTAGTAATTTTAAATGATTAAATATAGATCTATTATTATAATGGTATCTATACCTTCTAGAATTTTATAAAAATATACAAAACACTTCAAATTGAATAAAATTCATATTTAAGATTCTAAAAGCAAGTACTATTATAAAAAATACTAGTTTGTATTGTTGAAAAGTAAATCAAGTGTGATAAAAATAAAGTTTTATTTCCTTAAAGGAATTTTAATTAAATATTTAGAAGAGTTAAAAATTAAATAAACTCATTTTTAAACTTTTAGAATAATATTAGTTATTATAAAAATGTTAAATATCAAAATAATATGAATTTAATAATTCTAGAGTAATGTTTTTATTTTATTAATTAAAGGAAACTTAAAACCTTTACAAGGTGGGTAAAACACGCAAAGAAGAAAGAAAACAAATCATTGCATGACATTACTATGCATTGCATATATATTCTTTAAATATTGTCCTTACCGGGCAATAATAGTTTTCTGTAGAAACCGAAGCTCAAGGTCAAGTGGAAGTATCCGACTTCAATACCTTACAGTCACAAGGCAAGTTGACCACTTGCTCATGTCCTTTAAATAGTCTTTATGAAAGTATTTGAAAATTGTGTGTTATCACCTATATTCTAAAAGAGACAGAAAATAAATATTTTCCCAAACAAATGAATGCTATTATCATCCTAACTGATGATAAATACTAAGAATGATAGTGGAATCTAGGATTCCAATGGTCGAACAACTAGGGCATAATAACCCATGACATCAATGATTCTAACACCGTATATTACACGTTAACCATAAGATTTGGAATGGGACGGAGAAGTCAGCTGGATCTTCTTCCTTTCGCATGGATGGATAACCTGATCATGAGGCTGAGGATTTCTCGTGGCGAAACCTAGCACATGGGTGGAACCCCTTAGTTTCCCATGATTTTGGTGTCTAGATTATCTTGAGAGGCTGTCAGTGGTTTGACTAGACCTTTAAGGGAGCTTGCTAGGGCATAACCATCTTATAGAGTCTTCGGGTGCCTACCAGAGTTATAGTCGGTCCTATAAGGGGCTTGACAAAGGTGGTACATGTCCTAGAGGGTCGTGTCTTCATGCAGGGTCCCAGACAGGGGCAGTGATTGGCTTGGATCATCTACTGGCCCCCCATCACGGAATTGTGGACAGGAAAGTACGCCCGGTTGTGCAACAAGGATTTGGTCTCTTATGGGTAAAGCAACGCACCTCTGTAGAGTGTAAGAATTGTGACATGTTTCTCCCTATTCTGGGAAGGAGCTACGAACACGGCAAGAAAGGAACTCCATGAAGTTCTTATCAACCTGTGAAGGCTGATGGGCATAGTTTTTGATATTAAAATCAATCTTTGAAGAAACGTTTGCCAAAACTGCATAGTACCAAGGACTTATAGTCCGAGGTGGTAGTTAGAGCATCAGACTTCCCACCTTGCATATAGTGAACTTGCTGGGTAACACTGTTATTCACTTTTTCCTTTGAACCCCTTACTAGACTTTGAGGGCCAGAAGGATGACCATGTGTATGCTATGGAGGCCCAGAACGACGTCTGCTATGAAGAGCCAAATCTGTCTGGTGGAATCGAAGGGATGGACTACGGGATACACTATGGAGCTGAAGATAATGAGTCAGAGTTGTTGTCAGGCCGGAGTGTAGTTACCTAGGTTGAGCCGGGCAGCACAAACCCTATAGAATAAGTTGTTGAGCTCACGTCTTCATTATCGTTGTGTCTTTCGTTCTTCCGTTGAACTTATGAAATAAGTTATTTGGTTTGTAAGTTTGAACCACTTTAAGTCTCGAACTTCTGGTATTGTAATAATAATGATGTGTGTATGTTTTTAATATGGACCCGCAATATTTTTATTGTACCACTCTGAGGGATGTGATATTTGTCGAATGGTGTTCTGTGGATGTCATATCAACGACTATAGTATACTACACATGCAGTGGTATGCTTGGTCACCGCAAGCAGCACCTGAGCAAGTAACTATGACTCACAAGGCCGACTCTCTATCAAACAACAAGTAATAGGATGTGTCCAAGGCAATATATGCTGCATGGGATATAACTGGTACGGAAGACTAAAGCATTGATAACAAGGATATCAATAGATCAACAGGAAGAAGTAGCGATTATAAATGCAAAATAGGTAGAAATAGGGAATGCTCGCCTAGGAAACACTATCGAAGATACATTATCCGAAGAACTTGTTGATACTTGCATCAACTCAACGGCCTAATCTGCGAAGAACCGAAGCACTAAAAACACCGTATGCAGTATTTAATACTACGACAAAAGATAGAGCATGATGCATGTATGATGTATGTCATGGCAAAGGTGCGATGCAACTAAGCAATATTAAGCGGAATCGGGGTCCCGGCAATTAATTAGAGGGTTTAAGTTGTGTAGGCAAAACATGACTTCGGTTCCCTACACAAATTTAAATGGAGTCAATATAAGACTAGAATAGCCCACATGTGCTCTCCATATTTAATTATTATAAGTGAGTCGACAAAATATACCCAAATGACAAAGTATGTATGCAAACATGTACAATTTATATGCAATGAATAGAGGTCACACATTGGGGGTTCGACGGGGTTCGGGTTCAGGCTCGGATCTAGGACGAAGTACTTGTTGGATAATTAGGCATAATTTCCGTGATTAATTCCAGAATGTTAAACATGACAACACCAGCTACTCGCACATGTAACTCGAACATACTAGATGTACTAAACAACAAGATGAACGGAAACGGGCAGCAGCTAAACATGTACTCGCAGAACATGATTAATAACCAGACAGCAGCACGTCGCACGTACCGTTCGATTGCAGTAATCGCAGCAGTAGCCTTGGGGAAGATTGGTCGAAGCAGACGACGGCGAAGACGACGATAGGAAACACCGCCTGACTTGGATGGAAGACGAGCCGTGATGCAGAACTCAAGCAGTCGCGCAGAGCGCTTCCCAAAAACCTTATTCGCCCTCTCTCGTACAGGATCACAAAGCCGAGTGGTTCCGGAGACCTGCTCTCCCGTCCGCCGGTGCATGTCGGCAAGCGGGATGGAATAGACTAGGGTGGCGGCGCAAGAAGAGAGGTTGGCAAACCCTAGATTGGTTTTAGGTATGTACGTGGTGGAAGCCGCACTAGAGTTTATATAGCGGCTCGGGAGTCCCGCATAGGGCATGTCGTGGACCAAGCCCACGTTGCGCACGTTTGGGTCGGTTACAGATAGCCCACGATCCGGGAGCGACCCGAATAGGCTAACTGTTAACACGTCTGTCAAAACCGCACAAGTTTTCCCAAGCAGCAAAAATAAAGCTTGGTTCGGCGAGATTCCCGCAACCCGCAACCCACAGCGCATGCACGCGCGCGTCGTGACGAGACGAGACAAGCGGGCGGGCAGGCGTGCGTGCGAGCGGCGGCGTCGTCGGAGGAGGAGCGCGCGTGTAGTTCTCCTCTTCTCACTCACTTTACTAAGTGGTGAACCACTCCACCTTATAAGGTGGTGTAACTCTCCTCCAACTTTCCATGTGGGACTAAACTTTAGCTCCCACTCCACTCATATCTGAGCTGCCACCAAATTGGGCCAAATCACACATGGGCTTTGAGATTTAGGGAAAATCCGAAATCTATATGGGCTTATTTATTTAGCCCGTTATTTCTAACAATCCCCCACCAGATCTAAAATGCCCATTTGAATATTTGCCAATTCTCGCTACTGTTTCAGCAGAGACTGTTAAGTTGAACTTCCGCCTAGAACCTTGAGCTACGTCTATCAGCAACTTGAACAATGGACGAACCTTGAATTGCAATTTTGGTGCTTTTAGATTTCACACAAAGTCATAACTAGTACCTGGCTTCCAGTAGCCTACCCCGCGGGTATAGCATATGTGTCATACTACTTGGTCTCTTCATGAGTTTACTAGAGATCACCCAAATCTCATAGATTGCGACGTTTAACAATCGGAACAAGAATGCTCTGTAGGACAGCATCTTTGCTAATCATAGCCAACAAAAACACATTAAGGCATGTTGCCAACCCGCCTTACAGCTTTTGAGAGTTGTACATCTTCACATAGAGAGGGTTGTCTAATACTCTCCTCCATCACACCACTAGCTTGTTTTTCCCAGGTCCTAATTCACGGGATCTCCGATCAAAAAGGTTGGGTTACCACTACTGTGTAACATCCATGGGTCTCAAACCCATCTCTCTCGATGCACATTCTATCACGTTTCGTGATAGTCCCTTTGTAAAGGGATCTGCCAGGTTTTTGTCAGTTTGAATATACGTAATAGTAATTACTCCGGAGTTTCTCAATTTCCTGACAGACTTCAAACATCTCTTGACGTGTCTTGATGACTTCGCGTTATCCTTAGAATTGTTCACTTTGACAATAACAGTTTGATTATCACAATTCAAGAGGATGACCGGTATAGGTTTCTCAACCACCGGCAAGTCCATCAAGAGTTCACGCAGCCATTCTGACTCTATAGTGGCTGTGTCTAAAGCAGCAAGTTCTGCTTCCATAGTCGACCTTGTCAATATGGTTTGTTTGCAAGATCTCCATGATACCGCGCCACCTCCAAAGGTAAATACATACCCGCTAGTGGCGTAGAGTTCATCTACATCCGAGATCCAGTTCGCATCACTATATCCTTCGAGCACCGCTGGATGCCCTGAATAGTGTATGCCATAACTCATTGTACCACATAGATAGCGCATGACCCTTTCAAGTGCACACCAATGTTCAGTACCCGGGTTAGACATGAACCTACTCAACTTGCTCACAGCAAAAGAGATGTCGGGTCTTGTCGCGCTAGCTAAATACATGAGTGAGCCAACGATTTGAGAGTATCTCAATTGTTCTTTCGGCACTTTCTTGTTTTTCCATAATGTCACACTAGGATCATAAGGTGTTGGGGAAGACTTGCCATCAACGAAACCGAAACGGCTCAAGATCTTCTCAACATAGTGTGATTGCGTCAAAGTAATCCCACTCTCGTGCTTAATCAGCTTGATATTCAGAATAACATCAGCTTCTCCCAGATCTTTCATATCAAAGCTCTTTGACAGAAAGGACTTAACTTCATTTATCACATTCATGTTTGTACCAAAGATAAGGATATCATCCACGTACAAACATAATATAACACCCTCGTCCCCACCATGGCGATAGTAGACGCACTTGTCAGCCTCATTAACAACAAAGCCAACAGAAGTTAATGTTCTATCAAACTTCTCATGCCATTGCTTAGGTGCTTTCTTCAGGCCATATAAAGATTTTAACAACTTGCACACCTTTCTCTCTTCACCTTTTACCACAAACCCATCAGGCTGATCCATATAGATCTCCTCTTCCAACTCTCCATTGAGGAAAGCTGTCTTAGCGTCCATTTGATGAACGATAAGACCATAAGAGGCAGCCAGCGATAGTAGTACTCGAATGGTGGTCAGTCTAGCAACAGGTGAATAGGTGTCAAAGTAATCTTCACCTTTTCTCTGGGTGTAGCCTTTTGCTACAAGCCGAGCCTTGTACTTTTCAATAGTACCATCAGGCCTTAGCTTCTTCTTGAACACCCACTTGCAACCCACAGGCTTACAGCCATGGGGTCATTCTGATAGTTCCCAAGTTCCATTAGAAAGAATCGAGTCCATCTCATTATGAACAGCTTCTTTCCAATCATCTGCATCAGGAGATACATATGCCTCTGCAATGGAAGTGGGAGTATCATCCACAAGGTACACAATGAAATCATCTCCAAAGGATTTTGCAACCCTCTGTCTCTTACTCCGTGTAGGAGCTTCATTGTCATCCTTCTCTAGGACTTCTTCCTCACGTGGTTGCTCAAAATTCTCACTAGATGCACTAGTTTCAGGAAGTATTTTAGAAGAAATTCTAGCAGTGCTATGCATATCTTTCATAGGAAACATATTCTCAAAGAATATTGCATCACGAGATTCCATTATAGTATCAACATGCATATCAGGAACCTCAGATTTAACTACTAAAAATCTATAGCCTACACTCCGCGGAGCATATCCTAGAAAGATGCAATCCACTGTCTTTGGTCCAAGTTTGCGTTTCTTAGGAATCGATATGTTGACAAGGCCTCCCCCCACCATGCCTTAGATAAACCAGCGGTGGCTAACATGGAATTCACCAAGTCAGTCAGCGTGCGGTTTTTCCTCTCGGCAACCCCGTTTGATTGAGGCGAGTAGGGAGGCGTCCTTTCATGAATAATGTCATGTTCCTCACAGAATTCATCGAAGATTTTGGGAAAATATTCACCACCACGATCCGACCTAAGACGTTTGATCTTTCTCTCTAGTTGATTTTCAACTTCGGCTTTATAAATTTTGAGGTAGTCTAAAGCTTCATGTTTTGTGCGCAACAAATAAACATAGCAGTATCTAGTCGCATCATCAATCAAAGTCATGAAATATCTCTTTTCACCTTTTGTCAACACACCATTCATCTCACAAAGATCAGAATGTATAAGCTCCAGAGGTGCCAAGTTTTTCTCCTTGGCTGCCTTGTGAGGCTTTCGAGGTTGCTTTGATTGCACACAACTATGGCACTTGAAACCTTTGGCAATAGTGAAATTTGGAATTAAACTCATATTGGACAACTTGGACATCAAACCAAAATTAATGTGACATAAACGAGAATGCCAAACACTGGTATCATCATTAACACCGCCACAAATATGGTTTACGGACTTATTACAAAAATCTGAAAGTGAAAAACGGAACAACCCTCCGCACTCATATCCTTTACCAATAAATTGTCCATGTCTCGACACAATGACTTTATTAGACTCAAAAACAACCTTAAACCCATCTCTGCATAGAAGGGAGCCGCTAACGAGATTCTTGTTCGTGGAAGGGACATGCTGCACGTTCTTTAGCTGCACGATCTTTCCCAAAGTGAACTTCAGATCCACCGTGCCAACACCATGAACAGAAGCATGTGACCCATTCCCCATTAGGACGGATGAATCCCGAGCGACCTGATAAGAAGTGAACATAGAGATGTCAGCACACACATGAATATTAGCACCCGTATCAATCCACCAACATGGTGATTGAAAAACTGAAAGAATAGTAAATAGATTACCATACCCATCAACATTGCTAGCAGTCACGACGTTGACAGTCTTCCCCTTTTTTCCTTTACGATCTGCACGTTCTGGGCAGTCCTTGGAAAAGTGCTCGAGCTCTCCACAGGTAACACAACCTAGCTCGGCCTTGTTCGGCTTCTTCTTCTTCTTGAAGGTTGTAGTCTTTTCAGACTTGTGAAGGAGGGCTTATAGTTCCCTTTGTTCTTGCCGAAGGTCCTCCTCTACACCATGTTGGCGCTAGACTAACCCTCGCCTCCTTTCTCAGCAGTGTCCTTAGCTCGAGCCTTCTCCTCAACATCAAGAGACGCTATCAGGTTTTCAACCGATATCTCTTGTCTCTTATGCTTGAGAGTTGTGGCAAAATTCCTCCATGAAGAAGGCAACTTTGCAATGATGCACCCAGCCACAAACTTGTCGGGTAAGTTACACTTAAGGATTTCAAGCTCCTTGGCAAAGCACTGTATCTCATGAGCTTGTTCGACTACAGAACGATTGTTAACCATCCTGTAATCATGAAAGTTCTCCATGATGTACAGTTCACTGCCAGCATCTGTTACACCGAACTTAGCGTTCAGTGCCTCCCAGAGCTCTTTGCCATCTTTGAAGTGCATGTACACATCAAACAGCTTGTTGTCAAGAACACTCAGAACGCATCCCACAAAGGAAAGATTGGTTTCCTTGAACTTGTTCTGATCTTCTTCAGATATAGTTCCTTCAGGTAAACCCTCACTAGCCTCGAATACTTTCAGATTTTGCAGCCACATAGTGGTCTTATACTGCCACCTCTTAAAGTGAACACCGATAAACTTTTCCGGCTTCATCGCATCAGCCAAGTGTCCCATGTTTATCTCGGAAAATTGCCTATAATAAGATTTTTGGATTGTTGGATAATTAGGCACAATTTCCGTGATTAATTTCAGAATATTAAACATGACAATACCAGCTACTCGCACATGTACCTCGAACATACTAGATGTACTAAACAACAAGATGAACGAAAATAGGCAGCAACTAAACATGTACTCGCAGAACATGATTAATAACCAGACAGCAGCACGTCGCACGTACCGTTCGATTGCAGTAATCGCAGCAGTAGCCTTGGGGAAGATTGGTCGAAGCAGACGGCGGCGAAGACGACGATAGGCAACACCGCCTAACTTGGATGGAAGACGAGCCGGGATGCACAACTCGAGCAATCGCGCAGAGCGCTTCCCAAAAACCTTATTCGCCCTCTCCCGTACGAGATCGCAAAGGCGAGTGGTTCCGGAGACCTGCTCTCCCGTCCGCCGGTGCACGCCGGCAAGCGGGATGGAATAGGCTACGGTGGCAGCGCAAGCAGAGAGGTTGGCAAAACCCTAGACCCTAGATTGGTTTTCAGTATGTACGTGGTGGAAGTCGTACTGGAGTTTATATAGAGCGGCTCGGGAGTCCGCATAGGGCACGTCGTGGACCAAGCCCACGTTGCGCACGTTCGGGTCGGTTACAGATAGCCCACGATCCGGGAGCGACCCGAATAGGCTAACTGTTGACACGTCTGTCAAAACCTTGGGGAAGATTGGTCGAAGCAGACGGCGGCGAAGACGATGATAGGCAACACCGCCTGACTTGGATGGAAGACGAGCCGGGATGCACAACTCGAGCAACCGCACAGAGCGCTTCCCAAAAACCTTATTCGCCCTCTCCCGTACAAGATCGCAAAGGCGAGTGGTTCCGGAGACCTGCTCTCCCGTCCACCGGTGCACGCCGGCAAGCGGGATGGAATAGACTACGGTGGCAGCGCAAGCAGAGAGGTTGGCAAAACCCTAGACCCTAGATTGGTTTTCGGTATGTACGTGGTGGAAGTCGTACTGGAGTTTATATAGAGCGGCTCGGGAGTCCCGCATAGGGCACGTCGTGGACCAAGCCCACGTTGCGCACGTTCGGGTCGGTTACAGATAGCCCACGATCCGGGAGCGACCCGAATAGGCTAACTGTTGACACGTCTGTCAAAACCGCACATCGTCGTGATGAGCGGGCGGGCGGGCGTGCGTCGTCGTCGTCGTCGGAGCGCGCGTGTAGTTTTCCTCTTCTCACTCACTTTACTAAGTGGTGAACCACTCCACCTTATAAGGTGGTGTAACTCTCTTCCAATTTTCCATGTGGGATTAAACTTTAGCTCCCACTCCACTCATATGTGAGCTGCCACCAAATTAGGCCAAATCACACATGGACTTTAAGATTTAGGAAAAATCTGAAATCTATATGAGCTTATTTATTTAGCCCATTATTTTTAATGGTACTTGGCATCCAAGGGGTTCGGTTTGACGAGATCGGTCTTCAGGTCCTGAAGGTCTTGTCGTCGGTTCCATGTAGAAGTTCTTGTTGAAGGTTCTTCGAGTGTCTCTGGTCCGATAACGTCTTCGGGCTTCGAGGATTGTTATCGAGATCTGCATTGGTGCGGTCTTCGGGTGGCCTTATGCCCGACATGGTTCATCGGACAGCACCACACCATCTTCACGTGATCACCAACATCACCTGGCCACGATTTTCACACACGGTTGCAACTGTGCCTCACAAACAGGCCAGTCAGAAAGACTTGTAGCCAGACATACGAAGCAGAGATGCACGATGTTGTAAGGAGATCATAGAAACACTGACGAGGATACCTGCGAAGTCGGAGACATGCGGCTCTAGGCACTGCCGGTGCAACGGAGATGACGGTGCTCAGGTAAGGCCCACGGCGACAGGAGCTCGAGGCCCCGATGGTGGCAGATGGCGACGAACTTGGGCCACGCTGGAAGGGAGGATGCGAGGCGCGACCGGCACCGAAGGCCTGTAGAGGACGTGCGGCCAGAGGAGGAGATGACGGGGGTCGCCGGCATGGCGGCTGGAGATGCACACGTCAGATGCGGAAGGGCGGCCAGACGCAGGAGGGAAGCAGGGAAGCCGGCGGCAGCGGCGCGGTGGCTCTTGTCGGGAGGGATGGATCGAGGTCCGGAAGCGGCGGCTGCCTCTGCGGTCCTGTGGCGGCACGGGACTTCCTGGTGGAACATGGGGAAGACGGGCGACGCGAGCCACGCTGGGCCGGAGGAGGGCGACGACAGGAGGCGGGGCGCATGGGGAGGAAGCGAGGCGAGGAAGTTCGGAGTCGAGCTCGAACGGCGGATCAAGCCGTGGTGGCGCCGTCCTGCAGCGGTCGGGAGAATCCAGGTTGAGAGATGGGCGAGGACGGGGCGAGGCCTGCCGGGGCGAGCTCCAGGAGGCAGGGTTCGAGCGGGGGGCGGCACTCGCGCCGGAAGACGAGGAAGTGGACGGCGCGCGTCGCTGACGGCGCTGGTCTGCAGCGGGAGGAGGGAGACGCGGAGAGGGAGGAGAGCAGAGCAGCGATGTCGTGAACGGGTGGGGATCGAGGGAGAGGCGCAGGTCGCGGCGGAGATTCCGGGGCGAGCGAGGAGAGCAGGGGTGGACCGCGGTGGGGCCAGGCTCGGGGCTGGGTGCGGAAGGGTCCGCGTGGGTGGGAGCGTGCGACGCAAGAGGTAGGTCTCCGCGCGAGTGTGCAGGCACAGACGTTTCGGTGCGGTGCACCGCGCATGCGGGTGCGCTAGGGGAGTGGCGGCGGTAGGTGGAGTGAGTGAGTAGACTAGGGTGGTTTAGCTCTAGATATTTAGTGTTTAGTTTGGAGGTGGTCGGCTGGGCTTTTGGGTCTGGGCTGCCTTCTAAAAATAATCTAAGTTTTATTTATTTATTTAAAATACTTTTATAGATAGTTTTAGACAAATAAAAAATCTGAAAAGACCAGAGTTTTAATTTGAAATTAAAAAAGGGACTAATTAGAAAATAACATAGCCTTTTAGAAAATAGTTTTAGGAAAACAGATGCATGATGATGATGATGCTCAAATGCAATGTGGCATGATGACATGAGTATGCTATCATGATGATGCAAAACATAGCGATTTTCTAGTAGTGGTTTTACTGGGTGCTACACAATTTGAGATTGAATGTGATGCTAGTGGCATAGGAATTGGTGGTGGGTTGATGCAAGAGGGTCGTCCCATTGCATATTTTTCTGAGAAACTTTCTGTTGCAAAGTTAAATTATCATGTCTATGATAAAGAATTGTATGCGCTTGTTAGAGTTCTTGAGATTTGGCAACATTATTTTTGGCCAAACAAATTTATCATACATTCTGATCATGAAGCTTTGAAATATCTGAAAGATCAATCTAACTTTCATAGGCATCTTGCTAAGTGGGTTGAGTTCATTAAATCTTTTCCATACATCATTAAACATAAGAAAGGAAAAGATAATGTTGTTGTTGATATTCTATGTAGGAAAAACATGTTATTAACACAATTGGATATCAAAGTTCTAGGTTTAGAGAGTTTATGTTATTTGTATGCAACTGATCATGATTTTGCTGAATCTTATCGTTTGTGTAGTATTGGGAGGGCATGGGATAAATTTCACATCCATGATGGATATTTGTTTTGTGCTAATAAACTATGTGTTCTAGAGTCGCATGTGCATTTATTATTGTCACAAGAATCACATGCTGGAGGATTGATGGGTCACTTTGGTCATGAGAAGACGCTACTCTTGCTTGTTGATAATTTTTATTGGCCTAAGATGAGGCGTGATGTGGACATGTTTGTAAAGAGATGCATTACTTGCAACAAGTCAAAGTCCAAGTTGAAGCCTCACGGTTTTTATACACCATTACCTATACCTACTACACCATGGGAAGATATAAGCATGGATTTTGTATTAGGTTTTCCTAGAACTAAAATAGGCCATGATTCAATTTTTCTGGTAGTGGATAGATTCTCTGAAATGTCACACTTTATTGCCTGCCACAAAAGCGACAATGCGTCGCATATTGCTAACCTGTTTTTCAGGGACACCGTGCATTTACATGGAGTACCAAAGAAAATTGTTTTTGACAGAGATGTGAACTTCATGAGATACTTATCGAAGACACTTTAGGGAAAGCTAGGGACAAAGTTGTTGTTCAGCACAACTTGTCATCCCCAAACTGATGGTCAAATGGAGGTGGTGAACCGAGCACTTTCGACATTGTTGAGAGCTATGATCAAGAAGAATCTTACTAAATGGGAGGAGTGTTTGCTGCATGTGGAGTTTGCATATAATAGGGAGGTCCACTCTACCATACAACTTTGTCCTTTTGAGGTGGTCTATGGGTTCAAGCCTATTACACCACTTGATTTGCCGCCTCTTCCTATCCAAGAGAGAGTCAACATGGAAGCATCGAAGAGAGCAGATTTTGTGAGGAAAATACATGTGAAGACTAAAGAGGCTATTGAAAAGAAGGGAGAGAACAATGCTGAAAGAGCTAACAAGAAGCGCAAGGAGGTGTTGTTTCAGCCTAGAGATATGGTTTGGGTACACTTTCGCAAGGAAAGATTTCCGGAGTTGCGTAAATCCAAGTTACTTCCACGTGGTGCTGGTCCTTATAAAGTGAGTTCCAAGATCAATGATAATGCCTACAAGATATATATTCCCCAAGATGTATTTGGAGGTGTCAGTGCAAGTTTCAATGTTGCTCATTTGACACCATATTATGGAGAAGACCTTGGAGCGTCGAGGTCGACGCCTTTTGAAGGGGGAGATGATAAGGACATCCCTGCTGACTTGCTATCTCCAACTCCTAATGAAGTTGTCGATGTTGTTGCCAACACCAAGTCCAATAAGACTAGCATTGGACCTATTACTAGAGCTCATGCCAAGCTACCTGAACAACATGTGAATTCACTCCTAAATGAATCTGATGTTTTTGTTAATGATAATTTTATACTGCCTAAATCTTTGCACTTATATATGATCAGGTTCGTTGAAGAGATAAGCATGGCGCGAGGAGGAGAAGTGCTGATGCAAGAGGAGCCCGACGTGATGATCATCCATGGATGCGTGAGGGAGGATCGGGAGGAAGGCGCACGGAGCGAGGAGAAGACCATCAAGAAGAACACAAAGAAAACCAAGGAGATCGGAGTGTCGATACGACATCACCCAGACAGTCTGGCCTACCCAGACACGCAACAAGGTGGCAACAATTCGGTATGCCAAATCGGAAGCCACCTAGACAAGAGCTGGAAACTTTGAAGTTTCCGCCCGGATAGGATTGTCCGGTGTGTACCACACAAAGTGTCTAGCCGACCGGAATGTCCGGCCCATACGAACCGAAATGTCAGGCTGCCGACGGATCTGTTCTGAATCGACTTGTATGAGTTTGAGTCAGGCACGTTTTTGTTTTGGTTTTTGGTTGTCCTAGTCACCCTTATAAGCCCCGGAATGCCCGCTTAGCTTAGTTTAGACCACATTTAAAGTAAAACCTAGATTCGTTGAGTTGCTACTTGCATCCAATTGAACCCCTGCAACAATTCGTATTGATCTGGTGTATTTGCTACTATCAATCAAGTGTGATTAGTTGATCCATTGGGATTTAGCCAATTGCAAGTTTTGTGTGATCTGCTGTTCCATAGGGAATTAGAAGATTACAATACCTCTTTATGGTTAGTGGCTACGTGCATAAGTGTGTGAAGTTGCGAATATCTACAAGGGTTGAGAGCTGTTGCATTGGCATCAAGGATCAATCGAGAGGATCGTGAGAAGAATACAAGTTATCTCCACCCACTACCATCATATATCCACCTAGCTTACTGAGAAGATTGGGCCACCCCATATCAACAAGCTTCTCCTATAGTTTGGACAAATCCAAACCCTTTGATCACCTCATCAAAATGGAGATTCTAACTTCGGGATGCTTGCTTCAGTCCATAAATGGAATGCTGAATTTTGCATACCTTGTCAACATCCTTAGGATTGACAAAACCTTTGGGTTGCATCATATACAACTCTTCCTCAATTTTTCCATTTAGGAATACTGTTTTGACATCCATCTTCCAGATTTCATAATCGAAAAATGCAACAATTGCTAACATAATCCTAACATACTTTAGCATAGCTATAGGTGAGAAAGTCTCCCCGTAGTCAACTCCTTGAATTTTCCGGAACCTTTCACGACAAGTCGTGCTTTATATATGGTAACGTTACTGCCAGCGTTAGTTTTCATTTTGAAAATCCATTTATTTTCAACGGCCTTGTGGCCGTGAGGTAAGTCCACCAAAGTCAAAACTTGATTTTCATACATGGATCACATCTCGGATTGCATGGCTTCAAGCCATTTGTTGGAATCCAGGCTCATCATCGCTTCTTCATATGTCACAGGGTCATCGCTTCCATCTACCATGCAATTTAAGACTTGATCATCGTACAGTTCAGGAGTTGTGCATATCCTGCTTGACCTATGGAATTTAACATACTTGTTGGACCACATACATCGGTATGCATTATTTCCAATAAGTCGGTCGCCCGCTCCATTGTTCTAGAAAACGGGGTTCTAGTCATCTTGCCCATAAGACATGGTTCACATGTCGTAGTGGTCTCTTTCGGAGTTTCATGATTCTCGTCATTAGTTCCCTCTTCACTCGGTGGAGTCACCACTGGAACAGTTTCTGGTGTTGCGCTACTCGCCACTTTAGGAAGAGGAGGTCCATTAACCTCGTCGAGTTCTACCTTCCTACTACTCACACATTTCGAGAGAAACTCTTTCTCCAGAAAGGATCCATTCTTGGGAACAAAAACATTGCCTTCGGATCGGTGATAGAAGGTGTACCCAATTGTTTCTTTTGGGTATCCTATGAAGACGCATTTTTGTGCTTTGGGTTCGAGCTTATCAGGCTGAAGTTTCTTCACATAAGCATCGTAGCCCCAAACTTTCAGAAATGATAGCTTAGGTTTGTGACCAAACCATAATTCATACGATGTCGTTTCATTGGATTTTGATGGTTCCCTATTTAATAAATGTAGCTGTATCTAATGCATGACCCAAAAATGACATTGGTAAATCGGTAAGGGACATCATAGATCGCACCATATCTAATCAAGTTCGATTACAACGTTCGGATACACCATTATGTTGTGGTGTTTCAGCATGAGTGACTCGTGAAAAAATTCCACATTGTCTCATGTACGTGCCAAACTCGTAACTAAGATATTCTCCTGCATGATTGAATCATAGAAATTTGATATTTTTGTCAAGATGATTTTCTACTTCACTATGAAATTCTTTAAACTTTTCATATGTTCAGATTTGTGTTTCATTAAGTAAATATACCCATATCTACTTAAATCATCTGTGAACGTCACAAAATAACGATATCCACAGTGTGCTAACACACTTGTTGGACCACATACATCAGTATGCAATATTTCTAATAAGTCGGTTGCCCTCTATATTGTTCTAGAAAATGAGGTTCTAGTCATCTTGCCCATAAGGCATGGTTCACATGTATCAAATGATTCATAATCAAGTGATTCTAGTAGTCCATAAGAATGGAGCTTCTTCATGCGTTTAACATCAATATGACCCAAACGATAATGCCACATATATGCAGCAATATCATCATTCAACTTGATTCTTTTGGCATTCTAAATATGTGTACTATTAATATCAAGATTCAGAACAGATAAACCATTCAACACAGGTGCATGAACATACAAGATATTATTCATATAAAAGGAACAACCATTGTTCTCAGAAGCAAATGAATAACTGTATTGTATTAAACATGATCTAGATATAATGTTCATGCTCAACGCAGGCACCAGATAACATTTATTTAGGTTTATTATCAATCTTGACGGTAGATAAAGTGGCAGCGTCCCAAAGGCAATCATATCCACCTTTGATCCATAGCCTACGCGCATCATCACTTCATCCTTGGCTAGTTGTCGACTATTCCTTAGCCCCTGTTTCGAGTTACATATGTTAGCAATCAAACCGGTATCAAATACCCAGGTGCTACTTCGACTAATAGTAATGTACACATCAATAACATATATATCACATATACCTTTGTTCATGTTCCCAGCCTTCTTATCTGACAAGTAATTTGGGCAGTTCCGCTTCTAGTGACCAATCCCCTTGCAGTAGAAATACTCAGTGTCAGGCTTATGGCATCCTTTGGTCTTCTTCTTAGGCTTGACAACAAATTTTTCATCCTTCTTGAAGTTACCCTTGTTGACCACTAACACTTGGTGCTCTTCTTAATGTCTACCTCAGCAGTCTTCAGCATGGTTGCAAGTTCAGTGAGCGACATGTTTGCACCACTCATCTTGTATTTCAGCACAAACCCTTTGTAGTTGCATGTGAGCGATTATAGAACTCTATCCGTCATGATATCAGGTGGAATCTCACATCCCAGTGTCTCAAGGCATTGAGCATAGCCCGTCATCTTAATGATGTGCTCGTTCACAGAGCTATGCTCCTCCATCTTTTTGCTAAAGAACTTATCGGAGGTCTCATATCTCTCAACACGGATTTGGTCCCCAAACATAGTTTTGAGCTCCTCCACCATGACATCAGTATCAGTAAGTGTCATAGTTTGGAGTTCAGGCTACAGCGATAGGAGGATCGCACACTGCAAAAGAGTGTAGCCATAATATTTCGTGCCATACGTGTCACGCTCTTCCTGAGTCGCAGTAGTTGCAGGGGCGTTACCTAACGAATTGTCCATCACATAGGAATTCTTCATGCCCATGAGGATAATCCTCACATTGCGGTGCCAGTTTCTGAAGTTAGACCCATTATGTTGCAGCTTTTCTCAATCTAGGAATGCATTTAAATTGAATGCAGGGGTGCCATGATCTACAATATATTTGCAAATATTATTTTAGACTAGGTTTATAAAAGATAGAGTTTAGGTTAATTCAAAAATCACTATGAGAACTCCCACTAAAAAACGACATCCCTCTAGTCATTTTTAGTGATGACACAAACCAAATTCACTACACCACGATCGATCATCACGAGTGGTGGTGTAGCTCCAATGGAGAGCATCATATGGACATCATATCATTCATATGACTCGTGCTTTACCTTTCGGTTCATGTTCCGAGGCCATGTCTGTACATGCTAGGCTCGCCAAGTAAGAACCTTAGTATTCGTGTGTGTAAAACTGTCATACATCCCTTGTATGCGAAAGTAGAGTCTATCACACCCGATCATCACGTGGTGCTTCAAAACGACGAACTTTATTAATAGTGCATACTAAGGAAGAACATATTATTATCTTGATATGTAGTGAGAGGGATCATCTTATAATGCTACCACCAAGAACTAAGTAAGACATATGCAAAATAAGATGCATAAAAGGGATAAACATCACATGCATATATAATGTGATATGATATGGTCCTTCTCGCATTCGATCTCCATCTTGTGCGTCATGGTATGATCTCCATCATTCCACCGGCGTGGCACCAAGGTCCATGACGCCACCATCATGGTCGTCTCCACCAATACAATATATCTCACAGATATACATGAATATCAAGCTAGCCATAAAAAGATATAGACAACAATATGGCTCATGCCGATTGTTTAACTTACAGTAAATCGCATTGCATACAACAATCTTTGTATCAATGACCATATCACATTACAAGCCCTACAAAAACAAGTTAGACATCTCTAATTCATTTTGCATATTTTACATGGCCGTGGGATTTCTAGGAAAGAACCGCTCTACCTATGAACTTCAACCACAATGATAAAAATCAAGTTATTAGCAAACCATTGTAAATTAGATCATGACTATGCTGGGAGAGACAGACACCCTCTTAGCCACTTATGCATTTCAAGTTGCATGTCAAGCGTGGGACAAGTCTCATGTGCGAGGACATGTAAAGTTAATGGCCGCTTCATCCCAACATGCCACAATGATCCAAATTTACGCAAGAATGCAATAACATGATCATCAACATCCACATCTCTATGTATTCTAAACGTACATATCATCTATGCATAGACATAGATCTCATACCAGTGATGGGTTTCATTGAATGGAAAACAAAAAAATCCTATGATTGCAACTACCAATATCAAATCTAGCCAACACTTGTAACGGTTTTAGATGGACTGACCCTTGAAGAACGTAAAGCAGGATAACTTTCCTGCAAACAAACGTGGCTGCTGTTGATTGTACACGACCATCCTCAAGGACGTGAAGACGATCAACGCCACAAAGGGGCAGCTCCTCCGTAATCGGTCACACGTACGGTGCGCCGCCAACTTTCGGCCCTTGATCCAGCTGCACAGCGGAAGTAGGGGATCCTAGGGAACTCCACCAACACTATGACATGGTGGTGGATAAGATCTTGAATAGGGCTTCGCCTAAGCACCGTGCTCGTGGCAAAACGACAAGGCTATAAAGGGGAGGAAGATGCCAACCAAAGGCCATATGAGAAGATGGAGGATGATTGTGAGAGAGGAGGTGCTCCACCCCACCTTATATATGGGGACGGGGATATCCCTTTCCATAGCCGGTGGCCAACAGGGGTTCCCCACATATTCCCTGATTCATGTGGGTGGACATTCCACTCACAAAAATTTATCTTCACTTTCTCCCATTTATTCTCCACTCAAAATCAAGAGACATTCCATTAAAACCTCCTTTAATTCACTTGATTTAATGCCACCCATTTAAGGAACACTTCATTTAATGAGAACATCATTTAATGAACACTTCATTTAATGAATACATAAACAATTCAATCCCTTGCGTTAATCCCGGCAGATTTATCAGAACAATTCCTGTGTTGTCCAATATTTTCTCCGGTGTTCCCTATCCACTCAAATGTGTCGACTATCCTTAAGTGTGTCTCCCTACGGCTTCGTGAACTATGTATACATGACCGAGACTCTCTCCAATCAATAATCATTAGCGGGACCTATAGATCAATAATGACTCCCACTAGTTAAACGATAACCTAGTGATCACGTGAACCTAGAGATCTGATCATTTGGTATCATGCATACCTAGTTCAATCTCGTTACTGACAAGTACTCTTTTCTCATTCCCATGATATAACATTCTTAGTGATCTTATCACTTTCTTGCAAGCTATCTTAATGTGATATCACCGAGAGGGCCATGAGTATATCTCTCTGTCATCAGGATGGACAAATTCCATTCTTGATCCATGAGCCTCAACTAACACTTTCTAAGTACCCAATGACATATTTATAATCACTCGGTTACAGTGTGACATTTGATGGAATCAAAGTACTCTTCTAGAGTCAGTGATTGACGTGATCTCATGGTCTAAGGATTAGAGTTACTTTGAATGATATATCAATATAAACTTGAGGACATGATTGTATTGCTAAATATACTATGGGTGAATGTTCATCATATCATTCTCTAATGACATGACCTTGTTATTAACAACATACAATGTGCATGGTCAGTAAACCTTGATCATCAGTTAATCAATAAGCTAGTGTAATGAGAGGCTTTACTAGGAACCTGTTCTTTTGTTTATCAAACACACATGTATCAACATTTAATGTTAACTGCTAAGCATAGGAATATACAGTGAGGATGAATCTTAACCGTGTATAATGGGTATCATGAAGCAAACATTCCCTAATTTCCTACCATGAGAGTTTTGCTAGTTCAAGTAGTTTTTTCCTAGAATCTACAAATCATGGAGTTTAGAAAGTGTAGGGACATTGTACCAATAAATGTCCATAGGAGAATCAATAGGATCCAAGTGAATCCCTAAGAGGCAATATAGTCAATTTCCTTTTATGGGTGGTAGCGCCCTAGTGGATCCTTAACCTATCCTTCTTTCTAGCATTCCCGAATATCGAGATGAGATTCCTTTTAAGGGTGGTAGTCTGTCACATCCCAAAATTTTCCTAATTTTGGAATGTGAAATAAATAAAATAAGTTTGATTGATTTTTTGACTTTGTTGAAAATTCTTAAGGAAAAGAAACCTTTTGAATTGAAAAACTCACTCTGTTATGAACTAAGTAGCCATATAGGCAAAAAGGCATGGATTCAATTTTAGTTTTAGTATTTGTGTGAGAGTTTGCAAAAATTAAAATCACGTGGCATGCATTCATAAATCATCATGGCATTAAATAAAACCAAACCAGTGGTATTGGAAAAAACCTCCAAAGTATTAAAACCCTAGTTTCGAAATCTTATAGTTGAATTGCCCAAATGTTCTTATAAGTAATATATAGGGATTTATGAAGCCACTATTTTAAAACTAGTGAAAATGTTACAAATATGATCCTATAATGATGTATTGAATTTTAGAAAAAATTAGAAACTAGAATCGTGTCATTTGGACTTCGTATGCAAAAGATATAAAGAAAATATCAAAAATAGAAAAGAAAAAAAGGGAAAAAGCCAAAATGGGCCAGCCCAAGCCAGCGGCCCACCCGGCCAGCCAACTAGTCGGACCAGCCACACATGCACGGGAAGGGTTGATCCCCCTTTTCCATCAAAAAGCATGCGAAAACTTGTTTTGCAAACCTACCTCTATTAAACACATATATCTTTTAGTCTACAACTTTGAATCAACTTCTGTTTGTTTCTACTTTTTAGAGAATATGATACTTTATTGATCACATTAAAACATTACACAAAGTCTGCCGGATGCAATCTGGGGTAGAGTTTCTAAAAATAGAAGAACTAAAGCTCTCAGCAAAGCGAGCTAAAATGTGTGCCGATTCATTACAATTACGACGAACATGCGAGAAGGAAATCTGATCGAAGCTGTGAGCCAAAAGTTTGATATCCTGCACCACCACTCCCACATTGCTTCGGTCCAATAGTGAAGAATTCACCCGTTGAATCAAAGAGAGGCAGTCCAAGACCCCCATGATCTTACCGAAGCCTTCACTGCTAACAAGGGAAATAGCGTGATGCAACGCTAATGCTTCTACAAGTTCTGTTGTCGTGACCAACTCAAGTAACTCGCTGCAAGCCAGCAAGAAGTCACCGGTGTGGTTCCTGACCATCACACCAATCCCCATCTGCCATGTAGAAGAGAAAACAGCAGCGTCGCCATTAACGTAAACCGTACCTTTAGGCGACGGAGTCCAAAGAGGTGTTGTAGGATTGGATTCACGCCTAGTAGAAGGGTCAGGTTTGAAGATATGCAACTCAATCATCTTAGCATAAGCCAGTATTTGCTATTTGACAGAATTTGGACACCTCATTGTTTCACCATTTTTATACCGTTCCTTGATGTCCATAGGTGCCAGATCGTAACAGTCAAATACATAGCTTCACGGTCAGTTGCATGAGACATGAAATCATGGACCCATGTCTTCGTACATGTGAAAGTCTCACTTCAAAGGTGAAGTTGACACACACTCTTAATCTCCTTACACACCTCTCTTGCTAACTGACATAGAAAAAAACATGCTCCACAGTCTCCTCGCGAGAGCAGTAGACACATGATGTTGAGGCTGGGTTGTGAAGCCATGCCAACTGAACTCCCGTCTGTAGGCAGTCATGAGCAAATCACCACAAATTAACTTTCATCTTGCCTGGTGCCTTGGTTGTCCATAGTTTCTTTCAGAATACCCCATCCTCTTTAGTGCATGAATTAGCTCCACTACCTCAGCGACTCCGCTGAAGAAATAAATTCTTAGCTATTGCAAAATTATATGCAGAGGGCACTGTACAGTCAGCAAACTTAGTGTGAGGCCAGGAAAGAAAATCATCCCCACCTTGTCGACTGACAGATATCTGTAAAATCCTAGTTGCCACGTCCTCCTAAAAAATGGACCACACAACATCTATGTTCCATGAACCATGGTCATCCGCGAGTAGAAAATCCACGGTTACACCATTAGGAACCGGCGCCAGCATACAAAATGAGCCAGGAATAACATCTAAAAAATCTCCATCTGTGGAGCACTCCTAGGAACCCAGCCAGCATGTTCCTCCTGAGATAAAAATTCGTTGAAGTCCCCACATACTAGCCATGGATCCTCCCATTGGTTACGCAGTCGTCTCAGGAGACTCCTAAATTCGTGACGCTTATCTCTGCGTGGCTCCCCATAGATAAAGCAGATATTCCATGGAGACATCACATAAGACGAGGCAACAACGTCAATGTAGTGAGCATTAACCTTTAATGTCCACCCAAAACGGCTACAACCAAAAGAGAGTAAGACCCCCACTTAGGCCATCACAATTGACTGCGAAACTACTCGTATATACAAGAAACCACATGAAATTACAGGCATGCAAATCCTTCATCTTTGTCTCGGACAGGAAGAAGAAGGTAGGTCTAAATGTTGAGATTAGCCAATGTAGTTCTGTCATCAGATTGATGACAAGTACGCCATGAGGGGGTCCTCGAGGCGTGTGGAAGAGCGGGTTGTGAGACGTACGGTGTTCCAGGACGATGAGCACACAAGATTACCCAGGTTCGAATTCGCTGGCTTTGGACGGATCCTACTCCTGCTAGCAGTCCAGTAATACGGCAGAGCCGGAATATGGGTTACAAGGGTTTCGCCTGTACGAGTTGAGATTGTAGACTATTGTGAGGGTTCCCTAAAGGCTTTTCCTAGGACGGATTATATAGATATCCGACCTAGGTTTTACAAGAGAGACCTATCCAGCTACGGCAAAGAGTCAGTTACATAGTACATCTTGAACTACAAGTAATATAACAGGCCTATGTCGGTAAGTCTTCTGGGCCTTTCCGTAGCTGGACTGGACTCCATCTCTTCTCCCTGACTGGGCCGCCCGTGAAGCAAAGGTCTAACCTAAAGTGGGCCGCCCTGATCAGTGAGGCACAGTGAGGATACTCGGAAAGTATATCCCCAACAGCAGCCCCCGGAAGCCTCCAAGATCTAGAGTCGGATTTCATCATCATCTAGCTTGATCTTTAGCTTGCAGAATCTTGAAGGGTTCCTGAAAATTCAAAAGAAAGGATAGGATCCGGTTCTCAAAATGATTCGGAACTATGAATACATTATTCGGGTTGCTAGCTTGAATTTCAAATTAAACCGGAACTTGGTCTCTGACGTAACCTGACATCAGTCATGGTCAAGTCACGTTGCTGACAGATATTCCCATTAGCTCGACCATTGGTGCGTCCACTTTCTGCGGAACCGAGGTGTCGTTTTAATGCGTGCGTGGAGATCCAAGCGGCATAATCATCATGTGGGGGTTACCCAGCTCCTTCCATGACGCGTGTCACGGTTACTGTTCATATTGCATGAATCTTGGCACGGATGAAGGATATAAAGGGTTGAGATTTTCTCCCTCTTCTCTTTACCAGCACTTGCGTCCCTTCTTTCCTCTCAACACCTCCCACGAAACAGAGCCCGTCTGCCTCCCCCAAAATCCCCCATCGCCGCCCATCCCAGGTCACCTACACACGGAAAATGGCTGATGACTTATCTTCCGGCACGGTGGTGACGGTAGCGATGGTGTCTGCAGCGGAGAAGGAGAGCTTCCGCGGGGTATGGATCCCCTGGGTCTTGGACGGCGCCAAGCTTCATGTCGTTGAGAATGAAGGACTCCTCCGCGCCGACGAATGGCGGAGAGTCTACGGCCAAACCCTCCCCACTCCTCGCGCCGGTGATTGACGGAGCGGCTACGGCCAAACCGTCCCCACTCCTCATGCCGACGAGCGGGTGCACTTTGGCACCCACCTCGACAGAGGTTTGAGCTTTCCACCCTCAGACTTCTTCTATGAGGTGATATATTACTACAAAGTTCAACTCCACCATCTCTCCCCAAACTCTCTCTTAGAGATGAGCATTTACGCTTATTTGTGCGATGGCTATCTCAGCATTAGGTCGAGTCTCATTCTCTTTCGGTTTTATTTCCATAACCGGAGAAACTCTATCACTGTCGGTAATCCATACATTACTGGGACTCTTAGCTTTTCCGTTAGGAGAGAACGCGTCTATCCCCGCATTAAGGCTAGCGAGTCGGTAAAACAGTGGCCATCAACCTTTTTATATCACAAGGATATTCCTGCTCCCGGCAAAGCTATTACTTTGCTGGATTTTTTCGATGGTGCCGCCACGCCCCAAGAGTCCTGGGATGCAAATGTGCCAGCTCTCAGTGATGATCTACTTCTCGCCAAGAGGCGGATTGAATATCTGATGAAGCACAAGGGCCTTAAGGGGTTCGACTTGATTCACTGCTGGCTAGCACGCCGGATCCATCCTCTCCAACACCATGGTGACTGGCTTATGCACTCCATCATGGTGTCCAAGAAGGACACTCTCCGGATCTGCTCCCGTCCTTACTCGGAAAAGGACTATGAGTCCCAAATCAAATGGTTGATAAGGGAGCGGGTTGAGAGGAAAATCCTAGACCTATCTTTGGACACGCATACGGCGGATAATCCCGTAATTCCAGTAAGCTTCCAACAATAACTCAAATTATGTGTTCATCTTTACATTATTGTCTCTTTTTGCAATGCTGAGATATTTCTTCTTTTCAGCTTGCTAACCTCCCCGAGTTGGAGCTTGCTCCTCTCGAGGGATATCCTCCTGAGATATCTCAGGATGATGGAGAACTAGTTCCCCTGCCGGATACCTTTACTTGAAAGCATAAGGCTCTGACACTGGCTATTGGCACCAAAGAAGTGCCCATTATGAAGAGGTAACTTTCCTCACAAGGTTTCTATATTTTATTTCTTAATTATTTCCGAGGTGTAACGTTCTTTGTTCTATTACCTCCTCAGAGCTAAACAGCTCACCAAGGGCAAGGGGAAAGGAGGCTCGTCAAAGCCCCTACGCCAGTCAAAGTTGAATTTGACTTCTCCTGCCACATCACCTCCGACTCCTGCCCCTCAGCCTTCTGCAGTGCCAGATATTACTCCATCTCCCACTGTCATAGAAGATCCGGCTCAACAAGCAGAGCCAACGATCCTCGGCTCGCGAACTGACATCACCATGGGTGACTCAGGTTTTGATAAGGGTGAACCCTCTTCGGGTAATGATCCCTCGGCAGAGGTCTTCGCTGAAAACCTCCTCAACAATCCGGGTCTTGCCAAACTTGGTATTACTCGGAAATCTGTGGACGAGATCCAACGGCTAGCCCAGCAATGCTTGGAAAGCCGGAACATTACTGCCGAGGAGGAGGCACAACAAGCAGAGGACGTCAAGTACTGTGAACTCCTACTGCCGAGGACGAGGGGTGAGAGCCGGTGTGCTTGCCACCACCAGTAATCCTACTCACCCTAGCCAAGAAGGTTAGCACAGAGGTGACTATGAGCTTAATCAATCTCACTCATGAACATTATGTAAGTCGAATTCCAACTCACATTTTTTACTTCATATCATATCCTCTAGCCTAAGCATGAAGTTGGATAGATAGTCTAGATTTATGCTTCCATAGGATGCCAAAGAATGAACTAATGTAGCCCCATGGCTCATGCTGATATTAGTAAAAATATTAGCCCGAGTCTTTAGTAGACTTCTAACTCTGGGTATTCTAACTTACAGAAAGTTAATTCGTATAACCAGGAATTGTTGAAGAATATCTGCAACAAGCGAAGAGAGATCATAGCTCTCCGGCTTGAAAATGCTCAGTTGAAAGTGTCAAGGGATGAGGCTAAAGGTAAAAATTTCAGTCTTTGAACCTTGCTCTTTTATTTCATAGTTAAATTATTTATTCAACTGTTGCTCTTTTTGCTTACAGCACTGGTAAAACAATCATGTGCTATGATTGAAGAAGCCAAGAATCTGAAGAACCTGGAGGTGGAGAACACCGACTTACGTTGGGAGATGGACAAGTTGAAGGCGGATTACGAACGGAGCATTTCTCAAGTTCTTGAATCCTCTTCTATGGCCATCGAAGAACATGATCGAAGGATCACGGCCCATGATCAAAAGATCTCGGATATCAACGATGCATTGTTCAGAGACAAGGACATCACCGAGGCACTCTGGGATGAACTCCAGAACCTTAGGGAAGAGAATACAAAACTTGACAATGTCATCTTCGGTATGTTTTCTTTCTAACTTTCAGGTTTTTCCGACTCTTGGAGTTCGGATATATTTACTAACCTTTTGCATTACATGTGCAAGTCCTCTGAACTTATCGGATTCTGCCTCCACCTAGTCTCGCACCAGCTGGCTTACACAAGTCGGTGATTTGCTTCATGATTTCCGCCAATCCTTGGAGGATATTGGCAAAGTTCTTAAGGTTCTGGACATGCATAGAATGTTCGGCTTTGAAGTGCGAGACAAGGCCAAGGAGATGCCCCAGCTCATCCAGGACTGGACATGTCTTATGTGTGAACTGCAGCATAGAACGCTCTCACCATGGTTATGAGCTACCATGGAAGCATGGAAATATGGCAAGTAACCAGAGGGTATTTGACTGTGGATGAATGTCAACACCCGGATTTTTAATTCCAGATGCCAGTTATGCCATACATCACAATCCCAGGATTACCATTTTTGCGAGACATAACATATTGGATATCACAGTACATCATCCATTACAAACCATAATAAGGTCTTACAAAAATAAAGGATCTCATGATCCAGTCTTAGTACAATCAGGTAGCAGAATAAATAGCATAGAGGTGGGGTCCATCTTCAGAGTCACAGGAAATGCTGATGATGGTAGATGATCCTAGTTGTCGTAGCCGTCCTGCTGTCCTCCTTCAGGGTAGTCCTCCTCATAGTCAGGCCATAGGAATAGCCAGGGACAAAATCCATGAGTACTCTTTAAGTACTCGCAAACTACCACTAACAAGTAGGATAGTTCTAGTAGGAACGCTAACTCTAAGTTTATTTGTAAAGTTAAGTTTGAAACCTAAGCTGAGTTCAGAAACAAAGAAAGATAAAACAAAGTTTGAAATCACCTAAGTAGGAACTTAGTTGTCATAGTCACAACTCTGTTGTGGTCCAGTCATGTCACAATTCATTTCATAAGTCATTTTGAAAACATCTGACAACGGAACAGTATGGCCACTACAACTGTCCATAACCGCGTACGCAACTATTCGAATAGTTTGACACTCTGCAGAGGTGGTACACTTTCACCACAAGATTCGATACATCTGTCAGGGATAACCCTGAATCATCATACTTAGTATGCAGATAACCTTTCCTTTACACACCCTAGTATAAGCACCTCTCCTATGAGCATGGCCCCCCAGCCATGACCATCTGTCATCCTGGGCACTGCATAGGTGGAAAACATTGAGAGGTAGCCTCAGCTCAAACCTCTCCCACGAGGGAACTAATACTAATGCATATAAACTTCCGGCTAAGCCTTACCCAATTCAGGTATTGTGGTTGTATGGTAAAAATTGGAATGGTATCGCATCTGAACCCAACCATCAGTTTTGTAAAAGGGCTAAGGCTCATGCCTCAACATTTTCATCATCATAAACCATTTGTGTTTCTCAACACATGTCAAAACATCTGAATAGAATGACTCATCATTCCGAGGTTTTCACAAGTCATTTTCACCAAGTATTCCCATCTAGAGTGAATCAAGTTTTGGTTTAGTTCCAACTACTAAGTTAAGAGTGTTCACTAAGGTGGGATGCTAATCTCAATCTCACGCCATAGAATGACATCTAAGTCTAACTAGATAGGTCAAGTTTTATACTCTTTATGCTACCTTTAAACAAGTAAAGGACTTTGGTAAAATAAAGAAGGTAAAGCTTGTAAATAAAACTTGGAATATGTATAATTCAAAATGATATAACCAAAGCATGCCTAATGCCTTTGCTTAGGTTATCTAGCTTGCAAGGTTTAGCTTGCTAATAAAAGCTTGCATAGTTAAGACACTTGCAAGTGTTAGCTTGCATGGTTAACTTGTATAATGCTAGCTTGCTAACAATAGCTTGCATGTTAATGATGGCTCGCTTTGGTTGGTGAAGTGGTTGAAATTCTCTTCCTCCTCTTTGATGATCTATTATCATCACAAGCACCACAAGGTTTAATGATCTAGCTTCATTCTTTTTATTTGAGAAAAGTAATTTCTACTCATTGAAATTAACTAAAATTTGATATTCTCCAATTAAAATATGGGATCATATGGGAATTCTAATATATGGGAATGTGATTTAAGGGGTGGATCATATTTTAATAAGTTTAAGTTTAATAATTAATGATTTAAAGTGACTAGAAATGCCTATATAGCATTATTTTGGTACTAGTCCAAAGTCACTGCATGCAAACCTTAATATTATTACATATTCAGATAGGTATGGTTAAATGTGAGTTTTGAGAGTTGGAATCAACTCAAAAGCTATTATCGTTGATTTTAGAAAAATGTTTGAATATGAAAAAGCTTATGTCTTGTTATTTTTGCTAGGAGAGATCTCTAACTCTAAATGATTTAAATCTAACGGGCTTGGATAGAGTTTTTAATTATCTTTCCAACAAAATTGGAATCACTCAATTTGGATTTGTACCACTCCCTGAATTGATTTTTAAACTAAAGGACAGATTCTAGTTTAAGTCTAAAAAGAAAAATATTTATTTGAATCTGCTTGGTTGTGCAGGAACACTAATGGGCCGGCCCAGTGACGCTCAGCGGCACAGCGAGAAACTGACAAGGGGGGTCCACATGTCAGCGGCACTTTACACGCGAAGCGGTATGGGGGGATATGGACTAGGATTAGAACTAAATCTAACGACTGAGGCTTATCGTCGACGATGGACCTGTCGCTGGTGAGACTGAACCCTAGCGCGGTCAGTGGGGGTGTAGTGGGGACATACCAGGGCTCCAGCGAGTGCGGCGAGGCGGGCAAACGAACGAGTAGACGACGGCAGGCTCAAGCGAGGTCACGGCAGGGGCTGAGGTGGACGAAATCGACGGGAGCTTCTCCTCCTCTGCTGCGGCTGTCTCCGGCGGAATTCCGGTGATGGGTGGCTCGAGCGGCTCCGGCGAGAGAGGGAAACAATCAGTGGAGCGAGGGGAGTGGAATGATGTGGCGATTGAGGTTGGGGGTGGCCTCCTTATATAGGCTCGACGAGGGGACCGAAGGGTGTGGGCGGAGCTCGTCGGTGACGACGACACAGGGGGCTACCGGCGTGGTAGAGGTAGGAGGACGGTGGGCGGTTCCCTGGCGATCATCGAGAGCTTAATGGCGACACTAGGAGCGGTGGCTAGCAGTCGGGAGCTTCCCGCGCTCTACGGGACAGAGGAGGTGCTCGACGGGGTTCCTGGCGACTATGGGTCACGCGGCGGTGCACGACCGTGTCTGGCGGGGTGGGGTGGTCAAGGCGGAGCGGCGCGCGCGGTCTGTGGTCGAGGCGCGGTCTGTGGCATGCTGGCGGCATGGGCGTTCTGGCGTTCTCTAGCTGCACGCAGAGACTTAGTGCGTGGCGTTTCCTCGGTGGTCCAGGGGCTAGCAGTGATTGTGGGGTGGACCGTGGGCGGCGGTGAGGTCACGCCTCACTCCCTGGAGCGGCGGAGAGGGGCTGATGGTCTGCTGTGGCTTGGGCAAGGATGGCCGGCGAGCATGGCCTCGGGGTGGCGTGGTACTGGCGCTATGGACTAGGGGATGGGTTAGTTTAGGCTTGGTTAGAGCTAGGAGGGATAGATGGAGTAAGTGGGGTTCAATTGGGTGGCAAACTTATGTAGAAACAGTGATATCACTAGTGAGTTAGTTCTGTGCATCCGCATGAACAAAAGATTTGAATTTTTCAAAGATTTTTGTTGGAGTTGTTTATCTTATGCTTAAGCATCTAGGTTTGCTTGGGATCTTCAAATAGAATTCATTTGAGTGATTTTTGAAAAAGTGGGTTCTAGACATATGAACTAGATTCCATTTTCCAATGTCATTTAAAATTAGAGTTTGAATGTTTTTGGGATGACACAAAGTGGGCCTTGGTACATCACTACTTGTACTAGCAAGGGGTGCAAAGATCCACAATTGTCTCTGTTGGAAATTGAGTGCTAGGAATACCCAAAGTGGGCTAGGTGATTAAAATGGCAAAAGTGACCATTTCCTTTATTTAATTCTTGTTGATTTCTTTTTTCCTTGGTTTTTGCTTGGGAATGATCTAGATGATGTGACATTCATCATAGAACCATTTTACAACCATTATAACAAACAATAGTGGCCTTTCAAACAACTCCAATTTAAATGCAACACTCATATGCATGCTTAAATATTTTTAATAGAAAAAGTTTTTGTTAACCCTAAATTGGGTAGATTTGATCTTGATTACCTGGATTAAAGTTTTGGGATGTTACAAACCTTCCCCCTTAAACAAAATCTCGTCCCGAGATTTAAGAAAGAAAACTAGTAATTAAAGAGATCTGGGAACTTAGTCCTAATGTAATCTTCTCGCTCCCAAGTGGCTTCTTCTTCGGTAAGGTTGCACCATTGGATCTTGAGAAATTTGATACTCCGGGTCCTGGTGGTTCTGTAGGCTTCCTCCAAGATATGGATGGGCACTTCACGATACACCAGATCCTTGTTGATATCAATAGCTCGGTGATCGATGTTCTTGAAAACTTCAGTCTTCTCAGGCACTTCTAAGCATTTGCGAAGTAACGAGATATGGAACACATTGTGGATGGCTGACATCTCTTCTGGAAGTTCCAGTTGATAAGATACTTCTCCTCGGCGGTTTAGAATCTTGAATGGTCCGATATATCTAGGGGCTAACTTTCCTTTCAGACTAAAATGTTGCGTTCCCTTCAATGGCAAAACCTTGAGATACACAAAATCTCCAACTTTGAAAGTCAGGTCTCTCCTTCTCTTGTCAGCATAACTCTTATGTCTAGATTGGGTGGTCTTGAGGTGCTCATAGACTTTGTGAACCTTCTCTTCGGCTTCTCGGAGAATGTCGGGTCCAAACATCCGACTCTCTCCTACTTGTGACCAATTCAAAGGGGTACGACACTTTCTTCCATATAAGAACTCAAATGGTGCCATTTGCAAACTGGCTTGATAACTGTTGTTATATGAGAATTATGCAAAAGGCAGACAATCTTCCCATTTTGATCCATATTCAAGCACACAAGCTCTCAACATATCCTCTAGGATTTGGTTGACTCTTTTAGTCTGTCCATCGGTTTGCGGGTGATAAGCGGTGCTGAAATTCAACTTGGTTCCTAATCCTTCTTGGACTTTCTGCCAAAATCTCGAGGTAAATTGGGTTCCTCGATCTGACACTATGGTCTTGGGGGTTCCATGCAACTAACAATTCTAGCTATGTACAGCTCTGCTAGCTTTGAACTCTGGTAGGTTGTCTTGACAGGTATAAAATGAGCTAGTTTGGACAGCCTATCAACAATGACCCAGATTGAGTCATTTCCCCTACTCAAAGTAGGCAAACCGGTGATAAAGTCCATCCCGACGGAATCCCATTTCCATTCCAGAATCTGCATTGGTTGCAACAGTCCTGTGGGTCTCTGGTGTTCCGCTTTGACTCTCTAACATATATCACACTTGTCGATGTAGCTTCCGATTTCTCTCTTCATCTGGTGCCACCAAAATTTCTCCTTCAAATCCTGATACATCGTTGTTCCTCTGGGGTGGATAGAATAAAGAGTATCATGAGCTTCTTGCATGATAACTTGCTCCAGCTCTGAATCTACTGGCACACAGATACGGCCTTCTTCGTCTTTGATGAATCCTTCTTCGTCTTTGATGAATCCAGGTACCTTTCATGTACTAATACGACGTTTGATTCCGTCGATACTTTCATTTCCCTTCTAGGCTTCCTTGGTTTGGCTAATCAAAGCGGGTTGAAGTTCAATGCTAGCTAAAAATCCTTTGCTAACTAGCTCAGTTCTAAACTACTCCAACTCCTCATATAAACTTGGTTGGTTCTCCTTGATCATAGTGTTTAGCCTACATGGCAATATGCTAAGAGCATCCGCTACCATATTGGCTTTGCCGGGATGATAGTGAATGTCAAGGTCATAATCCTTGATAAACTCTATCCATCTCCTTTGCCTCATATTCAGCTCCTTCTGAGTGAAAATATACTTCAAGCTTTTGTGATGTGAGTAAATCTCACAGCGATTACCCATAAGATAATGACGCCATGTCTTTAATGCTAAAACTACGGCTGCTAACTCAAGATCATGGGTCGGATAGTTCTGCTCATGTTGCTTCAGTTGTTGAGACAGATATGCAATGACTTTGCCTTCTTGCATCAATACACATCCGAGACCAATCTTGGATGCATCACAATACACATCAAACGGCTTCTTGATATCTGGCATGATCAATATTGGGGCTGAAATCAATCTCTTATTCAGCTCTTGGAAACTTGCTTCACATTTGTCGGTCTATTCAAACTCCTTGTCCTTCTTCAACAATTGGGTCATGGGTCTTTCTATGCTCGAAAATCCTTCTACGAACTTGCGGTAGTATCCCGCTAATCCGAGAAATGCACGGACTTGGGTTTGAGTGGTTGGGGCTTCCCATTCTTTGACATCCTTGATCTTGGCGGGATCAACAGCGACTCCTCCGGCAGACACAATATGTCCTAGGAATCCTACTTCTTTCAGCCAAAACTCACATTTGCTGAACTTGGCATACAACCGATACTCTCTAAGGGTTTCAAGGATGATTCTAAGATGTTGCCCATGCTCTTCTTCTGACTTGGAGTAGATAAGGATATCGTCGATAAACACAACGACAAACTTATCCAGAAAATTCATAAAGATCTTATTCATGAGATTCATGAAAAAGCAGGGGCATTGGTTAATCCAAAAGACATGACCGTATACTCGTATAATCCATAACGAGTAGTAAAGGCGGTCTTCGGAATATCCATTGCATGAATCTTAAGTTGGTGATAACTAGTCCTAAGATCGATCTTAGAGAACACATTTGCTCTAGTCAACTGATCAAATAGATCCTCTATCTTTGGCAAAGGGTACTTGTTCTTGATGGTGACATCATTCACCTTCCTATAATCTGTGCACAAACGGTTGCCTCCATCTTTCTTGTCGACGAATAATACTAGCAATCTGCATAGTGATGCTCTTGGTTGAATCAAGCCTGTTGCCAACATAGCATCCAGCTGCTTCTTCAATTCCACTAACTCCGAGGGGTTCATGCTATAGTGTCTCTGGGCTATGGGTCCGCTTCCGGGGATTAGTTGAATCATGAACTCAATATCCCTATCCGGGGCATACCCAGCAATTCATCTGGGAATACATTGGGGTATTCATAGACTACTCTGACTTGGTCAATGCTGGGTAGGGCTAGACTGTTATTACACTTGAATTGACGGGGCATGGTATCAGATATATGCTCTACTGATACTCTAGAGCTACCGGTCATTGTGATGGCTTTCTTGGCACAGTTTATCAATCCTTTATGCTTTGACATCCAATCCATTCCTAGTACCACTTCCAAACCTTTGGTTCCAAGTACTATTAAATTAGCATAAAAATATATCCCATGTAATCTAATAGGCACAACTTTGTATATTTTTCTAGCTTTTGTAGTTGAACCACGGATTTGAACTATCATGATATGCTTCAAGTTGGTTGGGTGGATCTTACTAGTGCATGCAAATTCTTTGGTGACAAATGAGTGCGATGCTCCCGAATCAAACAACACTCTTGCTAAGACTGAGTTGACATAAAACATACCCAGCACTACATCTGGCGCTTCTTGGGCTTCTTCGGCGTTCATGTGGAAGAGACGGCCGTTGCGGTTGTTAGGGTTCCCTGGGGCGAATCTTCTTCCTGGTTGAACACAACACTGCTGTTGACCTGGGGCATTCACATTGGCAGTGGCGGCAATCTTCTTGGGACACTCATTGGAATAGTGACCCTTCACTCCACACTCGAAACAAGTGATCTGAGACTTGTCTTTCGCTGCCACGGGCACAACATTGCTTCCAGTTCTGGGTGCAGTGTTGTTGTTATTGTTGTTGTTGTGCTTGGGAGGTGCACGGTTGAAATTGCTGGAGTTGAGGGTGATTGTTGTTTCCTCCGGACTTCACATTTCCTATGCTACGGTTGGGGTAGCTTGGGCGAGACATTGGGGGTCGATTGTTCCTCAGTGCATATCCCGCAGAAGGGTTGGGACGGTACTTCTGGTGACTACTGGATCCAGCTTGGTGCATCATACGACGTTTGCGGTTGTCGTTTGCTTGATTAATCTTACCTTCCATCTGAATAGCAGAGTCGACTAGATCTTCCAGATCCTCAAAACGGATGTTGACGAGGACAATCTGCATCTCATCATGCAGTCCGTTCAGGAATCTCTCTTTCTTCTTGGCCTCCGTGTTGATCTCATCATGTGCATACCTGGCTAGAGACAAGAATTTGTCATGGTACTCCACTACAGTCATTCTGCCCTGATGTCTACGCACTTCTATTCTTGTAGACAGTTGTTGGGCCTCCAAGTGCAGAGGTTTGTAGAACAGCATCAAGTTTTCCCTTAAGTGGATCACCCAAGGTTTATCAAACTCAGGGAGGAAGTGGTCAAAGGTATCCCGTCTCAAGCAACCCTGCAATCAAGATACAAGAAGTCTCTTGTGTCCCCAACACACCCAATACACTTGTCAGGTGTATAGGTGCACAAGTTCGGCGAAGAGATAGTGAAATACAAGTGGTATGGATATAAGATAACGGTGCTAGAAAATAGCTTGATGGCGTGGAAGAGACTAAAGGAAAACTGAAATAAAGATGGAAGCAAGCAAACATGTAACATATCTAGTTGCAAACGGTGTTTCAATGCTTAGAAACAAGGCCTAGGGATCATACTTTCACTAGTGAACATTCTCATATAAATATCTTCTCTTTATGATACTACTCTTAACTACTCTCCGGTTGGACACTCTAATCCATGGTAGGGTTATAACATCACACCTCAAAGTCCGCTTTCCCCATCTAGATAACCCCACACTATCACCTTGAGTACTATATTGTTCAAACAAACACCACAATTTCATAAAGACATCCAACTCCAAATATAACTCATAACAAGTATTTGTAATCTCTAGCCTAAGTATCACCATGGTGTGCACACTGACAACTTCACACACATGGGGAGAGCAGAGATCTATTAAAGCACTTGAGTAGCAAGGTAGATCTATAGATTACAAGCTCATGATCTCAATAAGATCATGCATAGAGAGAGAGATGAACACATAGCTACCAGTAGAACCCTTAGCCTTGACAGAGAACTACTCCCTCCTCATCATGGGAATCAGCAATGGTGATGGAGATGGTGGTGGAGATCGATGGAGATGGCTCCGGGGCACTTCCCCGTTCCGGCAGGGTGCCGGAATAGAGACTTTTTGTCCCCCGAATCTCCCCTTCGGTGGAAGTGGCACTGCGAAAATTTTCGTGGCTAGAGGCTTGACGACTTAGGGTTTATGCATCGACAGGCTCTTATAGGCGAGAGGGGAGACCGAGGGGGTGCCGGAGGGGCTCACACCACCCCCTGGCGCGGCCTGGCCTGGCCCGCGCCACCAGGTGGTGTGGCCACCCTCTGGCCCTTCTTCGTCTTGTATTCTGGCTCCAAGTGTCCCCCGGTAAATAATAACTTTGGCTTTTGTCCCGTCCAATTCCGAGAATATTCATTTTCTGACTTCCTGGAACCAAAAAAAGAGAAAATAGGCAGCTGGCACTGTGGCTTTTGTTAATAGGTTAGTCCAAGAAAGTGTATAGAAAGTACTCCAAAGTTGGAACAAAACACAAGAAAGTAGATAATACCAAGCATGGAACATCAAAAATTATGGATACGTTAGCAACGTATCAACATCCCCAAGCTTAATGCCTACTCGTCCTCGAGTAGGTAAGTGATAAAAAGAAAGAATAATTTCTGAGGTGACATGCACCATCATAAACTTGATCAAAGTATTTGTAAAACATTCAAAGCTGGGATCATAGTACTTCAATCATAACATGAAAGACAAAGTTCTAGCAATAAGACAAAGAAACTATGTTGCAAAATGAAAAGGCACAAACAAAAGATTCATGAATAACAATGCTTGCAAGACGTTTGTTTGTTTCACATAAAGAAAACATAGCATAGTGGCATTCAGCTTGTCCCTCATAGAGTAGCGAACATAAATGCATAGGGCACCTTCAAAGTTCATAAGAGTGACTAGATACAAAAAGTTTAAAACAAGCAATATCAAAGCTATTCATCAATCAACAAGTCTTGGGACAATGCACATAGAACTAAGCATTACCACTATGCTCTCAAAGTAGGTGCATAAAGATAGAAGGTGGAGACTCAATATAATGGTGGAAGAAAGGCCTTCATAGAAGTAAGTGGGGATTCAAGTCTCATAAAGAGCTTCCAAAAATTATGGTACTTAATAGCTTTCAGCTCTCATTGCCCCTATCATAAGCATATTGAAGTGATTAAGGTTAAAGTGAACAAACTATGGTGTATATGCTTGACGAAGTATAAGTTGGAAATCTCATGTCCCTTGAATACGAGGGCCGCTCCTTATGTACTCAAGTTTAATCACCGGTAAGTTCTTGTCATCGTAAGTACATGTGTATCATTGAGAACCTCCAACGGGGTACCCCTTGCCCGATGATATGGAAGAATCACCATATCAAAATGACAAGGCAAGCAGACAACGAGCATCTCAACAATCTTCTTATTTACCATGGGAATATGGTGCTTTTTTTCTCTCTTTCCTCTTTTCATAATCTTTTTTTTCTCAATATCTGACTCTTTTTTTCATAAGAAGAATGCTTCATAGACAGCTCATTATGGTTACGCTGCAGGTTTCCACCATGTCAGCATGGATTAGACCAGCGGCCTAGGCGTTTCTCTAACACATATACGTAACTCCATGGACTTACAAGCTCCCCTTTCATTTCACACCGACGACATCCTTAGACAAAACAACATGATATCAACTAGGTATAAAGTACAAGTGCAATGTTGAAAGCATTCCCCATGACAACATGGTTCTGCTAATCCCCAACAAATAAGTTCAAGCATATACAACACAGACAACACAATGGTTCAAGTTTATTAAGGGCAAGAAAAGTAAAGTGTGCCATCAAGTTTGTGAGAGCTTTAATCACTAGTTTTCTCATAACAAGTTTAATTTGGTAGATAAAAACATGAATATAGTTGGAATAGCATATGCTAACAGGTAGGTATGGTGGACTCTTTGGAATAACTTGGTTTAGGGAGTTGGATGCATGAGTGGAACTCATACTTGGTTATGGAGGCTAGCAAAAGACTAGGAGCGACAAACTAAGAGAGAAATAATGGCCATAATCATGCAAAGCGACAAAACATCATTGATAAAAGCATAAAGTGATACTACAAGTTGAACCCAAATATAGTATAAAGGCTTATGGTGACTTTGGATAGTCATAACATGGTGTGAGCATGCGCCAAGTCAACCCAAATAAAGTATCAAAGGAGAATACCACAATACTATCCTTTAATATGCTAAAACAACGCATGATTCATCCAAGGCACATTAAGAAATCTCAATTGTTTATAACAAGTCATCCTAAAGCAAAGAATACTAAGCATAAAGCCAAAACAATATCAAGCATGGCATGACAAAGCATAGGCCACAGTAAAAAACAAGCTCTCTTTACCACTTAAGCATGAACTTTCCTACTCTTTTCCAAACGAAACCAAACTATTTGAAAACCAATGTATGAAAGAGGGGGTCCAACCAATTTATTCAGAAAACTAAGCAAACAAAGCAAACGAAAAACTAAAACAAAAACGAAAAACAAGACACTCCAAGAACAACACAACAATGCATGAAACAATAAAAATGAAGCGTTTGGAAGAAACCTGGGATTTTTGTTGATGAAGAGGGGGATGCCTTGGGCATCCCCAAGCTTTGACACTTGTACTTCTTGGATATTTCTTGGGGTGACACGTGTGGCATCCCCAAGCTTGAGCTTTAGTACATTCTTCATCTCATTACTCATTCCTTCCATACACCTGAAATTTTTTCCTTCATACAAAACTTCACACAATCTTTATTAGCAACATTAGTGCACTCAAGATAATAGGTCTTTAGGTTAAGTTTCAACACCAATAAAACTTCCATTAAAACACAAGATACTGTATCACTTCCCTCAAAAATCTCAATTCCCCAAAAGAACTCAAAAAGGAACCAACAAGAAGCGAATGCAAATAATGGCCGAAATCTGTCAAAACAGACCAGCAGGTAAACACGAATTTTTTCGAAGACCTTCTGTTGCTCAAATCGAAAAGTATTGAACTAATGAAATTTAGATAACAACCTGGGGCAGAAGCACAAAAATTAACACCTCAAAACTACGTACAGAAATTTTACACGAATTTTTACGGTAAAGCACAGAAATCTGTTTCAGGACAGCAACTTTCCCAATCATTACTTCTCTCTCATTAGAGGTTACTCTTGGCAAAAAAAGCAAATAAAAAGGATAAGGAGCGGTTATTACTGAAGTAATAACTTCCAAGACTCATCTAAAACTTTTGGGTATCTCCCAAAAAGTACTTTTCTTTAACGCCTTTAAGTTAGGCTTGATAGTTTGAGAAGATGCTCACATAAGAAATATGAATTGAAGTAAAAGAGAGAATCAAGAAGCAAATTCAAAGAACATTTAATTCTAACCTACTTCCTGTGCATAGGAATATTGTAAAGAAATAAGTCATGAAAGCACAAAGCAACAAGCATAGTAAAGCAAAACAAGTGCAACTTCAAGACTTTCAACATAAAGAGGGGAAACTTAATATTATTGAGATGCATAAAACCATGGTTCCCTCTCTCATAATAACTTTCAGTAGCATCATGAATGAAATTAACAGTATAGCTATCACATGAAACATTCTTATAATGAGCCACATGCATACAAGAATTATTACTCTCCCTATAAGCATAGTCATTCTTATTAATCGTAGTGGGAGCAAATTCAACAAAATAGCTATCATTATTATTCTCATTACCATAATCATCAAATATAGGAGGCATATTGTAATCATTAATTTTCTCCTCAATAGTAGGTGGACTGAAAATATGATATTCATCATTATTGGAGGCATAGTATCATCAAAGTAAAATTTCTCCTCCGTGCTTGGGGGACTAAAAAGATCATTTTCATAAAAACTAGCTTCCCCAAGCTTAGACTTTTACATAGCATTAGCAATAATGGTGTTCAAAGAATTCATACTAATAACATTGCTATTAGCATGAAATAAAGTTCCATAGGTTTTTTAATTTTCTCTTCAAACACTTCATGTCCTAACTCAATATAAATACTATAAAGCTCTCTAATTTTGTTGTTGTTTTCCATTAAGCCTAACTAGTGAAAACAAGAAACAAAAGACAAAATTGCAGAATCTAAAGGAAATAACTTCGAGCACTCACACCGGAGGATGTGAGTACCTTTTACCTTACCTCCCTGGCAACGGCGCCAGAAAATAGCTTGATGTCTACGCACTTCTATTCTTGTAGACAGTTGTTGGGCCTCCAAGTGCAAAGGTTTGTAGAACAGCAGCAAGTTTTCCCTTAAGTGGATCACCCAAGGTTTATCGAACTCAGGGTGGAAGTGGTCAAATGTATCCCATCTCAAGCAACCCTGCAATCAAGATACAAGAAGTCTCTTGTGTCCCCAACACACCCAATACACTTGTCAGGTGTATAAGTGCAGAAGTTCGGCTAAGACATAGTGAAATACAAGTGGTATGGATATAAGATAACGGTGCTAGAAAATAGCTTGATGGCGTGGAAGAGACTAAAGGAAAACTGAAATAAAGATGGAAGCAAGCAAACATGTAACATATCTAGTTGCAAACGGTGTTTCAATGCTTAGAAACAAGGCCTAGGGATCATACTTTCACTAGTGAACATTCTCATATAAATATCTTCTCTTTATGATACTACTCTTAACTACTCACCGGTTGGACACTCTAATCTATGGTAGGGCTATAACATCACACCTCAAAGTTCACTTTCCCCATCTAGATAACCCCACACTGGCACCTTGAGTACTAGATGGTTCAAACAAACACCACAATTTCATAAAGACATCCAACTCCCAATATAACTCATAACAAGTATTTGTAATCTCTAGCCTAAGTGCCACCATGGTGTGCACACTGTCAACTTCACACACATGGGGAGAGCAGAGATCTATTAAAGCACTTGAGTAGCAAGGTAGATCTATAGATTACAAGCTCATGATCTTAATAAGATCATGCATAGAGAGAGAGATGAACACATAGCTACCGGTAGAACCCTTAGCCTTGATAGAGAACTACTCCCTCCTCATCATGGGAATCAGCAATGGTGATGGAGATGGGGGTGGAGATCGATGGAGATGGCTCTGGGGGTACTTCCCCGTCCCGGTAGAGTGCCGGAACAGAGACTTTCTATCCCCCGAATCTACCCTTCGGTGGCGGCGGCACTGCGGAACTTTTCATGGCTGGAGGCTTGACGACTTAGGGTTTATGCATCAGGAGGCTCTTATAGGCGAGAGGGGAGACCGAGGGGGTGTCGGAGGGGCCCACACCACCCCCTGGCATGGCCTGGCCCACACCACCAGGTGGTGTGGCCACCCTCTGGCCCTTCTCCGTCTCGTATTTTGGCTCCAAGTGTCCCCCGGTAAAATAATAACTTTGGCTTTTGTCCCTTCCAATTCTGAGAATATTCATTTTCTGACTTCCTGGAACCAAAAACAGCAGAAAACAGGCAGCTGGCACTGTGTCTCTTATTAATAGGTTAGTCCAAGAAAGTGTATAGAAAGTACTCCAAAGTTGTAACAAAACACAAGAAAGTAGACAAAACCAAGCATGGGACATCAAAAATTATGGATACGTTAGCAACGTATCATGCCCTGCTTCAACTCTCTGAATTCATCCCTCATTCGGGTGACTAGACCCTGCGGCACGTGGGTGCGGTTGAACTTGATTTTGAAGGCTTCCCATGTCATCACTTGACCATGGTTCATTGTGCGGGTGCTGTTCCACCATGCTCTTGAATCTCCTGCAAATAGTGGGTGGTAAAAAGAACCTTCTCGTTGGCATCCACTCCTGCTACTTCTAGGTTGTTCTCCATCATCCGCAACTAGTCATCAGCATCTAGTGGGTTCTCCCAAGTGCTAATGATTGGGGGATTTGTATTCTGGAAGTTTTTGAGTTTGGATCCATGATGATCCTGATTTCCATGGTTCTGATTGTTGTGAGCCATCTGGGTGATCTGCTGTAATGTGGCTAGATTAGCTTGGCGCTCTGCCCTACTAGCTTCACGGTCTGCGATGAGAGTCTGTAGAATCTGCAGCATTGGGTCTTGCGGTGAGTTGCTCCCTCCTTGGTTTCCACGAGTCATCTGAAGATTGAGATAGATAAAGGGGTGAGAGGGAAAGTTCTAAGGTTCATGGTTTTGATTTCAAAGCTACAACTTTGAGTTTGACTCAGGTTTTGCAAGTAACTTCTTTTCATCCATTCAAGCAAAGCACACGATACAAACACACACACACCACAACATCAAAGGAAAAGATATAGTTTTAAGAACCATTCTGCAAGCTATGATAAAATGGGACCGATACTCCTCACTCTATGATAGTGCGCTAGTGCATCTACTCATCATTGATGAAGTCGGAGTCATCATCGTCGGTATAGAAGTCTACGGCATCCTCCTCCAGATAGTCATCATCATTGCTGAGGTAGGAGTCAATATCTCCTTGGATATCTTCACCTTCCTCTTCTTCTTCCTTTGCTGCAAGCCGAGCTTCTTGCTCCTTGAGGGTCTTTGTAGCACCCTGGTAAAACCACTACTAGAAAATTGCGTGTTGTTTTTATTTTATGCATCATCATGACTGCATGCTCATGTCATCATGCCACATTGCATTTGAGCATCGTCATGTGATCATGCATCTATTTGCCTCATACTATTTTACAAAGCCTATATTTTTTTTCTAAATACCCCCCTTGCTATTTCAAATGTAAAAACTTGGTCCATCTGGATTTTTATTTGCCTAAAGTATTTTACACAAAGATATTAAAAAAGTAAATACAAATAATAACACATATTTTTTTTATGGGGAGGCAGCCAAATGGCCAGGCCCAAGGCCCAGCAGCAGGCCACCTACCACCCTGCTTAGCCTAACCCCAATCCCCTGATCCAAACCCTAACCCTAGACTCCACCCGTCAGCCGCCGCCACCACTCGCCCCACTCACCACTCAACCAACCACTCAGCGACCGACCCACCCTGGACCTAGACCGACACGCTCCTGCACCCCAGCACGCTCACGAGTGACGCGCACCCCGCGTGCCGCGTCCCCCACCTCGCTCCCATCATGAGCCAGCGTCCCGCTCACTCCCCTGGCCCACCACCTCGCATCCCCCCCGCTCCCCACCAAATCCTCCCGATCGAACCCCACCTACCCCAGCACCGCGCACGCCCGTCCTTCTGCTGCCTCGTTGCGCGCAGAGCCACCTCCTACGAGCACCCTGCCTAAAAGCTCTGGCCGCCGCCAGACCAACCTCGCCCGTCATTGCGACTTGGCCTCCCTCTCCTCTCCGCCCGGAGCTCCAACCGGCCCCGACCCTGTGACCGGCGGACCTCCTCTCCGCTCGACACGAACCAGCCGTGCCCCTCTCCTCGGCCACGCCTTCCTCCCGCGAAGATCCTCCAGCCGTCGACCTTGTCTCTGTCAGGCGCCAAACCTGACGACTTCCTCTATTCGAGTACCTCGCCAGCCTTCCGCGAGCACGCGCCCCGCATCTCCGAATGGCCGCCCAAGCCCCGCGAGCACCCTGTCCTCCTCTGCTCGATCCCCACCACTAGCGCGCGCGTCTATGATCGTCGTATCATGTCGTGGTCGCCCTAAAGATGCACCTTCAGGTTGTTTCCATTGCGACCAACGTTCTGGCTCCCACAAGGTGTTTGAGAAAATGTCTACCCAGAACTTGTTCACTCACAGCATTTTATCCTTGTGTCTCGCACCCGTGTTTTGATAGAGTGTTGTACCGATGATGGCGCAACGGTCGTGGTGTGGCATGGGCAACGACCGTGTGAAGTTAGGTGAAACCAACTGAAGAGTACCAAAGCCTCGCGAAGATCTTTGTTCCCGTTTTTCTGCCCAGTTTTTTCAAAGACTACCAACACAAACCTGAGTTCGACCATCGAAGACAGAATCCCAAGTACGACGACATGAAACCCGGAGGTGATGATGCCGGACTCGAAGCTCTCCATCTCGGAATGCCAAGATCTCCTTTACGGATCCGAAGACCGAACCTAAACCTCTCCGAGACCCCAAGATCTTCGAGCCGAGATGTGTGACCTCTTTATCCGAGACTCCTATTTTGATGAATATAATATATATTGTTGCATAATTAAATCATCATGCTTGCATACATATATCGTGGGTCCGAGTTATTTTGGCGATTCACCTAAATTAAATATGGAGACCATATGTGGGCGAATCTAGTCTTATATTGGCTCCATTTAAATTGGTGTAGCGAAACGATGCCATGTTTCGCCTTGTTAAGCCAACATTTAAAATGCGGGGTATCTAAACAACATGAACCACTTAATTAATTGTCGGGACCCTGGTTGCGCTTAATTTTTCCTAGTTGCATCGCATCTTTTCCATGTCATGCACCATACCTGCATCATGCCCGATCTTCTGCCGTAGTATTAAATAGTGCATCCGGTGTTTCTTCTGGTGTTTCGCTTCTTCATGGATTAGGCCGATGGGTTGATGCGAGTGTCGACCCGATCTCCGGTGTATCTTCGATAGTGTTTCCCAGGCGAGAAATCCCCCCTTTCTACCTATTTTGCATTTATAGTCTTTATTTCCTCCTGTTGATCTATTGCTATCCGTGTTGCGATGCTTTAGTTTCCGTGCACCCTTTATATTCCTTGCAGCCTCTATATTGCCTTGGACACATCCTATTGCATGTTGTTTGATAGATAGTCGGCCTTGCGAGTCGTGGTTGCTTGCTCAGGTGCTACTTCGCGTTGTTGTCGCTCCACCGTTGTTGGAAGGTTGGCACATGTTTAATGGTGGAGATGATCATGACTTTAAATACAACTTGATTAATTGCTGGGAATAGTTATAACTAATGCAGAGGCATCGGTGGGGAATAGCAAATATTTGGTTTTTAACCGCTCACTTGTGTCCTGTAGGCCTCGAGTACTTGATACCTGTTCCTTGACTATCGCACTATCCGCATGTGGGACCATGAATCCCCTTAGCCAGAGCTTGATTCATTTCTTATTTCTTGGGGCCACAAACTAGTTTGGGAATTTATTACTATTCTGTACTTATGCCATGCCTTATTGCTTTATTTATAATTGCGTGTGGAGCGCCTGTACTGTTTAGGAACCCCGTGCCACAATTCCGCTGTATCGACAAGCCCAGTCACACTTTCGGGTTCCCAGTCGTTTACAGCCATCGCCACACACCCTGGGTCCGTCGCGGAGCCGGCTGACTTTGTAGCAGGTAGCTTATTGGGGGTGGCCCCCTGAAATATTTTATGAATCTTGTGATTGCTTTGTCGTGAAAGCCTCGTTGGGTTTTTATTTGGTTTTTCCGAGGTTGATCGTGCATGTGTTGCTATTTGTGCACCCCTGCAGGGTAAATCTTTCTAAAAGCCGTGTCCACGGTTATGGACGACTTGGACCACAGTATCTCGATCATAGACAAGCATAACTAAAGTAGTGCTATAAATTTGACTTAATATGTGACTAGTAATCAGCTTCACTACAATGGAATGGATAGTAAAAGTGCCAACAACTGGTGGAACTGGGGTGTATCGTGTCATGTTATACCTGCCTAGTAAGTATCGCGACTCCAATGGAATAAAAGTGCCAACAACTGCTGGGTTTAGGATGTCACATGCTAATTGTATCTGACTAGTAAGTACTGCAACTACAACTGAATGGTTAACTAAAACTACCCACTACTTATGCTATCAGGATGGCTCATGCTATCTATATCTGACTAGCAAGTGCTTCAACTATAACGGAATGAATAAAACTGCCAACTGTGTTAGTTCCTTGGTTTGACTTCCTTGTTTGGTCTTGAGGGGGAAAACCAGGATTGGTATGATTGGTGTTAGTATAAGGTTGGTTCCGAATAGGTCTTCCTTATCTCTCTAATAGTCGACAGTTTATCGAGTTTCTATAGGTTGTTTAGTGCATGCTTCGCTGCCGCTTCAGCCCACCATACCTATGTAGGCGAAAGCCGCCGAATTCTAGCCTCATCATGACTGCAATCTCATGTCATAATGCCACATTGCATTTGAGCATCGTCATGTCATCATGCATCTGTTTGCCTCAAACTATTTTACAAAGCCTATATTTGTTTTCTAAATACCCCCCTCGCTATTTCAAATGTAAAAACTTGGTCCATCTAGATATTTTATTTGCCTAAATTATTTTATAAAAAGATATTTAAAAAAGTAAATAAAAATAATAACACATATTTCTTTATGAGGAGGCAGCCAAATGGCCAGACCCAAGTCCCAGCCGTAGGCCACCTACCACCCCGCTTAGCCTAACCCCAATCCCCTGATCCAAACCCTAACCCTAGACTCCACCCGTCAGCCGTGGCCACCACTCGCCCCACTCACCACTCCACCAACCACTCATCGACCGACCCACCCTGGACCTAGACTGACACACTCCTGCACCCTAGCACGCTCACGAGTGACGCACACCCTGCGTGCCGCGTCCCCCACCTCGGTCCCATCATGAGCCAGCGTCCCGCTCGCTCCCCTGGCCCACCACCTCGCGTCGTCCCCCCGCTCCCCACCAAATCCTCCCGATCGAACCCCACCTCCCCAGCACCGCGCATGCCCGTCCTTCCGCTGCCTCGCTCGTGCGTAGAGCCGCCTCCTGCGAGCACCCTCCCTCCAAGCTCCAGCCGCCGCCAGACCAACCTCGCCCACCGTTGTGACTTGGCCTCCCTCTCCTCTCCGCCCGGAGCTCCAACCGGCCCCGACCCTGCGACCGGCAGACCTCCTCTCCGCTCGACCCGAACCAGCCGCGCCCCTCTCCTCGGCCACGCCTTCCTCCCGCGAAGCTCCAACGGCTGTCGACCTCGTCTCTATCAGGCGCCAAACCTGACGCCTTCCTCTATTCAAGTACCTCACCGTCCTTCCGCGAGCGCACGCCCCGCGTCTCCGAACGGCTGCCCGAGCCTTGTGAGCACCCCTCCTCCTCTGCTTGATCCCCACCACCAGCGCGCGTTTACGACCGTCGTATCACGTCGTGGTCCCCCCAGAGACGCACCTTGCAGGTTGTTTCCATTGCGATCAACGTTCTGGCTCCCACAAGGTATTTGAGTAAATGTCTACCCAGAACTTGTTCACTCACAGAATTTTATCCTTGTGTCTTGCACCCGTGTTTTGATAGTGTGTTGTACCGATGATGGCACAACGGTCGTGGTGTGGCGTGGGCAACGACCGTGTGAAGTTAGGTGAAACCACCTGAAGAGTAACAAAGCCTCGCGAAGATCTTCATTCCCGTTTTTCTGCCCAGTTTTTTCGAAGACTACCAACACAAACCTGAGTTCAACCATCGAAGATAGAATCCCAAGTACGACGACATGAAACCCGGAGGTGATGATGCCGGATTCGAAGCCCTCCATCTCGGAACGCCAAGGTCTCCTTCACGGATCCGAAGACCGAACCTAAACCTCTCCGAGACCCCAAGATCTTTGAGCCGAGATGTGTGACCTCTTTATCCGAGACCCCTATTTTGATGAATATAATATATATTGTTGCATAATTAAATCATCATGCTTGCATACATATATCGTGGGTCCGAGTTATTTTGGCGATTCACCTAAATTATATATGGAGACCATATGTGGGCGAATCTAGTCTTATATTGGCTCCATTTAAATTGGTGTAGCGAACCGATGCCATGTTTCGCCTTGTTAAGCCAACATTTAAAATGCGGGGTATATAAACAACATGAACCACTTTAGTAATTGTCGAAACCCTGGTTCTGCTTAATTTTGCCTAGTTGCATCGCATCTTTGCCATGTCATGCACCATACATGCATCATGCCCAATCTTCTGCCGTAGTATTAAATAGTGCATCCGATGTTTCTTCTAGTGTTTCGCTTCTTCACGGATTAGGCCGATGGGTTGATGCGAGTGTCGACCCGATCTCCGGTGTATCTTCGACAGTGTTTCCCAGGTGAGCAATCTCCCCCTTTCTACCTATTTTGCATTTAACGTCTTTATTTCCTCCTGTTGATCAATTGCTATCCATGTTGCAATGCTTTAGTTTCCGTGCACCCTTTATATTCCTTGCAGCCTCTATATTGCCTTGGACAGATCCTATTGCCTGTTGTTTGATAGATATTCGGCCTTGCGAGTCATAGTTGCTTACTCAGGTGCTGCTTCGCGTTGTTGTCGCTCCCTGTTGTTGGAAGGTTGGCACATGTTTAATAGTGGAGATGATCATGACTTTAAATACAACTTGATTAATTGCTAGGAATAGTTATCTCTAATGCAGAGGCATCGACGGGAAATAGCAAATATTTGGTTTTTAACCGCTCACTTATCCCCGTAGGCCCCGAGTACTTGATACATGTTCCTTGACTACCGCACTATCCGCATGTGGGACCATGAATCCCCTTAGCCAGAGCTTGATTCATTTCTAATTTCTTGGGGCCACAAAATAGTTTGGGGCTTTATTACTATTCTATACTTATGCCATGCCTTATTGCTTTATTTATAATTGCGTGTGGAGCGCCTGTACTGTTTAGGAACCTCGTGCCATGTTTCCGCTGTATCGACAAGCCCAGTTACACTATCGGGTTCACAGTCATTTATAGCCGTCGCCGCACACCCTGGGTCCATCGCGGATCCGGCGACTTCATAGCGGGTAGCTTATTGGGGGTGGCCCCTAAAATATTTTATGAATCTTGTGATTGCTTTGTCGTGAAAGCCTCGTTGGATTTTTATTGGGTTTTTCCGAGGTTGATCGTGCGTGTGTTGCTATATGTGCACCCCTGTAGGCTAAATCTTTCTAAAATCCATGTCCGCGGTTATGGACGACTTGGAGCACAGTATCTCGATCATAGACAAGCATAACTATAGTAGTGCTATAAATTTGACTTAATATGTGACTAGTAATCAGCTTCACTACAATGGAATGGATAATAAAAGTGCCAACAACTGGTGGAAATAGGGTGTATCATGTCATGTTATACCTGCCTAGTAAGTATCACGACTCCAATGGAATAAAAGTGCCAACAACTGCAGGGTTTGGGATGTCACATGCTAATTGTATCTGACTAGTAAGTACTGCAACTACAACTGAATGGTTAACTAAAACTGCCCACTACTTATGCTATCAGGATGGCTCATGCTATCTATATCTGACTAGTAAGTGCTTCAACAATAATGGAATGAATAAAATTGCCAACTGTGTGAGTTCCTCGGTTTGACTTCCTCGTTTGGTCTCGAGGGGGAAAACCAGGATGGGTATGATTGGTGTTAGTATAAGGTTGATTCCCAGTAGGTCTTTCTTATCTCTTTCTAATAGCCGACAGTTTATCGAGTTTCTATAGGTTGTTTTGTGCATGCTTCGCTGCCGCTTCAGCCCACCATACCTATGTAGGCGAGAGCCGCCAAATTCTAGCCTCGCCGTGTACTGGCCTCAGTACTGACCGCTCCCTTTTTCCTTTGCCCTTTGTCGGCACCACTTTTTGTTTAATAGGTATAAGTTCGACGTTGTTAGTAGGGTTACCTTCCGGCTTGGCCTGGGCAGGGTTATGGACGCCATTGGTTATTCTTCAGGGCTCTTAGTCCCATTTGAATCTTATCCGTACTCGGATGTTGTATCATTTTCAGTGTGATTTGGATCTTTGTATTGTATATCTGTATTCTTGACTCATGGAGTCATTGTTGTATATATATGTTCTATCGGTTCCATCGTGAACTATTGTGTAATTGTATTACTTCGTTTTCCACCCGCACATAAGTGCCTGGTGGGCATCTTTGAATCGTTTCTATGCGAATTTGGCGGGAATCGCTAAAACTTGCATAGGGTCGATTCGAGGGTGTTACAGTCTTCTCGAGGTCGGCCACCTTCTTGCGAAGATGGTCGATGGTGCGATCCTTCTTTGCGCATTGACGGCGAAGAGACTGACAATCCTTGATGAGCAGTGAGAAAGTCTGGGCCTTCTAGGCGGCAAGGGCGAGGTTATGGTTGGCGACCTCTCTAGCATTGTCCAACTCCTTCTGTCTGTCGTACAGTAGGAAGTCGAGGTTCTCCACTTGACGCTTTAGTATTGGGTGACTTGGCATCTCTAGCGGCATTCCCATGGAATCACGCCTTGCATAGTGAACAAAGCGGGTTCCTTGGATTAGGTTGACACTCAGGGCACATAGACATGCGAGATCTTCATGCATTGCCCTAGCTAATCCATCTAGCCAGCTGTTCTCTCTCACGGAGAACTGAATTCTCCTAGATACTGGTGCTTCTATCTTGCCTCGAAGATCAACAGTTACTAGCCATTGTAAATCTCCTCTTGGTGGACCCGGGAGTTGAGCTCCAAGAAATTCTGGATGCCGACGCTCCAAGAACTCAGACAATGAATCAAGATCCCTCTTGAAGATCAGTTGGCCTCCGTTGCCCAACTGGTAGAACTTGCTGTATTGGGCTTCCATCTATAAGAATTTAGGATGAGAAAGTTAGTGAAGTGATCAAGTGTGTCAAGTTTTAAGTAGTGATGTAAGAATTTGGAGGAACGTGAACTTTTTTGAGAGAAAGAATCCCCAAGGGTAAGAGAGGAAATAGTTTTCATAAATACTCACTTTGATTTTTAAAACTAAGTTTTTGTTCGGACGTCCATTCTAACTAGGGTATCCTATGGTCAGGATGGCTCTGGTACCAACTTGACAACACCCGTATTTTTAATCACAGATGGTAGTTATGCCATACATCGCAATCCCAAGATTACCCTTTTTGCGAGACATAACAGATTGGATATCATAGTACATCATCCATTATAAACCATAATAAGGTCTTACACAAATAAAGGATCTCATGATCCAGTATTAGTACAATCAGGTAGCGCAATAAATAGCGTAGCGGTGGGGTCCATCTTTAGAGTCACAGGCAATGCTGACGATGGGAGATGATCCTAGTTGTCGTAGCCGTCCTGCTGTTCTCCTTCAGGGTAGTCCTCCTCATAGTCTGGCCATAGGAATAGCCAGGGACAAAAGCCATGAGTACTCTTTAAGTACTCACAAAGTACCACTAACAAGTAGGATAGTTCTAGTAGGAATGCTAACTCTAAGTTTATTTGTAAAGTTAAGTTTGAAACCTAAGCTGAGTTTAGAAACAAAGAAAGATAAAACAAAGTTTGAAATCACCTAAGTGGGAACTTAGTTGTCATAGTCACAACTCTGTTGTGGTCAAGTCATGTCACAATTCATTTCATAAGTCATTTTGAAAACATCTGACAACGGAATAGTATGGCCACTCCAACTGTCCATACCGCGGACACGGCTATTCGAATACTTTGACACTCAGTAGAGGTGGTACACTTTCACCACAAGATTTGATACATCTGTCAGGGATAACCCTAAATCATCATACTTAGTATGCAGATAATCAAACATAACCTTTCCCTCGTCGACGACGGACCTGTCGCCGGTGATACTGAACCCTAGCGTGGTCGGTGGGGGTGCAGTGGGGACGTACCAGGGCTCCAACGAGTGTGGCCAGGCGGGCAAACGAACGAGTAGATGACGTCGGGCTCAGGCGAGATCACGGTAGGGGCTGAGGTGGATGAAATCGACGGGAGCTTCTCCTCCTCTGCTGCGGTTGTCTCCGGTGGAATTCTGGCGATGGGCGGCTCGAGCGGCTCCGGTGAGAGAGGGGAAACGATCAGTGGAGAGAGGGGAGTGGAATGGTATGGAGATTGAGGCTAGGGGTGGCCTCCTTATATAGGCTCGACGAGGGGACCGAACGGTGTGGGTGGAGCTGGTCGGTGACGATGGCACAGGGGGCTACCAGCGTGGGCGAGGTAAGCGGATGGTGGGTGGTTCCCTGGCGATCTTCTAGAGCTTAATGGCGACGCTAGGAGCGGTGGCTAGCAGTCGGGATCTTCCCGCGCTCTGAGGGACAGAGGCGATGCTCGACGGGGTTCCTGGCGACTATGGGTCACGCGGCGGTGCACGACCGTGTCTGGCGGGGTGGGGTGGTCAAGGCGGAGCGACGCGCGCGATCTGCGGTCCAGGCGTGGTCTGTGGCGTGTTGGCGGCGAGGGCGCTCTAGCGTGCTCTGGCTACACGCAGAGACTTAGTGTGCGGCGTTTCCTCGATGGTCCATGGGCTAGCAGTGATCATGGGGTGGACCGTGGGCGGCAGTGAGGTCACGCCTAACTCCCTGGAGCGGCGGAGAGGGGCTGATGGTCTACTGTGGCTTGGGAAAGGATAGCCGGCAAGCATGGCCTCAGGGTGGCGTGGTACTGGCGCTATGGACTAGGGGAGGGGTTAGTTTAGGCTTGGTTAGAGCTAGGAGGGACAGAGGGAGTAAGTGGGGTTCAATTGGGTGGCAAACTTCTGTAGAAACACTGATATCACTAGTGAGTTAGTTCTGTGCATGCCATGTGTTCGACCAAATGGCCGCATGAACAAAAAATTTGAATTTTTTAAAGAATATTGGTGGAGTGGTTTATCTTATGCTTAAGCATCTAGGTTTGCTTGGGATCTTCAAATTGAATTCATTTGAGTGGTTTTTGAAAAGGTGGGATCTAGACATATGAACTAGATTCAATTTTCCAATGTCATTTAAAATTAGAGTTTGAATGTTTTTGGGATGACACAAAGTGGGCCTTGGTACATAACTACTTGTAATAGCAAGGGGTGCAAAGATCCACAATTGTCTCTGTTGGAAATTGAGTGCTAGGAATACCCAAAGTGGGCTAGGTGATTAAAATGGCAAAAGTGACCATTTCCTTTATTTAATTCTTGTTGCTTTCTTTTTTCTTTGGCTTTTGCTTGGGAATGATCTAGATGATGTGACATTCATCATAGAACCATTTTACAACCATTAGAACAAACAATAGTGGCCTTTCAAACAACTCCTATTTAAATGCAATACTCATATGCATGCTTAAATATTTTTAATAGAAAAAGTTTTTGTTAACCCTAAATTGGGTAGAATTGATCTTTATTACTTGGATTAAAGTTTTGGGATGTTACAATGAAGATGGATAGGAGCAGGACATCAAGGCCATCATGGACTCCTGTGCCGGATATGGGTGTCACGTAGCTAACTTGGCCAGCTACGACACTCCTTTCTTCACTCGCGTGGAGATGCCTCCTCTGCCTGCCGAGGGTAATAGCTGTAGTCTCCGATGATGAACAAACCGTTTTGGATTTGAACGTCTCAGAGAGATATAAAGGCGAGGTTAATGTCTCCAATGAGCCGGCAGCTCCTACCTCTCCTCCTGCATCGTAGATCATCAGAAAAACTTTGTGTTATTCTGAAAACAATTTGGGTTGTAAATAAGTGGTTTAATACTTTTGCCGATGCTAAGATTTACTACTTGCTATTTAGAACTTTTGGCTTTATACTTATCGTGCCTTAAATTTTAACATAAGCACTTTTTGTTTTGCATGTACTTATCATTTATCTGGCTTGCTGCCTCGTCCCTTTCGTGAGTCGGCCAACCTTCAAGACGGAACTTTGCCGAGCAACGGAGCTCAATTGCTAAACCAGTTTAAACTCAGAAACAAAGCCGGCTTCCAGTACCAACAATTCACTACTCGGAAAATAAGCATAAAGTACTTTTAGAACAAACATGAGCATAAAGTACTTTCAAGTATTCTGGGATTTTCGATTGTGAAATAGTCATTCGGAAATAAGATGGTAATATTAAACTTCTCAGAAAAAATGAGGCAACCAATACTTTATTTCTCATTGAACATGTACACATATATGATTACAAAGAAAGATAAATTAAGAATAAAAGGGACATAGCTGAGCAATATTCCATGGCCTGTCTAATTCTTCTGGGTCTATACTGACTCCAGCTCTCTTTCTTTTCTTACTAGCAGGTCTTTCTTTGATTGGCCACAAATGAGTTAGATAGTAAGAACCATTGTGTAATACTCGGCTAACTAAAAAGGACCCTTCCCATACCAGGGAATGTTTGTGCTTTCTTTTCTGCACAAGCCAGAGAACCAAATCACCCTTATTGAAAGACCGGTTTCTGACTCTCTGGCTATGATACTTTCGTAGCTTTTGCTGATAGGCCGTTGATCTCATCTCAGCAACAACGCGAACTTCTTCAATTAAATCGAGATCATTTTTTCGAGAAATTTCGGCATCCTCTTCAATATACACAGCAACTCAGGGAGAAATATGAATCAAATCACTAGGAAGAACTGCTTCTACACCATAGACCAAGAAGAAATGTGTATATCTAGTTGACCTGTTCGGAGTTGTTCGTAAACTCCATATCACAGAAGGTAATTCCTCTGCCCAAGCCCCCCCAACACGTCATAGTGGTGCTTCGAGTCTTGGTTTTAGGCCTTGTAGAATTAAACCATTTGCTCTTTCGACTTGTCCATTAGCCTATGGATGTGCGACTGACGCAATGTCAAGCCGGATATTTTGTTCATCATAGAATTCGGCAAGCTCTCCCATAGAAAAGTTACTCCTGTTTTCCGTGATAATGCTATGCGGATAATCGTATCGGATTATGACATCCTCGACAAATCTTCTGCCTGTTGCTCCATCACAACTGGTGACGGGTTTAGCCTCAATCCATTTTGTGAATTTATCCACCATCACTAAGAGATGAGTAAATCCACTTGGAGCCCGTTTAAACGGTCCTACCATGTCAAGCCCCTAGACCGTGAAAGGCCATGTTATAGGTATTGTTCGCAGCTGATCAACCGAAACATGAGCTTGCTTGGCGTACTTTTGGCAGCCTTTGCATGTCTTGACTAGCCATTCGGCGTCTGCCTTGGCTGTAAGCCAGAAAAAACCGTGTAGAAAAGCTTTTGCCACTAGTGATTTGGCTGCAGCATGGTGATCGCATTCGCCTTCGTGGATTTCTCCATTCCTTCTTCCGGATATACACAACACTGAAAGACCCTAGACACACTCCGCTTATAGAGCTCACCATTAATTATAGTATAGGCTTTTGCTTGTCGGATGATCTGCCGGCTCAGAACCTCGTCTTTGGGTAATTTGCCATCTACCAAGTAATCAAGGTAGGGTTGAGTCTAGCTAGGAATTATAGCCAGAACTGCCACTAAAGGTGAGTCGGATTTGGTCGGATATTCCTCGTCTACTCCTTGTATAGAGGGAACTTTGAGGTGCTCTAAAAAAGCGCCATCCGGGACCTTTTTCCGTGCAGAGCCTATGCGAGATAATGCATCTGCTTTCTCATTTTCTGTTCGAGGGATGTGTTGAACCTCAAACCCTTCAAACAATTTAGATAGTTCATCCACGACAGCTCTATATGCTGCCATGTGCTTATTTGCATTACAAATATACGACACTTGTTGAGCTACAAGATCCGAATCTCCATAGCACATTAAACATCGGATGCCGATATCCTTAGCAATTCGTATTACATGCAGTAATGCTTCATATTCGGCAATGTTATTCATCGCCGTGAAGTGGATCTACAACACATAGAAAATTTTATCTCCTTGGGGTGATTTGAGCACCACGCCATCCCCCGAGTGCCTTAGACCCGTCAAAGTGTAAGGTCCAGTATTCCGACTCTAGGAGGGTCATATTCTCCGTTGTTTCTGTCCAATCAGTGACAAAGTCAGTGAGGATTTGGGATTTGATTGCTATACGAGGTTTGTACTCAATGTCGAAAGCTGAAAGCTCTATGCCCCATTTTGCGACACGTCCTGTAGCATCGCTGTTGTTGATTATATCTCTCATGGGAGCTGTGCTCACCATGGTAATTGGATGCTCCTAAAAATAATGCCGTAACTTACGGGATGCAAAAAACACACCATAAGCCAACTTTTGATAGTGCGGATACCGCTGCTTTGATCCAGTTAGGACCTCGCAGAGATAGTAAGTCGGACGCTACACTAGGTGTTCTTGTTTTTCCTCTGGTCTCTCCACCACCATGACGACATTGATGACTCTGTTTGTCGCAGCGAGATAGAGCAACATTAGTTCCCGTGGTTCCGGTGCTGCAAGGATAGGAGCAGATGAGAGTACTGCTTTCAGGTCTTGTAGTGCATCTTCAACTTCGTTAGTCCAAACAAACTGTTTTGTCTTTTTCAGGAGCTTGTAGAGTGGTGCGTCTCTTTCACCGAGCCAGCTTACAAACCAACTGACTACAGCAATGCAACCAGTTAGTCTTTGAACATCCTTCAGGCGAGTCAGCCTGGAAATATTGAGTATAGCCTTAATCTTCTCTTGGTCCACCTCTATGCCTCTTTGAAACACGAGGAAACCTAACAATTTTCTGGCTGGTATTCCTAAGAAACACTTCTTCGGGTTAAGCATTATGTTGTATTTTCATAAGTTGGCGAACGTTTCCTCCAAGTCGGAAATTAAGGTTTCCTTCTTTTTAGACATCACCACAATGTCGTCCACATATGCATGTACACTGCGTCCGATTTGGTCGTGGAGGCAACGCTGCATAGTGCGCTGGTACGTAGCTCCTACGTTTTTGAGCCCAAAGGCATCGTAATAAAACAGAAGGTTCCGAAGGGGGGTTATGAATGAATTTTTGAATTTGTCTGATTCCTTCATCCGGATTTGGTGATAACCGGAATATGCGTCAAGAAAACATAGGAGTTCGGAGCCTGCCGTAGAATCGATAACTTGGTCAATTCTAGGCAAAGCGAACCGATATTTGGGACAAGCCTTGTTCAAGGAAGTATAATCAACACACATCCTTAAATCAGTGGTGTCCTTTTTAGGGACCATTATAGTATTGGCCAACCACTCAGTGTGGATGACCTCTTCTATGAATCCGGCTAACTCGAGCCGAGCTAGTTCCTTAGCTATTACCTTATGCTTTTCATCACTGAAACGTCACAGGGACTGTTTGACGGGTTTAGCATTCGGGTGTACATTTAGATAGTGCTTGGCAAGTTCCCTAGGTACTCCAGTCATGTCAGATGGCTGCCATGCGAAGATATCTTGATTTTCTTGGAGGAACTTGACGAGCATGCTTTCCTATGCGCTATGTAGGCCTACACCTATCTGGGTCACCTTGGAGGGGTCATCATCCTTCAACGGTGTCTTCTTCGTCTCTTCCAATGCCTTGAACTCTGGATTCGGCTTTGTCACCTCCTTCTTCGTCGCGGGCATCTCGGACGGATCAATGGTCTTCTTGAGCTCCTGGTACTCCTAGGCGTGCAATACGGCTTCAGAAAAGGCGGCATTTCCGTCCTCGCACTCTCGTGTATTCTTCGGGTCTCCCCTGATGATGATCACGCCTTTGGGACCTAGAATTTTCATCATATTGTAAATGTAACACGGACGAGCCATAAAAGCCTAGTAAGCCGAACGTCCGAATATAGCGTGGTATGCGCTTTTGAACGGGACCACTTCGAAGGAAAGTGCCTCCGTCTGATAGTTCTTTGGAGTTCCAAAGGTAACATCCAAAGTGATCTCTCCCAGGGAATTTGCTTGTCTTCCTGGGACAACTCCGTGAAAGATCATAGAGCTGTGATTCAGCTGCGTCTCCGAGATCTGCATCCAGCGTAGCGTTTCAACATACAGAATATTGATGCTACTGCCTCCGTCCATGAGAGTCTTGGAGAAACCATAGCCGTCAATAATTGGATTGAAGACTAAGGCGTATTTTCCTTGCCTATGCAACATAGGCGGATGATCAGCACGGTCAAAGGTGATTGCCACTTCCGACCAATCCAAAAAATGTGGGACAGCCGGAACTGTTGCGTTGAGCTCATGCAGAACTGCTTTCTTGACCTTAGCTGGTTGAGATCCAAGGAAGGTGACGTAAGTGTCTTTCAAACCGGCTTGGGATTTGAAGGGTTAGCTTCCTCCATGTCGGAATCTTCCTTGGTCTCCTTCTCTTTTTTGGGATTCTTCTTTCCCTTCTTCTGCTTAGTCCTATAGCCAATGGTATCATCTTTCTTGATGTCGTCATTGAAACGACACTCGGCGTTTGTGTGAGACGAGCCCCCACTGGCATCTAAGTGATGCAAGCATGGGTTATTGGCAATGTGGCACGAGGTGTTCTTGCGCTTCTGAGCTTGTTTCCTTGGTTGTTTTGCTGACTGTGGCACATCTAGGGCGTTCAGTAATCCCTCTGCATCGTTGTTAGCATCTGCATACTTGCTTGCTGTTTCTATCATTTCTCCTAGATCAGTGACCTTATCGCACTTTAAGCGGTGACGTAGTAAACCAATTGGGAGTCCTACAATGAAAGCTTCAATCGCAATTTGGTTATTTACTCCTTCACAGGAGTTCTTGGTGTCGATCCATTGTCCAAGGTAATCTCGGCAAGTTTCTCCGGCTTTCTGGATGCAACACTGTAGGTCTCCTACCATACAGGGCCTCCGATATGTGCCTTCAAAATTCCGAAAGAACGCGCTTTGCATGTCATACCAGTTGTGGATGGTGTTATCCGGAAGTTCATTGAGCCATGATTCCGCCGTCTTCCGCAACATAAGTGGGACATATCGGGTTGCGACCAAGTTGTTTCCGCCTTTGGCGATGCAGCAAGCCTGGAAAAAATCCCGGAGCCAAGTATCTGCCTGAGCCACAACGTCCCAGGCTTAGATGTGTCTTGAGATAGCAAATCCTTCAGGGAAGTGTGTTTGTCAAATTCGTAGTCGAAAGCATTTTTGACCCACATATATCATTGTTCTCGTAGCACCGCGCCTCTATGTTGGATTTAATCCGGTGTCTCGCGTCACTTGGTGACAGGGAACGCTATCTTGGTTGTTCGCTATAGCTACAGTGCCTTGGAGCTGGACTTCGGCTGCTGCCGCCTCCTCCTCTGCCACGACGCCCTCCTTGGCCTCCTTGAGAGCCGTTGTGATGGTTTCTTCGTGGAGAGGGTGGAGCTGGTGGATTATTTCCGGCTGATCGCCGGCCTCCATCCAGAGCGTCATTATTCTGGTTCCGGGGAGGGTCTTCATTGCGACGAGCCCCCTGCTGGCTTGACTAGGCACAATGTCCGTTGTTCCTTCATCTGTCACTCCCACCGCGATGGGGTTCAGCCGGACGGCTTGAGTGTCTAGGAGGTGGCATTCTTTGACGGTCCTCCTCTTGACGTTTCTCTTTATCTTCTTCCCTGCGATCATTCGACTATTGCCGAGGAGGATTTCTTGGTCCTGCTCCACAGCTGGAGCAACGTTGCGCCAGCCACGCGCACTACTGTGGCGCTGCCTTAAAGATCCAGTTCTTGAGTAGTTGTCTTCTCGATGGTCAGAACGGTGATGTTGTTTCAGAACCCATTGGGGCCTTACGTCCTTCCAGGCTGGATCCATGCGACATTGGTCATATTGGGAGACCAGTTTTCCGCTCCCAGATTTCGTGACCTTCTGCTGCTCCAGACCCTTGGTGAGTAGTTTTATGCCCAACCGGACCTGTTCTGGGCTTGGATTATTTGCCAGGATATCTCGAGCTGTGGCAGTGTTTTGTACTGGTGTTGGATACACAGGTCTCCCTTGCTGTCAAGGCGAGGCATCCCTGGGTCCCCCACAAAGAGTTCCTTGTGGACTCCTGGAAATTGATTGTCACGCTTGTGTCATTTCTAGGTCTTCTGATGATGCAGAGAGATAAACTTCTCTGCAGTAGCTATGCGCTTCTTCTCTTCCTCGATGTTGTTGGCTTCATCCAGGAGTACTTGGTGACCCGCTTGAAAGATCACGGATGTCGCCTAGAGGGGGTGAATAGGCGGTTTAAAACTTTTACGAGATGGGCTTAACAATGGCGGAATAAAACTAGCGTTTTCTTTTGTCAAGCACAAAGCCTAGATATACTAAGGTTTACCTATGTGCACCAACAACTTATGCTAAGAAATACAAGCAACAATGTGATAGCAATATAGATTACTTCAAGCACGAAGGCTATCACAATGTAAAGTGCATAAGTAAAGAGCTCGGGTATAGAGATAACCAAGGCACGCGGGGACGATGATATTTTACCGAGTTCCTCCCAACAAGGGAGTACGTCTCATTGGAGGGGTGGGCGGTACTAAGACCACCAATGCCTAAAGAGGCCTCACCCTATTCTTCCGAGCACCCACCATGCGGCAAGCACCCGATCCACTATGGGACACTTGAGGGTGGTCACCGAACCCGTACAACATTGGGAAAATCTCCACAACTTAATTGGAGGTTCCCAATAATCACCACCAAGGCCACTATCTTGGGGAGATCTCCACAACTTAAGTGAAGGCCCCAAGAACACGCCACAAAGTCCACACAACTGTCTAGGCTTCCAAGAACCCAAGAGGGACAATCTTCTTGATTTTACCAACCAAATCCTCCATAGAGAACTCAAACTGATGCACCTAATGCAATGGCAAGTCCTTCACTCTCAAATTCCACCAAAGCTACAAAAGCTATTGGGGTAATAAGAGAGGAAGAACAAAAGAGGAAATCCATAAAAGAAACCCCAAGATCTAGATCCCAAGATGTTCCCCTCACATAGAGGAGATATGGATTCGTGGAGTTGTAGATCTTGATCTCCTCTTTCAAATCCTCCAACAAGATTCAAGAAATATGGGAGGAATTGAGAGTATTTGCAAGCTCTTGAAGGTAGAAACAATGGAGTAGAGAGAGAGAAAGCAACCAGCTCAAGGAGAAAGAAGGGGGCCTTTTATAGGTCCTCTGACGCCAAGTAGTCGTTGGATACAACTTATCCCGGAGTTTCTGGCCTTCAGGACAAGAGTGTCCGCCCCCCAGGACCGGAGTCTCCGGGGTCCAAACTCCAGCCAGGACTCCGGGCAGCCTCCAGATGCTCTCTGTACACCCCCCGGAGTCTCGGTCAGAATTTGGGCCAGAGTCTCCAGCCCCCCGGAGTCTTCGGGGTGCGAACCCTGGAGTTTCCGGCCCTCACAAAACTAGCAGAAACACCGATGCGAAAACAATCATAACTTTTGTATCTGGACTCCGATTTTGATGATCTTGGGCTCGTTTCGAAGAGGAAAAAAAGATCTACAAGATTATGCAGGGAACCAGCATAGTCCAGCAAGGGAGGATAGAATAAAATGATGAAAGGATTAACCTTTCTATAAAAGACAAACCGGTAAAACCTCCAAATCGAAAACGCAATAGAGAATGCATATGAAATCCGTTTTCGATGAACTTGAGCTTGTCATGGATGTTAACACAAGATCTAAATCCTCTCATGGATAAGAACCAAATAATAACTAAGAAAGATGATGCCAAGTATGCAAAGGTTTGAGCTCTATCCAAAACATATGATCAAGTTACCCACTTGAGAGCTCCTCTTGATAGTACGGTTATCTATCTTATAAACCGGTCTCCCAACAACAAAATGAGACCTGAAAAAGGGAAAACCTATCAAGACAATACCTTTGCCTTGAGCAAACCACTTGAGCTCGATGTAGATGATCTTGTCCTTCTCAAGATAGACACCTTTCTTGATGGGTCTACCTTGAGCTCGAATGATGAAGACTTGAAACATGCTCCCCCATACACCATGGGGAAACCTCTTCTTTGACCCTGTCTTCGAAGATCCATGATCACCGAGGATGGCAAGCTTCAAGCATGAGATCTTCTAGAGATGGTGCATCTTGATCTTGCACAACATTTCTTCTAACTCCAATTGGATGTTGTCCTGAAGATACACATGAGGGACTCCATCTACTTCTTCAAGACACACTTGATATTCTTTTCTTTATTCTAATTCTTCTACAAGATTCCAATAGGACCAAAGACCTTGGACAATGCTTCTTCTTCTTGTCTTCATTTCTTCAAACTTGAAGCCAACATATGGTCCAAGCGATGCCCATGGACAAATTCTACAAGTGCATCTCAATGCAACCATTAGCACATAGATATTGTCATTAATTACCAAAACCACACATGGGGGCCACATGCTCTTTCAATCTCCCCCATTTTGGTAATTGATGACAATACTTTAATGAATAAAATGGTAGAACCAATATCAAATACTACACAAGTATGTGATTTTGGTACCACCACCATATATAGAGAAAACTCCCCCATAACCTATGCATGTGTGATGAACTTGAATTTCATTGCATATGTTGTCAATCATTATCATTGGTGGAGTTTCCTCTATATAAACCACATGCTAAGCAACACAAAGATACAAGAGCATGAAATGAAAGTGCTTAAGAACAAACTCAAAGCATAAACCAACTTCCCTTAAACCCTCTAAAACTTCTCCCCCATTGGCATCGATTGCCGAAATGGGTGACGAGTTCTAGAAGGCCAATATAGTGATACTTCCTCCAAGGTGTGCATTCACACATATTCAATGATGAATACTTGGGAGGAAGTAGAACTATATTGAGGACCCAAAGATTGCCAAAGAATAAAAAAGAAGCATCAACAAATAATGCAAGCAATCACACGATCCGACAAACCAATTGAAAACAACAAATGAGTCCAAAATGGAAACAACAAGATATTATGATAAGATCAAATGAGTGTTTTAAATAAAAATAGAGAAGCTCCCCAAGATTTGTGCACAAATAGAATAGTTTCATTTGAATACATCATGCACAAATATGGAATCCTCGCTCCCCATAAGCATTTGAAACACAACAAATGATAAAGAAGACAAATGAGCATTATTAAATGAATTAGAGGAGCTCCCCAAATATTATGCACCAATTATGATAAGTGCATAATCATGGAATCATCACTCATCCAAATTCATTTAACAATACAAGGCATGGGAGAACAAATATGAGTGCCCGAAGATACAAACAAAAGGAACAAGAACTCATAGGCAAATAAATTTGGAAGCCATCGAAGAATCAAGAAGGAATAAAAGGTGGTATCCAAGAAATAAAAATCTAAAGTAAAATTATCTTCCCTTATGTGTATAAGTTTCTAAGTGTAATGCATCACAAAGACATATGTCCACAAAGAAACATGCACACATAATCAAGATACTCAAGAAAGCACTTGAAAACCAAAATGAAGTCATAACATATACCAATAAGATTTTTGCTTGTAAGCATGCCCAAAGGCACAAATTTATCTTATTGTTCATTAATGAACTTCAAACACCAACACACTACATACATTACAACAATCACGAAGGGAAAAGGAGATGGTTGGAATATATAGAGAATGGAACAAGTATCATAAAGGAAAAATCAACTAGCAAAATATCATTATTGCACATGAGAGAAGTTAAGGGAAGGATACACAATTTTTTTTCTAGATTGTCATATTGGGAAGGTGAATCATATGTATGATTTTGTATAGTCCCAATTATATCCACTCATATCAACTTACACACATTTGCAATAGGGAGTACTCTTAAAAACAAAGCTAGAACCACAACAAATACAAATGCAAAAATTCATGCTAGAAGGCAACCCACAAATGGTTGAAAGAAAGATATATGAGCATGAGAAAGAGATACTTGTTATCGAGATATCGTTGATAGGATGTAGTAGATATGAGTTCGTTGAACATCCTATAGCTTGCCTCAAATTTTCATGGACGCACCACTTCTTCAATATTGAGAGACACGCATCCAATATATCTCCAATGTACCTAAACCACATTAAGTACAACATAGTCCCCAAACATATTGGGTCCAAAGTAGTTAGTGAAACTACAATACATAGGAGAGACTCCACATAAATATGTGCATATTGATATGAAATTGAATTTCATGCAGAACTTAGCCGATTAGGATTTCGTGGAGTTTCCCCTATATATTGGTACAATGAAAGCAAACAAGCCATAATATAAAAAATTAGTAAATATGCATGCACAAGACTTACAAGGACCAAAAGGAGATACATTTTGAACAAAAACATCAAGTAAACCAAGCCAGCACACATCAGAGTGTGACACGATAAAAGGTGTCCAAATTGTATCAAAGAACCAAATCAACACATGAAGGATCACACGTTCAACAAATGAACTAGGAAAAAGCCAAAGAGCAAAAGATAGACAAGAACTCACATGCTCAAGGAAATGTCTCATTCTAAAAACTTAAAACTAGAAATAAGGAATGAGACAAAACCAACTCCCAAACTCTCCATACTTTTCATGATGGCACAAAATACCAAAACGAAAAGATCAAACTTCCAAGAATATAAAGCATGATATGTATCAAAGCAAGAAGCATAAAAAGAGTGTTCTAAATAATATAAGGTAGCTCACCCATAAGTAGTACATTATATAGAATTTTTCTTTAGAATGCAAAATGCACACAAATGAGATCATCACTACTACCCATATTAAATAAAACACAAGAGGATACCAATAAAATAAGAATATCCATAAAAGCCAAGAAAATCTTGGGAGATACAAAACATTTTCTTGGCCAAAGATAGGACAAAAATAAGCAAAGGCCAAAGTGAATATGATCAATAAACTCTAACACAAATCTAGTACTAATTGTCCAAGGACAAGAAGTATTGGGAATAATCTTCCCGAGGTAGTTCACAAGGATATCCAAGATCATATTCAAACTAAGAAGCATATAAAAAGTATAAGAATTAAGCTTGATGCTTCAAAAGAGATTCTTGGTGGCTTCCAATAGTCACACAATCACTAGTGATTAGAGTAAATTGACGCTAATGGTTTCCATGTGGATATAGAGATACAAATATGAGGAAACACATACTAAGAAACACTCTCACAAACAAGATCCAAAAGATGAGAACCAAAGGCATTGAAATTGTTTGAGCAAATGTGTCACATAGGAGCTAGATAATTATCAATATCAATTCTAAGTGACACAACCTCGAATTTTCACATTTTCTAGGCTTGTAATATGCACTAAGCATATGACTCCCCCATAAGGTGATAAACAATAAATATCAACACGAGGCAAAATAATCCAAATAGAGATAATTAATGGACATTATAGAACTTTCTCATGAGAATCATACCACATAGAGACTAGATAATATTGCTAAATCACTACTAAGTGGTATTCCTCATGTACACATATTTTTAGGATTGTGGAATTCCCAAGTATAACACTCCCCCAAAATGGGATAGTCCATTAATCTCTCACAAGAGCCAAAAAGATATCAATTGAATTCAATAATAGCTCCAAAACAAGAAACACACATACAAGGTGTGCAAACGAACAAACACAACTAAACTTGATAACTCAAGATAAGTAAGTGGTAAGCATAACATATACAAAAACATGCAAGGTACAAAACCAACACATGCACAAGGGGCAAGTAACTTTCAATGTAATGAGTTAAGCACATGTTACCGCAAGGAGGAATATTGGAAATATAATAGAGGCAATATAATCCACATGACTGGGCTTGAAAAATATAATAGATGAAGATCCCTCAATTCTTCATGATGAAACCAAGTCTCCAATGTCCTCAAAAAAGAACCTATTGATCAAGTTTTGGCTTGTTGGTCCCCAACCAAGTTGGGTCCTAAGAAGTTAGTCACAATAGGCTTGGCAACCCAAATGGTTCTTTTCTTGACACCACTTTGGGTACCAACATATTTGGCAAACACATTGCAAACCTCATCCTTAACAAGAGAATAATCATCATAAATCAAGATAGGGTTGGATAAGAAGATACCACTAGTGCACGAGGAAGAAATGTTCCCCTTCTCACGGCAAATGTAGCAAGTTCTTGTCTTGCTATCTTTCTTCTTAGGTTATTCCACAACTTGAGGAAGAGATCGAGTAGTCCTCTTAGGAAGAGGCCCATCTATAACATGAGGTAAAGCTTGAGGCCGCTTCTCTTGTTGCTTCACACCAAAAGGCTTCTTCTTTAATGGGCAAGATCTAACATGATGCCCTTCTTCCTTGCACTTGAAGCAAATAATGTTGGCCGGATAATTCGCTTGATCTTGGCCATTCTTCTTGTTGCCCTTGTGCTTCAACTTGTTAGTGGACTTGTTGTTGATATTAGAATTGAATCCGAGTCCACTCTTGTCATTGGGAGATTTTGGCACACTCAAGGTGTGGTTGAGTGTGGCCTTACCTTTATGACCCAATTTCAAGTCATTCCTCAAAGAAGTGACTTGAGCCTTGAGCTATTTAATTTCCTCTACATGGTTAGTGTCAACAAAAATAGTAGTAGCGGAAGTAGAGTCTACATTGTTAGAACAAGAAGGCTTGGAATGTAATTCATCACTAGATGTAGCAATAGCATGAGTGGATGACTTATAAGGACTAGCACATGGCAATATCACATTGGGAGTAGAAGTAGTGTTAATGTTCACATGAGGCCCACCAGATGTTACCTTTGACAAAATGGCCACATGAGCTAACTTTAGCTTATGATGGGAGACTAGAAGATCCTCATGCGAGCTTGAGAGCTTAACATGAATTTCTTCCAATATCCCATATTTTCTAGTTAGCAAAGCAAGTTGAGACTTTAGCTCAACATTCTCCTTTAACATCGATGCTTCAGAATAAATAGAGTTAGTAGCACAAGCATCATTGTTAATTGCTAGAGGTGAGGGAAACTTTGCAAGTTCTTTTGAATATGAAGCTTTAAGTTGCTCATGAGACTCGGTGAGTTTGATGAGCTCACTCTTAATGACTAGAGAGCCATTTTCGAGGTGCTTAAAATCCTCAACGAGTTTAGCATGGGCAACTATGAGTTCATCATTTTAGTTTTGAGAAAATTTGCCATCGCAAGTTCTCTATCATGGTTTTCCTTCACTCTAGATAGTTCTAGAGAAAAAGTCTCCACAAGATATTCTTTGGTGGTTTGTTCTTCTTCAAGGGAGCTTTGTAGATAAGAAATCTCATTAGATTACTCACGCTCATGTTCATTCTTTTGAATTATGATATTTTCTTACTCCTCAATAAGTTTCTTGCCTTCAATAGCACAAGTCAATATTTCAACAAATTTGGAGGAAGCAATTTTATTTCTATGAAGAGCGGGAAAGACAATCTAGCATATGAGGAGTTTCGAGTGCTACAAGTGTTAGAGTCCAAAGATAGAATATTGCAACTAGATAGAGATGATGGATAATAAATAGTAAGCTCACTATCCAAATTGCAACTTCTATCACCACTCACCATATCATTACCTTGTGAAAAATCACATGTTGGTGAAGTGGTAGAAGATGAGAACTCATCACGGCCGGAGGTGGAGGGAATACAATCATCCTCAATAATGTTGGACACACCATATTTATCTTGAAGCTTTGTCCAAATATCATGAGCACTCCGATTAGGCATGATTGAAGATTTAACTACATTGCTCACAACAAGTAAAAGCATTTTAGTAGCTAGAGCATCTGTATAAGAGTTCATCTTCTCCTCTAAAGATTCGTTTTCAGGATTCATAGGAGAAGAGAAACCCATATATAGAATTCCCTCAATAGATGTGTGAATGTCCCGAAAATAATCTAGCATGCAAGATTTCCACATATCATAATTTGTGCCATCGAATATATAATAGGAATCGTGCACTACTCCACTAGACGACATGTTTACTCTCAAGGCGGTGAAGCCCAAAAGCGAGAGACCTCGCTCTGATACCAATTGAGAGATCACGGGTGTCGCCTAGAGGGGGGGTGAATAGGCGGTTTAAAACTTTTACGAGATGGGCTTAACAATGGCGGAATAAAACTAGCGTTTTCTTTTGTCAGGCACAAATCCTAGATATACTAAGGTTCACCTATGTGCACCAACAACTTATGCTAAAAAAGACAAGCAACAATGCGATAGCAATATAGATTACTTCAAGCACGAAGGCTATCACAATGTAAAGTGCACAAGTAAAGATCTCGGGTATAGAGATAACCGAGGCACGCGGGGACGATGATATTTTACTAAGTTCCTCCCAACATGGGAGTACGTTTCGTTGGAGGGGTGGGCGGTACTAAGACCACCAATGCCTAAAGAGGCCTCACCCTATTCTTCCGAGCACCCACCATGCGGCAAGCACCCGATCCACTATGGGACACTTGAGGGTGGTCACCGAACCCGTACAACATTGGGAAAATCTCCACAACTTAATTGGAGGCTCCCAATAATCACCCCCAAGGCCACTATCTTGGGGAGAGCTCCACAACTAATTGAAGGCCCCAAGAACATGCCACAAAGGCCACACAACCGTGTAGGATTCCAAGAACCCAAGAGGGACAATCTTCTTGATTTCACCAACCAAATCCTCCGTACATAACTCAAACCGATGCACCTAATGCAATGGAAAGTCCGTCACTCTAAAATTCCACCAAAGCTAAAAAAGCTATTGGTGGAATAAGAGAGGAAGAACAAAAGAGGAAATCCACAAAAGAAACCCCGAGATCTAGATCCCAAGATGTCCCCCTCACATAGAGGAGATATGGATTGGTGGAGTTGTAGATCTAGATCTCGTCTTTCAAATCCTCCAACAAGATTCAAAAAATATGGGAGGAATTGAGAGTATCTGCAAGCTCTTGAAGGTAGAAATAATGGAGGAAAGAGAGAGAGAGAGAGCAAGCAACCAGCCCAAGGAGGAAGAAGGGGGATTTTATAGGTCCTCCCACACCAACTAGTCGTTGCAGACAACATATCCCAGAGTTTACGGCCTTCAGGACCGGAGTCTCCGGGGTCCAGACTCTGGCCAGGACTACAGGCAGCCTCCAGATGCTCACTGTACACCCCTCGGAGTTTGGGCCGGAGTCACCGTGCCCCCGGAGTCTCCGGGGTGCGAACCCCCGAAGTCTCCGGCCCTCACAAAACTGACAGAAACACCGATATGAAAATAATCATAACTTTTGCATCCGGACTCCGATTTTGATGATATTGGGCTCATTTCTAAGAGGAAAACAAGATCTACAAGATTATGCAGGGAACAATCATTGTACATAAAGGGAGGATATAATAAAATGATGAAAGGATTAACCTATCTATAAAAGACAAACCGGTAAAACCTCCAAATCGAAAACACAATAGATAATGCATATGAAATCCGTTTTTGATGAACTTGAGGTTGTCATGGATGTTAACACAAGATCTAAATCCTCTCATGGATAAGAACCAAATAATAAACAAGAAAGATGATGCCAAGTATGCAAAGGTTTGAGCTCTATCCAAAAGATATGATCAAGTTACGCACTCGAGAGCTCCTCTTGATAGTACGGTTATCTATCTTATAAACCGGTCTCCCAACAACAACATGAGACCGTCAAAAGGGAAAACCTATCAGGATAATACCTTTGCCTTGAGAAAACCACTTGAGCTTGATGTAGATGATCTTGTCCTTCTCAAGATGGACACCTTTCTTAATGGCTCTTCCTTGAGCTCGAATGATGAAGACTTGAAACATGCTCCTCCATACACCATGGGGAAACCACTTCTTTGACCCTGTCTTCGAAGATCCATGATCACCGAGGATGGCAAGCTTAAAGCATGATATATTCTAGAGATGGTGCATCTTGAGCTTGCACAACATTTCTTCTAACTCCAATTGGATGTTGTCTTGAAGATACACATGAGGGACTGTATCTACTTCTTGAAAACACACTTGATATTCTTTTCTTTATTCTTATTCTTCTACAAGATTCCAATAGGACCAAAGCCCTTGGACAATGCTTCTTCTTCTTCTTCTTTTCTTCATTTCTTCAACCTTGAAGCCAACACATGGTCCAAGCGATGCCAATGGGCATCCTACAAGTGCATCTCAATGCAACCATTAGCACATAGAGATTGTCATTAATTACCAAAACCACACATGGGGGAGAATATCATTTTGCGGCCCGAAAGTTGGGGTGCCCAGGCAACGCGGTACCCGAGTTTCCTGAAATCGGCCGCGATGACTACAGTTGGCGTGCGAAATACTCAGAGGATCTTTTTCGGCACGAATTCAACTTTACGTTTCAATACAAAAAATCAAGCTAACGACCGTCAAGTTGGCCCCCCTGTCAGCTTTAGCCATTATGTCGCTGCCGTCATCGCTGCCATGTAGGCTTGCAGCGTTGGCACATGCATCCTTTACGCGTCTTCTTCTTCCTCCGGGGCAGCAATCTGTAGTCGCGGCCATGGCACGGAGCTAGGACTTGGACGAACCTGCTCGGCCCATTCTCCTCCCCATCTCGAATCGGAGCTCGCCCTCACCATGACCGCAACTTGGCATGGCGCGGGTACGGGAATTCATTCCCGGGTGAGATCTGTCACCATGCCGACCATGCTCGGTCCTGTTGGCCTCCTCTAGTATCCGAGCTCGCCATTGCCGTGGTCGCACACGCACCAGCCACGGTGCCTTCCTCTCCGAAACCCAAAGCCACATGCACCCAGTTTGGCACAACGCCAACAAGGTGAAAATGCATCAAGTTTTCTTCTTGTGATTGTAGAAAAACATGTATGTACCATGGCCGTAGCATACTCTAACAATGTACACATATATTGTTTACTAGATTTTCATTTGAAATTAGTAGCTCCGTGATGACGGAACATAGAGAACCTAAATGGAATGACGATGACGACCATGTTTTGTACTTTGCATTGCATCAACAAGTGCTCGCTGACGAAGCAAGTTACCAAGAGAGTGGAGTTCATCACCATTGCCAAATAATATGTGAACAAATCAATGAGCGATTCAATGCAAATACGCACAGAAAAGCTAGATCCATGTCATCAATCATCAATAGGTGGCACATTCTAGTGATGCGTTCAAATGCGTACACGATGTATCATTTGCTTGAAGTGGTTGTTATCCTGAGCAAAAATGCCTAGTATGCACATTACATTTGTATGTTCTATGTTGCAATTCTGTTGTTATGGGCGTGGAAAGAAAAGCTGGGCTTCGCTGAATATTACACAGTTAGGCCTAACTTAGTCTTACACAAATAAGCATAGCTTAGTCTTTACACACATAAGTGTAACTAATGATAAAGATAAAGACAAATGGTTCATCGGATCTGCCAGTATGAGCACTAGGTCCCTGGAGCTGGTGGTATCGTCATAACGAAGCAAAATGCTACGTTTGGCCGTCTTTCATTCTCCTTCAAATCGTACGACCCCACTGATGAGCCAATTGTAGGCCCCCTCCCCCCGACATGGATTTGGCTACAGGTCGGATCTGGAGTGTGAACATGATAGGCTTGTGAGTGTGTAGAATGCACACAGTCTTCTATCAACACTGGAAGTGCTGGCACCTCAGCAACAACACCAGCATGTTCTTCCTAGACTCCGGCAGCAGCCTTAGGAGATATTCTTCAGCTTCACCAGGAGCAACCTCAACATGTATTTCGTTAGCTTCACCAGCAGCAGCATTAGCCAGTATTTCGTCAGCTTCACCAGCAGCAGCATCACCAAGTATTTCGTCAGCTTCACCAGGAGCAGCAGCAGCTAGTTCTTCGTCAGCTCCACCACCACCAACACCACCACCACTAGCAGCAGCAGCATCAGGGGCCAGGGCTGCCTGAGCAATTACAGGTTCAACAGCTCTAGGGGCTCCGACAAAGAAAGGGTAGTTGATCCCAAGAAACACAGATTGTCCCTTCAGATTGTTGACTCTATTCCAGACTTGCTCTACTGGGTCTTTGGATGGGCACGCGGACCTCGAGAAAACATGACACCGCAGTGATGGGTATGAAGAAAGTTGTGTCCCCATATGTTCTATTGTATCACCAATGCTGTTTAGTGCTCCCCTGATATGAATCCACATGAGTTCATCATCCTGTTCCGTGTTGTCTCTGAGAGGTGCCAGGAACCAGTGCCGTGTCCCAAGTTCAGCATCTACTACTACATCTTCGATGACCGGAGCTGGAATGATGCGCGGGGCTGCGTGCGTACCTGCGTGTTACTAACAGTCAGTAAGCAGAATTTTGAATGGGATTTTACATGCTATATGACACCATGACTCACCCCAAATGGACGGCTCCCAAACACGCACGTCGCCGCTAGGTTCAGTGACCGCATAAATGCGTTGCGGTCTGTACGAAGAGTAGCCGTAGGTGAAGACGACGTCGACATACTTCTCGGGTCGTAGGAAGTCGTCGTGCAAGACTGTCCATTCATTGTCTTCTGGGCTTCTAATGAATGTGATGGCCTTGTCGAACACCGCTAAGAGGTTGTACTCCCAGTTCTTCCACGCCCCCTCTCGCGGTCTACGTGGGAGCCGTACCTTCACGAGGTCAAGTTCTGCCATGTTGAACCTGTAAGCGAATTCGGAAATGGGTGGCGGCCACCCGTTGTTGAATGCAGTAATGCCGACAACCTCCAAAGATGGCACTGCAAGTCTCACCGATCTGTAGCCATTTTTTAGAGTCCAATTACTGCCATCATGTGATAAAAGGACCAGCCACTCGCTGTTGCCACCCACCCAGTTCTGGTCATCTTCCATTTCCGTCTCTTCTTCTTCCTTGATATTCACCACTACTGATTCCGACCACTTATCCAGCATCATCAGTTTTGCATAAATATTCTGCAGAGTTTGTTGTCAGTTGGTACAATCACCTAGCATGGATTCCATTGCAAATACAATTTGACAACTGGACCTTCAGATTAAAGTACACAAAATATCGCCTAAATACGAGTATCTTCTCAGATATCTCCTAAATTGTGCTAGTGTCACTACGAAGATACTCAATATATGGAGTAGTAGCAGATCCCCTAGAACAAACTCCTGACGATGATCATAAACAGCTTGGGGCATAAAAGCCTTAAATCGTCTAATCTTTTTGTTTTTATTTTAGAAAACATAATATCACCTAGCAGGCATTCTATTGCAAAATTGAAATTGACAACTTGTCTATCACCTAAAGTAAGACTGTGTCACTATGAAAATACCAGAATATCAGGTATGAGCAGAGCTTTCGCTGTACAGAATAGTCTTAAATGGTTCGATTTGTTCAAACCGCGCGTGCACACAACACGTTTGACGAAAGGAACATAGGATTCCAATGAGAGTTCAGCACATATGAATCAACGATATGACTGAATGAATAAGCTAGACACTAGAACTTACGTGGCCATCTCGGTCATTTGGCCATTTGCTGTTATCGGGGTAAAGAAGGCCTGGCATGCCGAACGGTTGTTTGTCAATGTTTTGCATCATCAAGCGGTAGCCAGGGATGCAGCGAGCGAGGCGGCCGGCTGAGATGATGTCCAACCCCGAGGCGATCCTATGCACATTCGCGGCGCTGAGGTTCGGCCATCCCCAATCCTTGCTGTAGCGGTCGCCCTGGCCATCCGCGTCGTCGTCGCATGCCTTTCACTTCAGCCTGCTGCTACCCCAAGCTCTACCCATAGCGGAAAATCCGGTAGATTAATGGAGGCATTGTGATAAGGAGGCGAATGGATTCGAGAGGGGATGGAATCAAGGATGGGGCAGTTGTTCGAGTGGGGAGTGAATCTGCAAGGAACTGCCGCCACCGCCGGTTCTAGTCCGTACCACCATCCGGGTACCTCCACAAACATGGGAGATCGACGTGATTCACGACATGAACGAGGGGATCACGTTCTAGCTTCGGAGTGTCCTTCTTGATGTCGACGCTGGCGAAGTAGATCTCCCTCCTGTGTAGGAACTCGCGAAGCTCCGGGCATATAGATTTGGCCCTACATACGTGATATAGGAGGCAGTGGTTGCGCATGGACAGCTGCAAAAGCACCATCCTCTTCCTATCTCCGGTATACTCGAGGTCAAGGCCGACGATCTTGTACCTGACCATCGGCTCCTATAGCACCGTTCGTACATTGCGATGACCTTGGCGACCTCCGCTGACACATTTGTGTGGACGACCGTTAGCTTGGTGGTGCCATGGACGGTGACTGTGTACTTGTCGGTGTAGTCGCTCCTGTCGCCGAACACGCCGTACTCTGCATCCATGGCAGCAGCTAATGCAGCGGAGGTGGCCTAGGGTCAGTAGCGGTGGCTAGGACTAGGCGGGGTGGTGGAGTGATCTGTTACGGTGGTATTTTTGCACAGTGATGTGCTGAGGAGACGGAAGGCGATGCTTAAATTCCGTTTACCAATATTCCGGTCATACCCGTGCGAAAGAAAATTTGACCGGGCGAGCAACGATGGTTTCCAATCCTAGCGATTAAATTCGGCGTCTGTCCCGGTAGGCGATGGGACGGGTGTGCGACATGGCTTTGGCATGGCAGAGACCGGTCATGTAGACCACCGTCCCGTTGCCGATCCGCAGCAGGTGTGCGGTGCTGACACAACGTAACGTGATAGGACAGAAGGAAGTGTACGTTTATTATTAATTCCTAACAAGTTTAAGAAGTGTAAGCATAAACATGGACCTAGCATCCCTGCACCCCGGGGCAGCCGCCCAGCCGATTGCGCAAAGCTTGTCCAGAATTTGCCAAAATGAAGCTCGTTTGCCCATGCTTCTATAAGTTTCTCTTTAGGCCACTTGTGTAAGCATGCACGATCAATCAACTTTGCAACACACGTGTTGGTGGAAAAGCATTAGGTTTCAACGCACCACATAGTTTAGGGATTTAGAATAGCTACATTGTGGAGCTCTAGCAAAATTTCATGGTAAAGCCAAATTCAGCTTTATGTCAGATTTAGCTATAGCAACAGTGTGTCTCGTTTTTCCTCACTTTTGCCCTCCCGATATTCCGAAGCCCTCACATGCGCTCGAGGGGGGTGCCGTCTGGTCAAAGGCTTGGCCGTTACGTGCGCCATGACGCCTAAAGTGGAAGTTCTTTTTTGTTATTTGGCCTTTTTTTAAGAGCGCCTTTTTCCCTCTCTCTCTAACAGTTGTGTTTTTTTTGCCCAAAAAGGTAGGGAATCTAGAGCAGCTTCTCTCTTCATTATTGTTCCTTTTGTGATCGTTTTTCCCCAATCTGGTAGCAAATCTAGAGCAGCAAAACAATCCAGCACCATAAATAAATTCAGTAAACAAAGCAGATGTAGATAAAGCAGCTAATATAGGTTATATAGTACGGTACTTAACGAGGTTCGACAATTAGGCTGCTCAACAGCACCAGCAGCTGACAGGTTCAACACAGACAAGACAAAAGAAGCTGCTTTACAGCAGCAGCAACAGTTGATCAATGGCCCCTCGTGGCCTCTGCCAGGAGGGCATCCGCCTCCTCCCTCTGGCGCCTCCTCCACTTCTTGCTGCCCAGCCCCTTGACCTTGGGCGCCTTGGGTTTGATCGGGGGCATGCGACCCTCCTTGATAGCCACCTTCTAGAGGTTGTGGAGGTGAAGACTGAGCGCCTGGTGCTTGGCCTTGAAGCCGTGGACGTTCACGGACTCGCCGCAGGTCCTCACGTCCTCGGCATGCTTCACGAGGGAGTTGAAGTCCGTGGCGCGGAGCCTCCTGATGGGGCAGAAGGGGCACATGTACACGTCGCCGGCAAAGAAGTTATTGTACTGACCGGAATTTAGCCTCCTCATCACATGACGAGTCTTGGTGTCCTTGGACTCGTCGTCGCTACGGAGGTCGCTGCTATCCTCCTGTTGGAAAAAAAAATAGTAGAGTGAAATAAGCACATGATGGAGATACTTTGATTATCGGGATTGATTTTTTGCATAAATTAACCGAATGAGATCTCCCGATTATTCCCCAAATCGAATACTGATCCCAACTACGAATAGGGGGATTCATCGAAAATCGAGATCTAACACAAGAGGATTAGCTACTGTAAAAAATACGAATATTCGAGCCCTAATAACATACGATCTAGCATCCAACGATGGGAACGGGGGAAGAACAAGGGAAGGGGAGGAAACCCTGGTTACCTCAGACCATGGGTCGGCGATGCTGGTGTCGTAGGGGTTCTCCGTCCTTATGTAGACAACCTCCTCGTAGGGGTCCCAGCCGAGCGGGATCTATCCGAGACCGGCGGGGGCCTCCTCACCGGCGGCTACGGCGGATGCGGGGACGGGGACAGGGGGCTCCTCGCTGGTGGCCTTGGAGGCGCCGATGGCCACCGCGCCGTTCTTCTCCATTGTCGGCTGATACATTGCAAATGTATCTATAATTTTTGATGTTTAATGCTTAGTTTTATCCACTTTCTTGTGTTTTGTTCCAACTTTGGACTACTTTTCATAAGATTTCTTGGACTAACCTATTAACAAGAGCCACAGTGCCAGCTGCCTGTTTTTCTGCTGTTTTTGGTTCCAGGAAAGTCAGAAAATGAATATTCTCGGAATTGGACGGGACAAAAGCCAAAGTGCCTATTTTTCCGGAAGTCATCAAGTGCCAGATTACGAGACAGAGAGGGAACAGGGGGCCACCTCACCACCTGGCCGTGCGGCCAGGCCTGGCCCGTGCCAGGGGGTGGTGTGGCCGCTCCCTGCACCCCCTCGGCCTCCCCTTCCGACTATAAGATGCCCTCTGGACGTAAACCCTAAGTGCCCGACCAAAAATCCATGAAAGATTATGTAGCCACCGTCATATCCATCCCTAGATCGGGAGGGATCTGAAGCTCTTCCCGGCACCCTGCCAGAGAGGGGAATTCACCCTGGAGGCCTTCTTCATCACCATGCAAGCCTCCGGTGTGATGCATGACTAGTTCATCCTTGGACTACGGATCCATGTAGTAGCTAGATGGCTGGTTCTCCTCCTTTGTGCTTTCATGTCTAGATCTTGTGAGCTCCATTCATGATCAAGATCATCTATTTGTAATTCTGCATGTTGTGTTTGCGGGGATCCGATGGATATTGAGATTCTATTTCATATTGATTATTTGTTATTTGTGATCTTGCATGCTTTCTGTTGTTAGTAGCTATCTTGGCCAAGTAGATGCTAGCAATTCCAAGAGTTAGTATTTATGCTCGATAGTGGGTTCATGCCTCTAGTAATCTGGGGAAGTGACAGAAATCTCTAAGGTACTAGATGTGTTGTTGCTACTAGGGAGAAAACAACAATCCTTTGTTCATAGAACAATCGTATTGTTTACTTTACACGCAGTTCGTAAAGCAATAATCTGTTGCTTGCAACTTAATACTAGAGGGGGGTCGGATGATAACCTGAAGGTGGATTATTAGTCATAGATGCAGTTGGATGGCGGTCTATGTATAATGTTGTAATGCCCAATCAAGTCTCAAAGGAGTCAAGATGATTAGTATATGCATGTATTGCTTTCTCGATGTTTGTCAATTGCCCCGCTGTAATTTGTTCACCCAGCATGTTATCTATCTTAAGGAGAGCCACCTCTAGTGAACTATGGATCCCGGTCCTTTTCTGTACATACAATCTACAATCTTTTACTTCTTTGTGTTTACTTTCTGCAAACTTTTACTTCTTTCCATTCGATACGTTTAATCCTTTGTTTTCCACAAAACACGGTGAGATTGACAACCTCATCGCAAGTTGGGGACAATGTTCTATGGTTGTGTTGTGCAGGTCTCCACGTTACTACTAGCACCGGTAGTGCGCCCTGCCAAAGCCTAGCTAGTAACACCTTTGGGGTGTTTCCTTGCTCCTACTAGTTCGATTAAATCTTGGTTTCATACTGAGGAAAACTTGTTGCTGTGCTCATCATACCTTCCTTTTGGGGTTCCCAGCGAGCTCTACCTCAACCACGCACCAGCACTTTTCTGGCCGCCGTGCATTGAGCCATCACCGGCGTGGTTGGAGTTTTGTTGGGCGTTTGCAGAAGGTGATGGGACATTGGAGACGGTTGAGTGAGCGAGTGCGTGATGAGTAGGAGTGGGGAGGCCTCTATTAAAGGAGAAGGGAAGCGACGTTTCGTTGCACTACCGTGCAGCGCGTACGCTAATGCACCGTGCACGGCCACACGTGTCTGCTACCGCCCCGTGCTGTCAACACCCGGATTTTTAATCCTAGATGCCCATTATGCCATACCTTGAAATCCCAGGATTACCATTTTTGCGAGACATAACGGATTGGATATCACAGTACATCATCCATTACAAACCATACATAAGGTCTTACACAAATAAGGATCTCATGATCCAGTCTTAATACAACAAGCAGCGGAAATAAAAGATAAGCGTAGGGGTGGGGTCCATCTTCAGGGGCACAGGCAATGCTGACGAAGGCAGATAGTCCTAGTTATCATAGCCATCCTGCTGGCCATCATCTTGGTAATCTCCTTCATAGTCTGGCCATGAGAATATCTAGGGACAAAAGCCATGAGTACTCTTTAAGTACTCGCAAACTACCACTAACAAGTAATATAGTTCTAAGTTAAAGTGCTAACTCTATGTTTAACTATAAGGTTAAGTTTGAAACCTAAGCTGAGTTCAGAAGCAAAGAAAGATAAAATAAAGTTCTAGAATCACTTAAGTTGGGAAGCTATTGTCATAAACACAACCCTGTTGTGGTCAAGTCAAGATTCATCGTTCATTTCATAAGTAATTTTGAAAACATCTGACAACGAAACAGTATGGCCATTCCAACTGTCCATAACCGCGGACGCGGCTATTCGAATAGTTTGACACTCTGCAGAGGTGGTACACTTTCACCACAAAATTCGATACATATGTCAGGGATAACCCTGAATCATCATACTTAGTATGCAGATAATCAAACATAACCTTCCCTTTACACACCCTAGTATAAGCACCTCTCCTATGAGCATGGCCTCCCAACCATGACCATCAATCATCTTGGGCACTGCATAGGTGGACAACATTGAGAGGTAGCCTCAGCTCAAACCTCTCCCGCGAGGGAACTAATACTAATGCATATAAATCTCTAGCTAAGCCTTACCCAATTCAGGTAGTGTGGTTGCATGGTAAATTTTGGAATGGTATCGCATCCGAATCCAACCATCAGTTTTATAAAAGGGTTAAGGCTCATGCCTCATCATTTTCATCATCATAAACCATTTGTGTTTCTCAACACATGTCAAAAAATTTCAATAGAATGACTCATCATTCCAAGGTTTTCACAATTCATTTTCACCAAGTGTTCCCATCTAAAGTGACTCAAGTTTTTGATCTACTCTAAACTACTAAGTTAAGAGTGTTCACTAAGGTGGGAAAGATGGGTTCAATCTCATGCCATAGAATGACATGTAAAGGGTTCTGAATAGGTCTAGTTTTATACTCTTTATGCTACCTTCAAAACAAGTAAAGAACTTTGGGTAAAGTAAAGGAAGTAAAGCTTGTAAATAATACTTGGGGTAACTAATAGTCAAAGTGATATGACTCAAGCATGGCTATAGCATCTTGGATCAAGTTAACTAGCTTAATTCTAGTTTGCTACAATAGCTTGCCTTGGTTGGTGCAGTGGTAGAAGTTTTCTTCTTCTTCTTGGTAGAACTCCTCCACCTCGAAAGCTTGGTCGGTACTATCGTCTATAAATACATACGGAGTACACAATCACCAAACAATACTTAACTAGCCTAATTAGCATTCTAAGACACACATTTTATGATCTATTAGCATCACAAGTTTGTTTAACTAGTTTCATCCTTTTTATTTTAGAAAAGTAATTTGTACTCATTGAAAACATAACTAAGATTTAATATTCACCAATTAAATATGGGATCATGTGGACACATGTCATCACCACATATTCTAACATGTGGGAAGGTGATTTATGGGTTGGATCATAATTACTTTTGTTTAAGTTCATTATTTAATGATTTAAAGTGACTAGAAATGCCTATATAGCATTATTTTGGTAATAGTCCAAAGTCACTACATGTAAACCTTACTATTATTACATATTCAGATAGATATGATGAAATGTGATTTTTGAGAGTTGGAATCAACTCAAAATCTATCTTGGTTGATTTTATAAAAATGTTGCAAGGTGCTAAAGCTTCTGTTTTGTTATTTTTACTAGGAGAGATCTATAACTCTAATTGAATTAAATCCAACGGGCTTGCATAGATCATTTCAATACCTTCCAGGCAAAATTGGTTTCATGCCATTTGGATTTGTAAATCTCTCTGAATTGATTTTCAAACTTAGAGACAGAACTAAGTTTAAACTAAATAGGAAAATCCTAATTCAAACTAACTGGGTCGCGTAGGAAAGTCTAACGGGCCAGCCCAGTGTCACTCCGCAGCGCGGGGCTCAGCTGACAGGGGGCCCATCCGTCAGCGGCTCATAACGCGCGAAGTGGTACGGGGCGATGTGGGACGTTGGATTAGAGTGGGGATCAACGACTGTGGATCATCATCGACGACGGACCTATCGCCGGCGAGCTATAACCCTAGCGGCTCGGTGGGGGTGCATAGGGGGCGTACCGGGGCTCCAGCGACGACGGCGAGGCGGGCAAACAGACTGGTGGTCGACAGCGAGCTCAGGGACGGTCGAGGCAGCTCCAGGGGTGGTCGCAATCAGTGGCACCCTTCTCCTCCAGAGGCGGCCTACTACGGTGCAATTCCGGCGAGCTGCTCCTCCCCGTGCTCCGGCTAGAGGTGTGGGACGATCAATGAGGTGAGGGGAGTGGAGTGGTGTGCTACAAACGGCTGGGGGTGCCCTCCTTTTATAGGCTCGATGGTGAGACCGAGAGGGATGGGCAGGCGACGGTGGCGACATGGCTACAGACTGCTAGCGACATGGCTGAGGGTGGCGATCGACGCGCGGTCTCCTAGCGGTGCTCTAGGACTTTAATGTGGGCTTAGGGGCGGTGGTAAGCGGTCGGGCGGAGCTAGCGCTCTGAGCGGCAGACACGGCGGCTTCGATGGCGACCGGTGGCTGTGAGGCATTGGACGGCGAATGGGGGTGTCTGGCGTGCTCCCTGGGTCGTGGCGACGTGGTGGGCCTGGGCTGCGGTCGAGCGGCGGCTTGTGCACGCGTGCCGGGTGCGGCGCTCTGGCGCGTGCTCGGCATGACGCGGTGGCACTGGACACGGGGTTTTCTCGGTGGTCCACGGCTAGGCCTGGCTCGGGGAGGGGACAGTGGGCGGCGGTGAGGTGCTCGCTAGCTGCTAGACATGGAGAGAGAGGGGAAGGTGGTCTGCTGGGGTGATGGCATGGTCGGCCGGCGAGGTGGGGCTCGGTTTGGCATGGCCATGCTGCTAGGAGGTAGGGGATGGGGTGATTATGCCCTGGTTTGATCAAGAGGGGAAAAAGTGAGCAAATGTGGATCAAATGGGAGACAAGTTTGGCCAGAACACTATTTAAAATTGTGAATTTGGTTTTGTTTGAATTCTGCCTGCCAAGTGTTTGATGAAATGGCCGCAAGAAAATTCTTTTTGAATTTTGAAAAGATGTTTGGTGGGTGTGCTAGGAATAAGCTTGAGACTCTGTGGGTGCTTGGGTTTTCAAAATTGAGCTTGTTTGAGTGGTTTTTGAAATAGGGGGATCTTCCCATATGAAAAAGATTCAAATTTAAACTGTCATTTAAAATTAGTATTTGAATGTTTTTAGCAGATCAAAAAGTGGGCCTTGGTACCTCATTATGTGTACCGGCAAGGGGTATAAAGATCCACAATTGTTTCTATTAAGTTTTGAGTACTAGGAATAGCCAAAGTAGGCATGATAGTTAATTTGGCCAAAATGACCATTTACTTCATTTGTTCATTTTGAGTTGTTTTTCTTTAGGAAAAGTTTGGGAATGATTTAGATGATGTTTATTTCACCTAAGAATCATTTTACAAGCAAAGGATCATAGAACCATGGCAATTCAAATCAACTCCTAATTTAAATGCACATACACATGAATGCTTTCATATTTTGAAATGGAAAAGTTTTTGTTAACCCTAATTTGGATGATTTGGATCTTGATAAGCTTGGATTAAAGTTTTGGGATGTTACACGTGCACCGCACAAGTGTACCGTGAGTCGCGTTTTTTCCCTCGTGTCTAACCCTGGCGATTCAGTTGTACTCAGTTTTGCCCTCGAGCGTAACATTGGCGGTTTGGTTCCATTTTTAAATCATTTTCTATTTTCTATTTGAATCCCTTTGTCACGCTTGCCCTTATTTTTTAAGTTCTACTCAGTCTTGCCCTTGGTTTTTAAGTTCTACTCGGTGTTGCCCTTGGTTGCTACTCGGTTTTCCCGTCTCTTTGTATCCATCTCTTGCACCTGTGCTCATCTTCACTGCTACGCTCTGATTGGTCGAGACAGTTGTCACACGGATCGTGCCCACCAACCATTGATCCTCTATGATCTAGCGGACAAGATAACCCTTATATCTGTTGGGGCACCCCTATATCCATGCAAAATAACAAGTATGCCACCGGAACTTTAACTCCATAAACAGATGGACTTGAATATATTTTGAATGGTACGAAAATAGAAATCCCCATAGTTTAAGGGTCTAGATACGGTAAGAGAACTAAATATTATTAGTGGCCGGGCCAGCACAGTGACGGGGTTGGTCGGCTAGAAGTTGCTGATTCCTAAGTAAGGGGACACTAGGCCGGTCTTGACATACTCCCTCTGGAATTTGCCATAAGCAACATGCTTAGCCTTGGTCACCGACTTGTGTTTACTAGCCAGGCTTTTACCGATGCCAACCGCATGCGGAATCAAGCTGGCAATCCTCGGGTTGACTCCTTTCTTACAGAAAGGGCACTTGAGCTCCCCAAGTCGAGTGCAGAAAGGGATTATCCCGCTCTTGAGCTTCTTCATGACATGGCGGCTCTTGTTGTCCCTGGTCTCCTTGTCAGAATCCATCCCACTTGAATACACCTGTAATGTATCGAATACAAACCAAAATGAGCAAAAAAATAAATATATATTCCTTCCACCATTCCAAGTTACTTTTGATGAAATAACATGTCTATACAGGTTCACCAGTTCATTACGGCCGTCTCCCTAGCTCGCTCCTAAATTAATGTGGTTTGTTTTCTTGGTAACTTATTAATAAATAAATAATGTGGATTGATTCAGAACATACTAGATCTCTCCATGTACCGGTTCATACGTTGCATCTAATGATTAGGACTAGATTTTTTTATGACGCCAGGATAGATTAAGCTCGAGCAAAAAATATGAAACATGTAGAAATAAATGTACGTCTGGGTACACGAGCAGAGCTTGTTCGTCGAACTCCACGCCCTCATCGGCGCCTCCGAAGTCGTCAGCACCGGTGAGCACATGGTCCCCTAAGGGGTTGAACTGCACGTCCTCCTCGCCTTGTGATGCGTGATGCTCCTCCAGATCTGCCGCGTGAAGCACCACCCCTACGGCGATGCCTGGACACTTACCCCCACGCACTGGCTTCATGGAGAAGGTTCGTGCAAGTACGTTCAAGATTGTGGGGTTTTGCTGGATAGGGAAGAGAGAGTAGTGGATGAATACGAATGGAGGACCCGATAGGCTGGGTTTTTAATGCGGGGACGTTTAGGCCTCCTCGAGGGCCCCGGTTGGCAACTCTTTCGGCTGCGGCTGCTGCGTGGAATGTTCGTGTGGTGGGGGCCTGTCGGAAGTGAGAGTGCAGGCGCGCTGCGTAGTAAAAATGGTATAGCCCGTGGGCCGTGGATGACCAGTTGCCGTGCAGTAGACTTGTAGCCTTTGCAGACTAGATTAAACATGACATAACCACTCGACGACTTTTTCCATGGACAGCATCGTTTTCCTTCTTGTAGAAGTCTCGTTAAGGGAGACGTCTGTGTTGTCTCGCGCTGTCCTGTGAAGGGCACGACATGTGCAACGAGCCTCGTTGGATCACACAGGATCAACGGTTGGTGCACACGATCCGCATGACAACTGTGACAACCAATCAGGACATAGTAGACAGAGTGGGCACAGGTTTGGGCTTCTACGAAAGAGAGGGGGCAAAACTGGGTAGTATAAAAAAACCAAGGGCAAAGCTGAGTGGGTGTCTTTTACAATGAAATGCATCATGGCATACATCAAATTATGCCAAGATAGATCCACTAGAGTTAATTGCATGTGTGTTCTTTCCACAAACCACACATGGATCAAATAGTGGTCATTGCATGTGTGTTCTTTTCCACAAACCACATATGGATCCATTAGAGTCATTGCATGTGTGTTCTTTCCACAAACCACAGATGGATCAACCAATGGCATTGCATGTGTGTTCTTTCCACAAACCACACATGGATCAACCACTGTCATTGCATGTGTGTTCTTTCCACAAATCACATATGGACCCACTAGAGTCATTGCTTGTGTGTTCTTATACTAAAACCAGCACTAGAGTCATTGCATGTGTGTTCTTTTCCACAAACCACATATGGATCCATTAGAGTCATTGCATGTGTGTTATTTCCAAAAACCACACATGGATCAACCAATGGCATTGCATGTGTGTTCTTTCCACAAACCACATATGTATCAACCAATGTCATTGTATGTGTTTTCTCTCCACAAATCACATATGGACCCACTAGAGTCATTTCTTGTGTGTTCTTATACTAAAACCAGCACTAGAGTCATTGCATGTGTGTTCTTTCCACAAACCACATATGGGTCAACCAGTGGCACTGCATGTGTGTTCTTTTCACAAATCACATATGGACCCACTAGAGTCATTTCTTGTGTGTTCTTATACTAAAACCAGCACTAGAGTCATTAGATGTGTGTTCTTTTCACAAACCAGACATGGATCCACCAGTGTCGTTGCATGTGTGTTCTTACCACAAACCACATATGGATCCACCAGTATTCATTGCATGTGTGTTCTTACCACAAACCACATATGGATCCACCAGTGTTCATTGCATGTGTGTTCTTTTCCACAAAGCACATATGGATCAACCAGTGGTCATTGCATGTGTGTTCTTTTCACAAACCACATATGCACCCACTAGAGTCATTGCATGTGTGTTCTTATACTAAAACCAGCACTAGAGTCATTACATGTGTGTTCTTTCCACAAACCACACATAGATCCACCAGTGTCATTGCATGTGTGTTCTTTCCACAAACCACACATGGATGAACCAGTGGTCATTGCATGTGTGTTCTTTTCCACAAACCACATATGGATCAACCAGTGGTCATTGCATGTGTGTTGTTTTCACAAATGACATATGGATCAACCAGTGTTCATTGCATGTGTGTTCTTTCCACAAACCACACATGGATCAACCAGTGTCATTGCATGTGTGTGGTCTTTCCACAAATCACATATGGACCCACTAGAGCCATTGCTTGTGTGTCCTTATACTAAAACCACCACTAGATTCATTGCATGTGTGTTCTTTTCACAAACAACATATGGATCCACCAATGTTCACTGCATGTGTGTTCTTTCCACAAACCACTTATGGATCCACCAGTGTTCATTGTATGTTTATTCTTTTCCACAAACCGCATATGGATCAACCAGTGTTCATTGCATGTGTGTTCTTTTCGCAAACCACACATGGATCCACCAGTGTCATTGCACGCGTGTTCTTTCCACAAACCACACATGCATCAAAAAGTGGTCATTGCATGTATGTTCTTTTCCACAAACCACATATGGATCCATTAGAGTCATTGCATGTGTGTTATTTCCACAAACCACACATGGATCAACCAATGTCATTGCATGTCCGTTCTTTCCACAAACCACACATGGATCAACCAGTGTTCACTGCATGTGTGTTCTTTTCACTAACCACATGTGGACCCACTAGAGTCATTGCATGTGTGTTGTTATACTAAAACCAACACTAGACTAATTGCATGTGTGTTCTTTTCACGAACCACACATGGATCCACTAGCGTTCATGGCATGTGTGTTCTTTCAACAATCCACACATGGATCAACCAGTGGTCATTGCATGTGTGTTCTTTTCCAAAAACCACATATGGATCCATTAGAGTCATTGCATGTGTGTTCTTTACACAAACCACACATGGATCAACCAATGACATTGCATGTGTGTTCTTTCCACAAACCACACGTGGATCAATTTGTGTCATTGCATGTGTATTCTTTCCACAAATCACATATGGACCCACTAGAGTCATTGCTTGTGTGTTCTTATACTAAAACCAGCACTAGAGTCATTGCATGTGTGTTCTTTTCCACAAACCACATATGGATCCATTAGAATCATTGCATGTGTGTTATTTCCACAAACCACACATGGATCAACCAATGTCATTGCATGTGTGTTCTTTCCACAAACCACACACGGATCAACCAGTGTTCACTGCATGTGTGTTCTTTTCACAAACCACATATGGACCCACTAGAGTCATTGCATGTGTGTTCTTATACTAAAACCAGCACTAGAGTCATTGCATGTGTGTTCATTCCACAAACCACACATGGATGTACTAGAGTCATTACATCTGTGTTCTTTCCACAAACCACACATGGATCAACTTGTGGTCATTGCACGTGTGTTCTTTTTCACAAACCACACATGGATCAACCAGTGTCATTGCATGTGTGTTCTTTCCACAAATCACATATGGACCCACTAGAGTCATTGCATGTATGTTCTTATACTAAAACCAGCACTAGAGTCATTGCATGTGTGTTCATTCCACAAACCACACATGGATCCACTAGTGTGATTACACGTGTGTTCTTTCCACAAATCACACATGGATCAACTTGTGGTTATTGCACGTGTGTTTTTTTCCACAAACCACATATGGATCAACCATTGGTCATTGCATGTGTGTTCTTTTCACAAACCACATATGGATCAAGCAGTGTTCATTGCATGTGTGCTCTTTCCACAAACCACACATGGATCAACCAGTGTTATTGCATGTGTGTTCTTTCCACAAATCACATATGGACCCACTAGAGTCATTGCATGTCTGTTCTTTTCACAAACAACATATGGATCCACCAGTGTTCATTGCATGTGTGTTCTTTCTACGAACGACTTATGGATCCACCAGGGTTTATTGTATGTGTGTTCTTTTCCACAAACCACATATGGATCAACCAATGTTCATTGCATGTGTGTTCTTTGCACAAACCACACATGGATCCACCAGTGTCATTGCACGCATGTTCTTTCCACAAACCACACATGGATCAACCAGTGGTCATTGCATGTGTGTTCTGTTCCACAAACCACATATGGATCCATTAGAGTCATTGCATGTGTGTTATTTCCACAAACCACACATGGATCAACCAATGTCATTGCATGTGATTTCTTTCCACAAACCACACATGGATCAACCAGTGTTCACTACATGTGTGTTCTTTTCACAAACCACATGTGGACTCATTAGAGTCATTACATGTGTGTTCTTATACTAAAACTAGCACTAGACTCATTGCATGTGTCTTCTTTTCACAAACCACACATGGATCCACTAGCGTTCATTGCATGTGTGTTCTTTGAACAAACCACACATGGATCAACCAGTGGTCATTGCATGTGTGTTCTTTTCCACAAACCACATATGGATTCATAAGAGTCATTGCATGTGTGTTCTTTCCACAAACCACACATGGATCAACCAATGGCATTGCATGTGTGTTCTTTCCACAAACCACACATGGATCAATTTGTGTCATTGCATGCGTGTTCTTTCCACAAATCACATATGGACCCACTAGAGTCATTGCTTGTGTGTTCTTATACTAAAACCAGCACTAGAGTCATTGCACGTATGTTCTTTTCCACAAACCACATATGGATCCATTAGAATCATTGCATGTGTGTTATTTCCACAAACCACACATGGATCAACCAATGTCATTGCATGTGTGTTCTTTCCACAAACCACACACGGATCAACCAGTGTTCACTGCATGTGTGTTCTTTTCACAAACCACATATGGACCCACTAGAGTCATTGCATGTGTGTTCTTATACTAAAACCAGCACTAGAGTCATTACATGTGTGTTCATTCCACAAACCACACATGGATGCACTAGTGTCATTACATGTGTGTTCTCTCCACAAACCAGACATGGATCAACTTGTGGTCATTGCACGTGTGTTCTTTTCCACAAACCACATATGGATCAACAAGTGGTCATTGCATGTGTGTTCTTTTCACAAACCACATATGGATCAAGCACTGTTCATTCCATGTGTGTTCTTTCCAAAAACCACACATGGATCAACCAGTGTTATTGCATGTGTGTTCTTTCCACAAATCACATATGGACCCACTAGAGTCATTGCATGTCTGTTCTTTTCACAAACAACATATGGATCCACAAGTGTTCATTGCATGTGTGTTCTTTCCACAAACCACACATGGATCAATTTGTGTCATTGCATGCGTGTTCTTTCCACAAATCACATATGGACCCACTAGAGTCATTGCTTGTGTGTTCTTATACTAAAACCAGCACTAGAGTCATTGCACGTATGTTCTTTTCCACAAACCACATATGGATCCATTAGAATCATTGCATGTGTGTTATTTCCACAAACCACACATGGATCAACCAATGTCATTGCATGTGTGTTCTTTCCACAAACCACACACGGATCAACCAGTGTTCACTGCATGTGTGTTCTTTTCACAAACCACATATGGACCCACTAGAGTCATTGCATGTGTGTTCTTATACTAAAACCAGCACTAGAGTCATTACATGTGTGTTCATTCCACAAACCACACATGGATGCACTAGTGTCATTACATGTGTGTTCTTTCCACAAACCACACATGGATCAACTTGTGGTCATTGCACGTGTGTTCTTTTCCACAAACCACATATGGATCAACAAGTGGTCATTGCATGTGTGTTCTTTTCACAAACCACATATGGATCAAGCACTGTTCATTCCATGTGTGTTCTTTCCAAAAACCACACATGGATCAACCAGTGTTATTGCATGTGTGTTCTTTCCACAAATCACATATGGACCCACTAGAGTCATTGCATGTCTGTTCTTTTCACAAACAACATATGGATCCACAAGTGTTCATTGCATGTGTGTTCTTTCTACGAACCACTTATGGATCCACCAGTGTTTATTGTATGTGTGTTCTTTTCCACAAACCACATATGGATCAACCAGTGTTCATTGCATGTGTGTTCTTTGCACAAACCACACATGGATCCACCAGTGTCATTGCACGCGTGTTCTTTCCACAAACCACACATGGATCAACCAGTGGTCATTGCATGTGTGTTCTGTTCCACAAACCACATATGGATCCATTAGAGTCATTGCATGTGTGTTATTTCCACAAACCACACATGGATCAACCAATGTCATTGCATGTGATTTCTTTCCACAAACCACACAAGGATCAACCAGTGTTCACTACATGTGTGTTCTTTTCACAAACCACATGTGGACCCATTAGAGTCATTACATGTGTGTTCTTATACTAAAACTAGCACTAGACTCATTGCATGTGTCTTCTTTTCACAAACCACACATCGATCCACTAGCGTTCATTGCATGTGTGTTCTTTCAACAAACCACACATGGATCAACCAATGGTCATTGCATCTGTGTTCTTTTCCACAAACCACATATGGATTCATAAGAGTCAATGCATGTGTGTTCTTTCCACAAACCACACATGGATCAACCAATGGCATTGCATGTGTGTTCTTTCCACAAACCGCACATGGATCAATTTGTGTCATTGCATGCGTGTTCTTTCCACAAATCACATATAGACCCACTAGAGTCATTGCTTGTGTGTTCTTATACTAAAACCAGCACTAGAGTCATTGCATGTATGTTCTTTTCCACAAACCACATATGGATCCATTAGAATCATTGCATGTGTGTTATTTCCACAAATCACACATGGATCAACCAATGTCATTGCATGTGTGTTCTTTCCACAAACCACACACGGATCAACCAGTGTTCATTGCATGTGTGTTCTTTTCACAAACCACATATGGACCCACTAGAGTCATTGCATGTGTGTTCTTATACTAAAACCAGCACTAGAGTCATTGCATGTGTGTTCATTCCACAAACCACACATGGATCCACTAGTGTGATTACATGTGTGTTCTTTCCACAAATCACACATGGATCAACTTGTGGTTATTGCACGTGTGTTCTTTTCCACAAACCACATATGGATCAACCATTGGTCATTGCATGTGTGTTCTTTTCACAAACCACATATGGATCAAGCAGTGTTCATTGCATGGGTTCTCTTTCCACAAACCACACATGGATCAACCAGTGTTATTGCATGTGTGTTCTTTCCACAAATCACATATGGACCCACTAGAGTCATTGCATGTCTGTTCTTTTCACAAACAACATATGGATCCACCAGTGTTCATTGCATGTGTGTTCTTTCTACGAACCACTTATGGATCCACCAGTGTTTATTGTATGTGTGTTCTTTTCCACAAACCACATATGGATCAACCAGTGTTCATTGCATGTGTGTTCTTTGCACAAACCACACATGGATCCACCAGTGTCATTGCACGCGTGTTCTTTCCACAAACCACACATGGATCAACCAGTGGTCATTGCATGTGTGTTCTGTTCCACAAACCACATATGGATCCATTAGAGTCATTGCATGTGTGTTATTTCCACAAACCACACATGGATCAACCAATGTCATTGCATGTGATTTCTTTCCACAAACCACACAAGGATCGACCAGTGTTCACTACATGTGTGTTCTTTTCACAAACCACATGTGGACCCATTAGAGTCATTACATGTGTGTTCTTATACTAAAACTAGCACTAGACTCATTGCATGTGTCTTCTTTTCACAAACCACACATCGATCCACTAGCGTTCATTGCATGTGTGTTCTTTCAACAAACCACACATGGATCAACCAGTGGTCATTGCATCTGTGTTCTTTTCCACAAACCACATATGGATTCATAAGAGTCATTGCATGTGTGTTCTTTCCACAAACCACACATGGATCAACCAATGGCATTGCATGTGTGTTCTTTCCACAAACCACACATGGATCAATTTGTGTCATTGCATGCGTGTTCTTTCCACAAATCACATATAGACCCACTAGAGTCATTGCTTGTGTGTTCTTATACTAAAACCAGCACTAGAGTCATTGCATGTATGTTCTTTTCCACAAACCACATATGGATCCATTAGAATCATTGCATGTGTGTTATTTCCACAAATCACACATGGATCAACCAATGTCATTGCATGTGTGTTCTTTCCACAAACCACACACGGATCAACCAGTGTTCATTGCATGTGTGTTCTTTTCACAAACCACATATGGACCCACTAGAGTCATTGCATGTGTGTTCTTATACTAAAACCAGCACTAGAGTCATTGCATGTGTGTTCATTCCACAAACCACACATGGATCCACTAGTGTGATTACATGTGTGTTCTTTCCACAAATCACACATGGATCAACTTGTGGTTATTGCACGTGTGTTCTTTTCCACAAACCACATATGGATCAACCATTGGTCATTGCATGTGTGTTCTTTTCACAAACCACATATGGATCAAGCAGTGTTCATTGCATGTGTGCTCTTTCCACAAACCACACATGGATCAACCAGTGTTATTGCATGTGTGTTCTTTCCACAAATCACATATGGACCCACTAGAGTCATTGCATGTCTGTTCTTTTCACAAACAACATATGGATCCACCAGTGTTCATTGCATGTGTGTTCTTTCTACGAACCACTTATGGATCCACCAGTGTTTATTGTATGTGTGTTCTTTTCCACAAACCACATATGGATCAACCAGTGTTCATTGCATGTGAGTTCTTTGCACAAACCACACATGGATCCACCAGTGTCATTGCACGCGTGTTCTTTCCACAAACCACACATGGATCAACCAGTGGTCATTGCATGTGTGTTCTGTTCCACAAACCACATATGGATCCATTAGAGTCATTGCATGTGTGTTATTTCCACAAACCACACATGGATCAACCAATGTCATTGCATGTGATTTCTTTCCACAAACCACACATGGATCAACCAGTGTTCACTACATGTGTGTTCTTTTCACAAACCACATGTGGACCCGTTAGAGTCATTACATGTGTGTTCTTATACTAAAACTAGCACTAGACTCATTGCATGTGTCTTCTTTTCACAAACCACACATGGATCCACTAGCGTTCATTGCATGTGTGTTCTTTCAACAAACCACACATGGATCAACCAGTGGTCATTGCATGTCTGTTCTTTTCCACAAACCACATATGGATTCATAAGAGTCATTGCATGTGTGTTCTTTCCACAAACCACACATGGATCAACCAATGGCATTGCATGTGTGTTCTTTCCACAAACCACACGTGGATCAATTTGTGTCATTGCATGCGTGTTCTTTCCACAAATCACATATGGACCCACTAGAGTCATTACTTGTGTGTTCTTATACTAAAACCAGCACTAGAGTCATTGCATGTGTGTTCTTTTCCACAAACCACATATGGATCCATTAGAATCATTGCATGTGTGTTATTTCCACAAATCACACATGGATCAACCAATCTCATTGCATGTGTGTTCTTTCCACAAACCACACACGGATCAACTAGTGGTCAGTGCATGTGTGTTCTTTTCACAAACCAGATATGGACCCACTAGAGTCATTGCATGTGTGTTCTTATACTAAAACCAGCACTAGAGTCATTGCATGTGTGTTCATTCCACAAACCACACATGGATCCACTTGTGTGATTACATGTGTGTTCTTTCCACAAATCACACATGGATCAACTTGTGGTTATTGCACGTGTGTTCTTTTCCACAAACCACATATGGATCAACCATTGGTCATTGCATGTGTGTTCTTTTCACAAACCACATATGGATCAAGCAGTGTTCATTGCATGTGTGCTCTTTCCACAAACCACACATGGATCAACCAGTGTTATTGCATGTGTGTTCTTTCCACAAATCACATATGGACCCACTAGAGTCATTGCATGTCTGTTCTTTTCACAAACAACATATGGATCCACCAGTGTTCATTGCATGTGTGTTCTTTCTACGAACCACTTATGGATCCACCAGTGTTTATTGTATGTGTGTTCTTTTCCACAAACCACATATGGATCAACCAGTGTTCATTGCATGTGTGTTCTTTGCACAAACCACACATGGATCCACCAGTGTCATTGCACGCGTGTTCTTTCCACAAACCACACATGGATCAACCAGTGGTCATTGCATGTGTGTTCTGTTCCACAAACCACATATGGATCCATTAGAGTCATTGCATGTGTGTTATTTCCACAAACCACACATGGATCAACCAATGTCATTGCATGTGATTTCTTTCCACAAACCACACAAGGATCAACCAGTGTTCACTACATGTGTGTTCTTTTCAAAAACCACATGTGGACCCGTTAGAGTCATTACATGTGTGTTCTTATACTAAAACTAGCACTAGACTCATTGCATGTGTCTTCTTTTCACAAACCACACATCGATCCACTAGCGTTCATTGCATGTGTGTTCTTTCAACAAACCACACATGGATCAACCAGTGGTCATTGCATCTGTGTTCTTTTCCACAAACCACATATGGATTCATAAGAGTCATTGCATGTGTGTTCTTTCCACAAACCACACATGGATCAACCAATGGCATTGCATGTGTGTTCTTTCCACAAACCACACATGGATCAATTTGTGTCATTGCATGCGTGTTCTTTCCACAAATCACATATAGACCCACTAGAGTCATTGCTTGTGTGTTCTTATACTAAAACCAGCACTAGAGTCATTGCATGTATGTTCTTTTCCACAAACCACATATGGATCCATTAGAATCATTGCATGTGTGTTATTTCCACAAATCACACATGGATCAACCAATGTCATTGCATGTGTGTTCTTTCCACAAACCACACACGGATCAACCAGTGTTCATTGCATGTGTGTTCTTTTCACAAACCACATATGGACCCACTAGAGTCATTGCATGTGTGTTCTTATACTAAAACCAGCACTAGAGTCATTGCATGTGTGTTCATTCCACAAACCACACATGGATCCACTAGTGTGATTACATGTGTGTTCTTTCCACAAATCACACATGGATCAACTTGTGGTTATTGCACGTGTGTTCTTTTCCACAAACCACATATGGATCAACCATTGGTCATTGCATGTGTGTTCTTTTCACAAACCACATATGGATCAAGCAGTGTTCATTGCATGTGTGCTCTTTCCACAAACCACACATGGATCAACCAGTGTTATTGCATGTGTGTTCTTTCCACAAATCACATATGAACCCACTAGAGTCATTGCATGTCTGTTCTTTTCACAAACAACATATGGATCCACCAGTGTTCATTGCATGTGTGTTCTTTCTACGAACCACTTATGGATCCACCAGTGTTTATTGTATGTGTGTTCTTTTCCACAAACCACATATGGATCAACCAGTGTTCATTGCATGTGAGTTCTTTGCACAAACCACACATGGATCCACCAGTGTCATTGCACGCGTGTTCTTTCCACAAACCACACATGGATCAACCAGTGGTCATTGCATGTGTGTTCTGTTCCACAAACCACATATGGATCCATTAGAGTCATTGCATGTGTGTTATTTCCACAAACCACACATGGATCAACCAATGTCATTGCATGTGATTTCTTTCCACAAACCACACATGGATCAACCAGTGTTCACTACATGTGTGTTCTTTTCACAAACCACATGTGGACTCATTAGAGTCATTACATGTGTGTTCTTATACTAAAACTAGCACTAGACTCATTGCATGTGTCTTCTTTTCA